>CM062843.1:10169511-10228395 GCA_031772345.1 Himalopsyche anomala
ACATGAAACTAAAATGTCAAAATTGTAATTAGTATGAAGTATGCAACCGTTTGAATAAACTTTTGGTTTAAATTTTGATTTTTTTCTAAGTTGCAAGTAGTTTTTGATTTGCAAATCATTGATACAAGGTCGATTTTATAGATTTCAGTAAATAAAATAAAGTGTGCCAAATAGTTTCATAGATTGAGGTCAACACGATTAAAATACGGCAAAGTGAGCCAAGTGAGGATAATGTGAAAAGGTGAACTGAAATCACCCCTCTTATTATATTTTTTCTCTAAAATACTCTAATTATTTACATTTATTTAATAAACTTTCGCATAAAAGTTGATAACAGTTTGCACAAAAAACAATTAAAAACGTAATTTTACTTAGCCAAATGGCAAAAATTTACCATTTTGCTATTTGGCTCGCTTCACCTCTTAATTAAAGGCTCATATATTCCTAAGGACTAGTTCTGTTTGGCGAATCAGTAAAGTGTATTCATTCTGAATAATTTGATAAGTAAGTATGCATTTGATTGATCGTGTCGGAAAATTTCAATTTTTTTTATAATCGAAAGAGCTGCTCGTTCAATTTTATAATTTTTTACTATTATTATCGATTTTCACAAATATTTTTTTCGTTATAACGCTGAAATTAAATGTGTAATTCTGTAATTTAATAGTGGTAAAATGAGGTTTTTTTTTATTATAAACTATCACGATCCAGAACAGGGCTTCCAAACCTTTTTTGACTCGCGTACCACTTGGAAGAAAATAACGCTTAATTGTCCTACCGTATAAAAAATATTGTATTTCATGAAATTTGTTATTGCAAGTGTAATTCATTTTTCAATATTTGCATGGTAAGAAATGTGACAACAGGGTAGATGCAATTGATCTATTTTGTGGAGAAAAGTTATTTTCAGATTCACCATTTTAAGATGTCGCCCGCTTAAAGCTTGCTTTACCGATCAGGTCTATGATCGATATCCGATAAGGTCAATGTCGAATTCAGATTTTTTCAATTTAAATTTGAGACCTTCTTCTTTTCTTTGGCCATGTTCGCTCCCTATGTGGAGCATATGGCCGCCACGCGGCACCTCCATGTTTCCCTGTCTCCCGCCAATTGCTTTGCTTCCTCCCATGACATGCCAGCATCCCTCAGTTCCGCCGAGTACATCCTATGGATAGTACCCGACGGACGTCCGGGACGCCGGAATCCCACCGGTCGAAAGAAAAGACAGGCAGGATTGAGGCTTTCCGGAGGCATCCGCAGCACGTGACCCAGCCAGTTCCAACGTCTCTCCATAACCACTGACGTGACGGGACGATGTCTTGTACGCTCCCTTATCTCTGAATTCTTCACAAAATCAAACCACCTCACCCCCATTATCCGACGCAAGCATCTGTTCTCGAAGCTCAGTATACGGTTTTTCTGAGTCTTCGTCAGGTGCCATGATTCGCAACCGTAAAGCAGTACCGGCAGAATGCAAGCGTTGAATAAGTGGCATTTGGTTTTAATCGAGTACAGCTGTGTGTCCCAGACAGTCCGCATTGAGTTGAATGTGGCTCCAGCCATTCCTAAACGAATGGCGAGCTCCATTTTTGTACTACCGTCTTCGGGGATATGTACGCCGAGGTATCTGAAGCTGTCAACCCTCTCGATGATCTGTCCCGCGCTGGTAAGGGTCCTATCAGAGTCATGACAGGTTCGGTTACACATCACATTGGTCTTACTAGTGTTAATTTTCAGACCAATGCGACCTGAGTTAGTTCCTAACCCATCAATTGTCTTCTGGATGCCCTTTATTGATTTATCGAATATGACAGCATCATCGGCACATTCAAGGTCACACAGCTTCAGACCGGGACCAACAACTATACCTCGATCAGGCGGAATTCACCTCGGAATCATCAGACGGAATTGACCAAGTATGAAGTCAAAGATAATGATAAACAGGAACGGTGCAAGAACGCACCCCTGTCTCACTCCGGTTGTGACCCCGAACCATTCGGTATTTGAGTCACCGATTCTCACACAACATGCACTATTCTCGTGTAGGGATTTGATAATGGCCACAATCTTTGGCGGGATCCCGTAGGCGTCCAGTATCCTCCACAAAGAGGGTCTGTGCGGACTTTCAAATGCCTTCTCATAGTCGACGAAACAACAAGCAAGAGCACTGTTAAATTCATTGCTCTGCTGGAGGGACATCGAAGATTGTGTATTTGGTCCGCACACGACCTTCCAGGGAGGAAGCCCGCTTGATTTTTTCAAATTTGAGACCTTAGATGTCAATTATTCTCCTCTAGTAGATATCGAGTGATTTACAAAAAAAATATTCTCATCGAGTTTATCTCGTATGATCTTTCAACTTGAAAATATTTGGCACATTGACATTAGCTGTGATGCCAAATATTTAAAATTAAAAAAAATATTAAATTTGCTCAAAGTTTAATTAATTTATCTACCTATATTAATGATAAATGGTTTTAGTAAAAACACAAAATTATGAAGTTCATATTTTAATATATTTTCATTTCTTAATTAAATCTTATACAAAAATTAAATTAATGAGATGACGAAATTAGTTTTTGTTTTAACTCGGTTCAAATGATGCGAGATGATGTCTTTATCTCTCGTGGCTCGGAGACTACAAAAATACTTCTCTGCCGATGGGGGTCGTTTAGGGACCCCAGTGGTTTCCTCATTATTGGCCTTATTCTAATGAATTTAAAAAAAAATAGTCTAAGGGCCTTAAAATATCTCTCTGCATCATTCCTCATACATTTTTTTTGTAAAACTCCTTGATTTTTTAATAAATAATCATATTTTAAGTTGCGCGTAAAAAATACGTCATTTCAGTACAAATATGTATTTGCAACTGACGCGTTCAGCCTAGTTATCTTACGAACAATCGCTGATAAGCGGGCGCTTATCTCGTCATCGCATCGCGTTATCGCGTATTTATATTAATTACAAAAGGTTGAAAAAACTATGATATAAGAAAACCTTAATTATAAACATTGTATCACCCATATTAAAATAGATATTTAAGAAAATGTGGGTATTGGGGTCGTATTTCTTGAGCTTAGAACCGGAAAAGATATTTATGTTTTATTGAAATACTAGCTGGCCCGACGAACTTCGTACCGCCTCAGAATCAATAAATGTTGTGTTAATTTATTGGATGAGTTAAATTCAGTTTGAATGAATACTCAAAATGAATTAAGTTCAATAAATGTGCAAAATTAAAAATGAAAAGTATTTTAATTACATTGAAATGATGTTATTCACGTGGCACAGTCGATAGATTTAAAGGAATGCAGTGGACCAACGATTTGATTTTGAATTGTGAAGTTGAAATGATCCACATCTTTGTTATTTGCTGCAAGAATTGCTCGTTCACTCAACCAATTATGATGTTTGTGATTAGCAATGATATTCAGGAACACTTTGTTGATTGTCCTTCGATGAGACGAAATTTCAAAAATTCGGCAAAAACGAAATCAATCCATTCGATTTGTCGACAGGAACACGGCCGTTACAGATAGTCAGCAAATGCTTGGAGAAATCTGCGGCAGATGGTCGTTTAGAAATGCAACTCGCATGTTTGTCGTTAGCTGAAGTTTCTTAACATAGCGCCACAGAGTCGATGTTTTAAGTCAAGCGTTTATTTCATCGGCAGCGGTCGATCTTGGAATAACTGGTAGTGTTTGGCGAAAATCGCCAGATAGTAGAATCATTGCGCCTCCAAAACATTTTGAGTCATTGCGCTGATCTTTCATAGTTCGGTTGAGTGCTTCCAATGCGGAGGAAAAATAAGCCACCATTTCCCTCATCAATTGCCTTCATTAAAGTATCGTACACTTTCTGTTGGGGGTTCAACAATGGTACATTCGTTCGAAGTGATTGGTTCAATGCATCTCGATCATATTCACGTTTACGTTCCGATTCTCGATTGAAAGCGTCGTTCATTCCTCGATCTGGCGACGCATCATGCAGCGCATGAGGTAACAAAAATCTTCGATCAAAAGCAACGCCTGGTTATGTATCTCCTCATTCACCTCGAGATCGGGATTCCCTGAACTGACGCGAATTCGGTGTAAAGTGTCTTCGGACATGTCATCCTTGTACTTTTTCCACAATTCACGTGGATTCGATGGGAAGCATGTCAAAAAAATGATAGTAAATAATGTGCGTATCTGACTTGGAGACGCAGAAACAATTGCTTCAGCGATTGTCATGTCCCAATGAGTTTAGTTTTCAAGCAAATTGAGCTATTGACATGCGGCACGAAATGTTAGGCATACGACGCCATTGACAGTTCGAAATGATTCGAAATGTCGACCCGAAGGGAATTATTGGTTGTTTTTCAGATTTTTCATGTTCACAGAACTGAAAGACTCTTACATTATGACAGAGATCATCTCAAAATACTTCAAATAATACTAATTTATAATTTTACGAAAGTACATTCTACATTTTCATATATTTTATAATAACAAATGATATAAATTCTCATTATAATAAAGAACGCAACATTTTCCAAATCTTCAATATTATATTTATGAGATTATCTTTCATTAGAAAAAAATATATATTTTGGTTTAATGTTCCACACATACAAACAGTTATACAGTCAATCCTGTTTTTATGCGGTAGATGTGTTCCACGAAATATCGCAAAAAAAAATCGCATAAAAAAACTTGACTTCTATAGAAATAGTGGGGTGCGTTACTTACATTTTAAAATCCGCATAACTTTGAAACAGCGAGTTAAAATATACACTAAATCGCAAAGTATAAGAAAATTAGGGGAAAACCACGGCGTAAAAATATTAAAAATAGTCACTGTATGACAATTCTATGTGTGTTTTAAAGTATGTGGTTCTAAATCACTCTCTTTCGGAAGAAATAGTATGCGCATCAATTTCATAAAACTATGTTTGTTTTCTAACAATAAAATTAATGATCAGAGTTTGTTCAGATTTTCTTTTTCGATAATTAATTGTTTATGCAGTTTGTTATACCCATATCTATAATATATTCTAAAGTTATCATTGAAACTTGAATGCGCGATCAGAATTTGAATCATTTAGAAAGAAATGATCTTCTAATTTACTGAAAAGTTGGATACCTTCTTCAATTATTTTCGCAGTGAAGAAACTGGAATTTCTTTCAGTTCGTCATTGTTTTCTGGTTTTTTGTCAATAATTAAATTTAAATTATGAACATCTTCGTCACTTATAGCTTTATCTGTAAGTAATTCGTCGATATAATTTTCGCTAAAGGTATCAAACCTTTCTTCGCCAAGTTCAGGTGCTAAAGTAATCATTTCAGCTGATATTACCGATGCTTCAATGGTTTCATCGACTGTAACACACCTAATTAGGTGGACTTAATTCAGCGATGGCAGATGCAACATGATTTAAACAGTCCGAAATCGTATTTTTTTTCAAATGTCGGTTGTGTTTATATTTCTCTCTATTCCATCCAAAATACAACAATATATACAATAATATATGCTCTCGATGTAATATTTAACATTTTTATATATCGTAAAATATGGTACATTTAAAAAAATGCATTTCTAAAAAATCGCATTACTTCGAAATCGCATAAAAAAACCGCATAAAAACAGGATTGACTGTATATAGGGATCAAAAATAAAATAATGATTTGATAGTATTCTATAACAATATAATATACATGAAAAGTATACTGATTTTTTTTTACATACCTTCTGATTTTATGTACTTTCATTCGTCTTTTCACATTTCAGTATATATTTTAGCGACGGTGATGAACATGAGACATAAATTCCTAAAAGTTTTTTTTTTAAATGGATATTGAAGATTTAGTTTCGATTTAGTTTAAAGTTGGCATTCCTAACTTGATTAACAAAATGCCTCACATGAGGTAACACATGTCTTCGATCTAAATCAAAGCCTGGTTATTTATCTCTTCATTCACCTCGAGATCGGGATTCCTTGAACTGACACGAATTCGATGTAAAATGACTTCCGACATGTCATCCTTGAACTTGTTCCACAGCTCACATGGATTCGATGTGAAGCATGTCAAAATAATGATAGAAAATAATGTGCGTATCTGACATGGAGATTCAGAAACAATTTCTTCAGTGATTGGCATGTCCCAATAAGTATATATTTCAAGCAAATTGAGCTCTTGACATGCAAGTAGAAACATTCGTCATTTTTCGGATGAACTGTGTAAATGCGACCAAGAGCATTCGGGTGATCAGGAACCGCATCGCCTTGCTTTTGACGTTAATTTTTTTTCGATATAGCGTTCCAAGTGTAATAACGTGTCATCAGAGTAGAGCAACGTTCGTGCAAAATATTTTTGTCAAAAATTTATCATACCTAATTATAAACATAACCTTATTTCAATATTATCCGATTTTCTTTCGTTTTCATTTCATATCATCGATTTCTTTTATTCTAATCCATATTCTAAATTTAAAAATGTTTATAAGTCAGTAGTACCCAAAAGAAGCAAAAACAAACAAATATAGAAAACAGTGCGATCTGGTGGATTTTTCTGAAACCAGCTTACGACATTTTAGCATTTGTTGCTGTTCGTCATTTAAAAATCTTGTTCTGTATGAAGATATTAATTTTCTTTATAATTTCTTTTCCGTGATATTTTTCCGATGTTTTAATGCTTATTCTGCTATTCTAGGTAAATAAGAATTTTATAAATCAAATATCATTGAAATCTTTGCAGCAATTCTCGAGATATACGTGGTGTAAATAGCCCCACTTTGTTTTATATATATAGATATAAGAAGAAAGCTTTCTCAACCAGTTCATTATCTTTATTAGCAAATAGAACGTCAGATGATACAATAGACGTATTGTCATTATGCTCTTTCGAGCGATTTTTTTCCGTTTTTTTTTATAAATCGTTTGTTTTGTGTGTTGATGACGTAAAAAGAGTGAAGGTTTCATGGATTTATTTTACAGCACTAGTGCAAAATTATTGAAAAGTTGTCAAAAATAGGCCCCCGCAGGAATTATAGAAATTTGGCTGGAATTGAAAAGCTTCTGTTGAGACACCTCCATTAGGAGGCCATACGTTCTATACTAAAAGTGGACATAGATTTAAAAAAAAAATAGGATTTAGGAAGACTGTCTTTTAGTGATTCTAAAAAATGGGATAAATTTTTAAAAACTGGGGTTCGGCAATAAAGTTTGAATTGGAGACCAATTATCTTCTGCCTCCGTTGAGAGCCCATATGCTCCGCATTGGGAATGGGGATGGATTAAAATACCTATATATGTTATCTATAAATTATTCTTAAAAGAGATAATTATAAAAATGATAAAATATTACATTAATTTTGCTTAAATACGTTCGATATTGATAAGCCTAATTTGATAAGATTAGTTAAAAATATGAATCGCTTTTGAGGAGTGGTCAGTTGCGTAACACGCATGTACTGTGTAAGGTGTAAGGTAGATATAGTCATTGCCAAAGTTCAAGGGATACAGCAAAGAAGATTCACATTCAACAAGAATACATTGTGCTAAGTCTGGGTAAATATTTTTTTGTTCTTTTTGGCTCGTTATTCAGTACCCTAACATTTTTTTAAGAGAAATGGTTGTGATCGAGTTTCTTGACCTTTCGCTTTCAAAGGAGCTAGGTAAAATGACTTGCAGTTAGCTTATGTTTCTCCTAACTAAGGAATTCAATCCCGGATAAATATATCAATGTATGTAAAAAAAGTCTAATTGTGATCACAATACCAGGAAAGTAAATCAAAATCAGCATTCTATATAAAATTCCGCCATTGAAAAACATATGTTTCATAAACGGGTGATTTTCATGAACAACTGTTTCGGTTTCTAAAAATAATTTTACATCATTGAAATGCTCATTAACTTTGTAGCTTGGAAGTAAAAACACACTTTGTTACTTGAAAAGTGAGGCCCTGAGTAGTCTGATATGAGAACAGCGTTGGGTGCAAAGAAAAATAGATTAAAAAGTACAAAAGCTATGCATATCGTGACGACTGAAGACCAATAACAGTTTTTACGTTATGACCAAAATCAAACCAAAAAAGGAAGAAATTTGCTTTAACAAGGTTTCAAAACAAGTATCAGTTTGGACCATTTGAACCGAAGAAAACTGTGCAAAACAAGAAAGGCGTCTATTGTTTATTTTTATATAAGTTCAGAAAAAAATCGTTTTATTTATCATGCAATCTACAAAATTTAAGACAATTGGTAGAGGATTCGTGGTAACAAAAAGATTATATAAGACTGTAAAATCTCACTTATTTACGGCTTTTTCAATTTTTTATAAAGGGTATCTTATTTTGAATCGTTGTTTTATTAAATATACAGTATTTATATCTGTAAATACCAGGCCTTCAATTACTAACGCCTAAAGTAATCATTGAATTCCTTAGAAATATTATTATATGTATGTACTTTCAAAATTTATAACACTTTATTATACTGTGTAATTCGGTATATATTTACTCATGAAATATTCTACCAGAATATCACGTTTTTATGTAAACAACATACTGGTTATGTTAGTAGTATCGCATTTCATAATAACCGAATTAACCAGTCTCGCTTTAATTAGGGTAAAGCAATATTTTAAAATACAGTGAGCGTGTAGACACATTTCTCCATTTCATTCTAGACTAGGTTATAACCAAAATATAGGTGACATATTTATTAAGTAAGTGTACCTATTTTGACAAGAAATAATCTTGTTCGAACAGTGAACTCGATAATTCAATATAAAATAAATTTAAGCTTTTTTACACCGATTGCTGTGCTACAAATTGTGACACGTCGTGTTTCGCCTTTTCAAGTAGCATCATCAGACAGAATACCGCACGGTTAATGAAATTTATAAAATTATTAATTACAAAAGAAAGGTTGTCCATTTCTTATTTTTCTATGGGACGCAGGGCAGGGTCTTCCCTTTTAAAAAACATACTTTGACAGTTCTCAGTGGAAATACGCTTAACAATGGTATTCAATAACGAAATTTTAACTGATAATGCTTCTTAAAAAAGAAAAACACGTATCATAATTTGTAACACAGCAAGCGGAGTAAAAAAAACTCATCAAATTTTGTTCCTCAAATCATAAAATCTGTTTATTTTGATTTCAAGTTTAAACAATATTTGTTAGTTTGATTGAATTGTGGACTGCATGAGACACACCGATGTAAGCGAATAAAACTAAATGCATTTTCTTCAACGATTTCGTTTTGCCAGAGTTGCTTTACAGTAGCGAATCATGACAGCTGACTCATATATATCATAAAAACCCCCCTAACTGTTTTCCTCTCGATAGCGTTGTGGAGGGCAGCCAAATTTTAACTGCATAAACACAACGGGTAATGGTGGGAAACCAACATGCTGATAGTTATTTTAATTTAATGTTATTTACCGCTACACGTTCAGTTCGATAATTGTCTTGTTTCTCAAAGAAGGTTTTCATATATTCAGGTAGGGTTCAGTTCAGAAACTAAGATATTTATAAATTAACAAATATTTAGACAAGTAGGGTTTGAATACAACTTTGCAGGAATCTGGTCGATCAAGTGCCAACAATCAATTGAAATTCTCAGCGTCTTTTCGATTATAGATACCATTCTGATTTAGTTTCACGGTTCATTGAAGATAGCGTGCGTGCCGAAAGCACTTACTGCTTAACGACGGTGGACGCGTATTTGAGTCTTTGAAAAACAAAGGTTGCTGCCCGGCGGACTCATATATGCGTATATGCGAAGTACATGGAAGCTAAAAAAATAAATTTGGTAAAGATATTTCAATTTTCTTACAAATTATAGTGAATTTAGTAAAATTACAACTTTTGTGAATTTTTCGCAAAATTGCCCGGCCGCCAGGTGAAATTTTATAAAAAAACGTGCGGTCGTTAAGCTGTTAAAATTTGGGATCAGGTACCTCACTTAACCCTCAATCGTGCTAGGCAAATAAGTGTAACTCTAGCACAGGGGGGGGGGGCAAACTTTTTGGATGGAGGGCCAAATTCTGGAATTCAAAATGAGCGGCGGGCCGCAAGTAAAATACCATTTTTACATGTACACGATTATTTATCATGAAAAAAAAACAATCTAATGAGAGGAATGAAACTGATTTACGTCTTTTAACATTTTAACATTTACGTGCTTATTTTGTAGTTGAGATTCTTAAAACTGCTTGTAAATGTTCATCGGTGATGTTTAATCGTTAAGAGTTTTTATTGAGGTTCTTGATTTGAAATTTTTTGTTCACATATATAAGTTGATCCAAAAATAACGATTATTACATTTATTTTCAATCTTATTTTAAAAAGGTGAATCTTTTTCAAAAATATAATATTGCTCGCGGGCCGCAGAAAAATACGCGGCGGGCCTCAGTTTGCCCATGCCTGCTCTAGCAGATAGCCTCGAAACGCGAGCGACTAGCAGCACTTTTCATAAATTAATTATGTTGTTTGTGAATCCGTTAACATCGAGGGGATACCACGCTAAGTTTGTTTGTATAACGTACTCGGAGAAATTGCTGATTGCTTTTATCCCACCTAGATTTCATCCCCTATTTGTTTTTGAATAATCGTTGATAAGAAAGATGAAGTGTTAGACCAGATTTTTTTTAGAAAAATAAAATGGTAAGCTGTCGTCCCTAATTGATGCCTTAGAAACGTTTTAAAATGTTATCTTGATGGGCGGGCAAACATTTAAATCCTGATGAACCGGCGGCTGGATTTTTCCACTCCGAATAAACTGTGCGAGTATTAAAGTTTTTAATTTAAACACAAACCGCGAATAAAATGTTACATGTTTTTGTCCAATTTTTAGTAGGCGCGAACAATTTTTGATTGAAAACTAATCCTCAGTAATAAGTTTATAAGTACTATATTAGCAGATAATTTATGTTATTCCAGGGATTTTTTCTCAGGTTTCAGGTTATGATTTTATTACAATTGGCATTTTCTTTATCTTATATACGTGTCGCCCATTTTCTATGGTCCATTTTCATTTTTTTGCAAAAGAACCACTATACCGAATCAATAATTATATTTTTTTCAATAAAATTGAAGAATATATTATATTTTTCAATTGGATTCACAAAAATATGGCTATTTTTTAAAGGCAACAAAATAAATGATCAGAATTTGAATCAATTTCTGGTCAGAATTTAAATCAACTTTTGGTCATAATAAAATTCAATTTTTGGTCAGAATAAAAATGTTAACGGTCAGAATAAAAATACTAACGGTCAGAATAAAATTAATATACGGTCAGAATAAAATTAATATGCGGTCAGAATAAAATTAATATACGGTCAGAATAAAATCTATTGTACGGTCAGATTTTATAAATATTTCGGTCAGAATAAAAAAAAAATGAAATTAATAATCCTTTTTTTTCAACATTCATGTTATGTGCGGAAAAGCGGACTCTTATAATGAGTCATTATTATTACAAATAACGCATCATCTGATTACATACCACTCGGTTTGTTTATATAAAGGTAGGGATCCACCGGAGTGCAGTGGACGTAGGATTCCAAGAGGAACCAAGGATTTATGATGAATGTTGTTAGTTTTCACTTTTTTAAATTCAAATAAAAAATACTCACCTCTTTCAATTTTTAAAAAAGTAGTGTTTTCCTTACAATAAGTGTATTATATCGACTGTGGAAAGGAAAAAGGACGTAACACACACATATAAAATTTTACAAAGGGAGCAAAAAATGTGTTTTGATGATTTTTGGCCTTATGCAATTTAATAATTATACACAACTTTGAAGTGGACGGAGACTTCTAATCTGGTGTTTAATTTACATAATCTAATTTTAATTTAGACATTATCTATAATAATATCTAAAATATTAATTAAATTTAGATACTAATTCGGCATTTTCTGCTTCAATCCTTTTGATTGAATGTGTGTCAAGTTGTATAAATTGTGATTATCGAAAAAAAGCTGTTAATTGAGAGTAAAAGAAAAATTGAGAGTTACGTCCTTTTTCCTTTCCACAGTCGCTATGAAATGTTCCATAGCAATTCTTTATCTAAATGTTCTTTCCAAAAATATTATCCTTTCCTTTACTGTCTTCAGAGCAGATCACAATGTATCGAATTGTACAAATAATAAAAAATAGTTGCAACTTTTAGATTATTTAAAAATATTTAATAACCAAAAGAATATCGGTTAGGCGGAAATGCCGTGAACATTTTTTAAAATAAAAACTCTTTTTGACACGAAACATACAAATACAATCCCACTTGAATATACGGCAGTTACAGCCGCCTGGATCTGGGAACCTAGTCTATGAGAACTCTCAATTCGTCCTTTGGGCGCGCAATAATAGTGATTTATTCAATGACCGTGGCGCTAGTAGCAACGTTCGTCCAATCGCCCATTGGACGATTTGCCGTAAGCAACTTCACTTTGCACCAATAGCAACGCAATACGATGACATCATTATCATCGAAAAAATTCAGACCATCTGTCAAAATAAATATGACCGATTCCATTTAAATTCTGACCGATCCCATTTAAATTCTGACCATTTAATATATATTCTGACCACTTAATATAAATTCTGACCATAAATTATTTATTCTGCCCTCTGTAATTCTGACCGATACATTATGACCATTTAATATAAATTCTGACCAGTATAATATAAATTCTGACCAATGTATTAAAAATTCTGACCGAAACTGAATTAAAATTCTGACCGTTTAAATACGAGCCCTTTTTAAATGTATGGTATCCCTACACATTTATTTGTATGTCCGAAAAAATGAAAATGGACAACACACATATATTTAAAAAAAACAGGGTTTAGCGAGATTGATTAGCCAACCACTAGTCCTGCCTTGCCTTATCCTTTATACCCTAACTACTCTTCGGAAGGGAGACGTTGAGCGACTGAGTTACATTCATTAAAAGGCCAAATGCTCCACATCGAGAGTGGACTCATTTTGATACTTTAAAGCAAAAAACACCATTTTTATGTTGTGATTACAATAAAAATGTATTAAATTTACTATCCTTAAAAAGCATAATAATGTTAAATGTATATTTCTTGTATCATTATATTTCACCAATAAGAATATAATATGTATATTCAGTTTATACTTTTTTCAGTTTAGTAAATTCCTACATGTGATGTGATGAAATTACAAAACAAATGAACAATCAGTATTTCGAAATGTCATATGAAATAAAATGTATGTGTAATATATCAAAACCATAACGGATGGCTTTAAGATTCTTTTTTATCAAAAAAAAATATATCATACATGGAATATGAATCGTATTATAGAACGCTACGACTTGAACTTAGCAATCAACATAATTTTAAATCGTTATTAAAATATGATGTACCTAAATGAATTTCAAATATTCTGATTATTTGATAACCATTAATATAATACGTTCATATAAAACAATACTTATTTGCTCACAGAATTTATAAAACCAAGTCAATTATTATTATTTTTATACGGCTTATTATTTAAAAAAAAATGATCTCCAATGAATATTCATACAGACAAATTCGAATTTGCAAAGAGGATTACTCATTTTCCGAAAACCTTCAACTCAGTAAGTCAGCATTCCGAAGAACTTTCTTGATAATTGGTCGCCGAGTTTTCCTTAGAGCAAACAAAAAACATCATAATTTAAAAAAAACATAACGTCGAAATAGGAGGGTAGATTTTAAATCGAGGTTTTGCATAATGCGGATGACGGTATGTTCAGAAAGAGAAAATTATTTGGGATTCCCCGTACGAAATAAAATGTTTGCGCAAAGAGGGTGTGACTTCATCCCCGAGAATAATTCCCTTTCTTTAAAGGAATAATGAATTTAAAACGCCCTCTGTTTTAAATACTGTTGCCGAAACTTTGCTTTATTTAATATCGATAACGCAAGTTTTATTTAAAACTTTTATTTTAAAATTAACGTTTATCTCAAAACATGCAAAAATACGAAATATACGAAATATTTGTTTTTTTTGGATATCAAATTTATGGAGCTTTAAGTACTTTTTCTAGTCTCCTTCATCGCTTTTTCAAGTGTTTGAAAAATTTTATTCCCTTACCATCGTTGCAGAAGGAAGAGCATGATCCCTACAGAGATAAGAAGTTCACAGGAACTCTTTATGCATTATTTTGCAAATCACATTCTATTTTTTTCCCCCATACTAAATCCGTACATGTACACAGACGTGCGCATACATACAGACATACAGTACACAAAGAAGTCAACCAAAGAGAGTCAATTTCATGATGCTAAGTTCGTTCTTAAATTATTAGTTTTAATTTCACTTAGTCAAAACTACTTATCTTTTAAATACATATTGCAATCTGTCCAACATTTAATAATGTTTTCTCTATTCATAGTAAATTTTCATTGGTATTTTTTTATGTCTTTATGCAATAAAAGCTTTCAATCACGTATCCAAGTAATAAACGCTTTTAAAATTCACTACAAAGGTTGAGCAGAAATAACTTTATTACTTATATATTATATTTACTGCAGATTGAACGTTTTCGAACCAATCCATTGACATGCAAGTTACGCAAAATATACGCCTGACCTTTAATGCAAATATTTTATTGAATACAATTTGATTCCACAAGTCGTTGACATAATATGATAACATATTCTGTTACATTCGCAGGTGTCCACTTCGACACGTCGTCCGCTTTTCTGGTGAACCAAATTACGACCGCCATCAGGTTGTTTGCTTAGAGCGTAGAGGAGTACGTAAGCGATCCCAGGAATTCCCAACGACCCCTGGGTACGCAGCTGTCATGCAGTCCACGATGCCCGCGATGGTCCACCGGCGAACGGTCAGTGTCAAAATATTAATTTGTTTTCATTTCTGTTTCATCGGTGCTTTTGAGACGACGATTGTGTTTGGTCGGTTGACGTTTACGTTTACTCTATGTGACATCGATAGCAAAGTGATTGAATAATTGTTTGAATGTTTACACTTCCAATAGAACACATACATATATTGTTTTATACTGATGAAATCAAATGGATAAAAAAAGCAATTGATCTATGATAGCTATTTTGAAACAGTATAATCAAGGACGTCCCATTGGCATAGGTGAGTAGGCAGTTGCCTAGGGGCGGCAAGTCCTAGGGAGCGGCAAATTATCAAAGATTTTTTTAAATGACTACACTTTTTGACACACGAATTTGGCTTGGAATAAATATGATGCCTCAATGTATTTGATAAAAAAATGCCTATGAATACATTTTCACTGGTAATGGACATTTACCGATGGCGGCAGTTTTGGCGTAAATATTATTAGGCGAGCGGAAATGTCGTCATGAAAGCTTTTTTTTTTGAGTAAGTAAATGATTAAGAGTATTCGAATTTCCATATTTGTTTATATACTCCTAGAACATAGGTTCATAGGTTGACAAAATGTCACTTATGTAATACTTGTATGGGTTTATTCGATTCACATGTAAAACTAGTAAGGGCGCTATTTTAAACTCTACCTAGGGGCGGCCTGCTGTGGCCCAGTTGGTAAGAGCTTGCTCTTCCGATCACGCAGGTCTGGGTTCGATTCCCGGTCAGATCACAGTGAATTTGAGAATTATTCAATTCAAAGTTGTGATCGAAGACTGGGTGTTTGTGATGTCAATTCACATCATTTCCTCTCCTCCAATCCTTCTGATCCTTTAATAACTGGGCGTAGAATAACGATTAGCCAACCACTAGTCCTGTTCTAGCCTTATCCTTCTTTCCCTACTCACTTTGAAAGAAGTGAGGTTGAGCGACTGAGTAACAAACAGTTCTCGTAGAAAAAAATCTGTTAAGATACCTCCATTAGGAGGCCATATGCTCCACATTGGGAGCGGACATGGATTAAAAAAAAAGGGGCGGCACACAGCCTAGGTACGTCACTGAGTATAACTATTTTTACAAATTGTATATCTATGTGATTCATAAAAATACTCTTGCTTGGTTTTAAAAGCATTTTACAAGCTACTATAAATTGATTATTAAAAATTATCTTCCATTTCGATCTGATTAATTATTTTGAAGAATAAAACAAACGTAGCTTCCGTATATCTAGAAAAAAGCAAAACATATGTTGACGCGATATCGTTGGCTTCCGTGACGGATGTCACAAATTCAAGTCACAAGTTGTCTTCAATCAATGTATCGAATTCTAATCAAAGTCATGGGTGTGTATAACGACGAAGCAAAAGCGATAAGCTTATCCCTTGTCTTAGCCCAATCATCCTGTGGATATTTTTTTAGAAAAAGACAGGTTGGGCATTTTAACTGCAAACAGTTCCCGTAGAAAAGCTCTTTTTGAGATACCTTCATTATGTTTCATATGAAGAGTGGATATGGACTTGAAAATATGAATTTACGATAAAGTAGTGACAAAATATTATTCGTTTTCTTTCAGATTTTACTTAGGTATATTAATTAATCTTCACATTAAAAGCCGATAAAATAATCACCAATAATCACAAATATGTTCGTCACACTGTCCTCTTCGCCCAATGATAGGGGCTTATTTTGAACAGCACATTTTTCGACCAATGCTAACGGTTTATTTTGAATTGCATATTTTTGAAGTTGTCGTTCGTCCAATTGGAATGGACGTCTTTTTATATTCAAAATTCAAATTTCCTGGCTTAAAACTGACGCATCGTAATAATATGGAGAGAACTTTATTTGAAAGTTTGCATCGCTACAAAGTTTTTAAATAATCTGATTCGATTTTTTGAAACTATAATTATAGGACTAGGAGCTGATTTGACAGATTTTGATCAGTGTCATTGATTCGATTATTGGAAGGTATGGTTATATTTTGCATCCGGCCTTGAAAATCTTTTTAATTTCTTACATGAATTAGGAGTATTCTAATTATGGTATGGATATTATAAAGAACTATATTTCGACTTTTATTTTAAAATCTTCTACTACGAAAAATAATTGTTAGCAAACTTAAACATTATTCTAAAAATTAAATAATTTACAATTTAAATACTGCAGAGCTTTCGATATATGCCCCGAGGTATATTTCTGCTTCTACGAAAAATGATTGTTAGCAAACTTAAACCTTATTCCAAAAATAAAATAATTTACAATTTCACTCCTATCACTCGAACGTCGACATATAGTCGACATAACTTCAACCTCGTTTACTGGTCTCAAATTAAATTATACTTGTTTATTTTCGTGTTATTTATCATAAAGATACTTCGATCTTTATACGCTGATCAAATTTTATATTATTTTTATGCATTTAATGCCAAAATATGCAATTTCAAAACATCGCAATGAGTGCGTTGTCGGTGTGTTTATGTACCTATATGTACCTATGTGTACCTTTATTTACCACAGCTGACCTTAAATTGACTAATAAATACTCTTCATAAGGTGGGTGTAAGCTTATAAAATACAAATGTAATATAATTTTTAACATTTGTTGTTCAAAATATTGTCTTTCTACTATAAAATAAGTACACTATTTTGAAGAATAAGAGACGGACGGCTGTCATGAGCAATGTGCGAAAGAAACTGCGGACATTGCTCACTCGCACGTTGCTTCGGCGGCAATAAGAGAAAACCATAGATTCGCGCACAATTTAATGATTTATTGTTTATTTTTCCCCATATCTGCTCCGAATGTGAAGCATATGGACTCCTAATGGAGTTTATCTCAACAGAATTGCGTCTACGAGAACTACTCAGTTGCAACAATTTTAAATTCATTCTTTCCGATAAATTAATAGTTGTTAATATTATGATATATCACTTTTAGGGTGTTCACTGTCAATACTTGGTGGAAAGGCATTATATTAATAAAAACACAATAATCCTTTGTACTTTATTCCACTTTATTTAATAGGTCAGGACCGATTTTGCTCATAAGAATATTGTGTTCTTATTAATTATCATATATCATGATGTTTCGACAATTTTTGTTTAAATTTCGACTGTACACCGTTTATAAAAAATATTATTATTATAAAATCCTAAAAAACGATTTCACTAAATTTATTACAATCTCGTGTCTACCTTTGTTGACAACAGCAGGTACCACTACTAAAGCACAAAGCGACACAGAACGCTTATTTTAAACGTCACAAAATAGATACGTATAAAACTTAAATAACAGTGTTTCAAAAATTACAGCAAAGTTACCGTATATGTGAATGAAACTATTTCGCTTAGAGACTTTTTTACGAGCTCAATTTTTTATTATTATCATTATGCTTGGTTGAGAAAAATATTTCCTGTTCGTGAATTTCCAGCAGGCCACCCCTAAATGAGATTGCGTGGAATAATATTTCTTGCTGATGTATTCGTCGCCAAGGTGCTATTGTCCGCCATTTTTATGTTTTACTTTGACGTCATTGGAAATATTTTGCAATAAATAAAATATTTTATGCCCCGTGTCAAAATTTGCTTATCAAAAGTATGTAAAGACTTTTTTATTGAAAATTTACATTCTCGTACAGGAATACTGGAGAAAACTTCAACGGGGGGATTTTTGTTGCATTTTTAAGTAGTCTTAAAATTACAAACCTATTTATTGAATAAGCCAGAAATTCTAAAAATAAAATAAATATATCTAGGGGCATATATCGACAGCCCTGCCCTGTAGTATTTAAATTGTAAATTATTTAAATTTTGTAATAATGTTCAACTCTCGCGACTCGGAGACTAGAAAAATACTTCTCGGCCGATGGGGGTCTTTTAGGGACCCCAGTGGTTTCCTCATTATTGGCCTTATTCTTATGAATTTCAAAAAAATAAATAGTCTAAGGGCTTTAAAATATCTCTCTGCATCATTCCTCATACATTTTTTTATAAAAATCCGTGGTTTTTTAATAAATAATCATATTTTAAGTTGCGCGTAAAAAAGACGTCATTTCAATACAAATATTAATTTGCAACTGACGCGTTCAGCGCAGTTATCTTACAAACGATCGCTGATAAGCGGGCGCTTATCTCTTATCTTATCGTATTTATATAAACTACAAAAGGTCCAAAAAACTATGATATAAGAAAACCTTAATTATAAACATTGTATCACCCATATTAAAATAGATATTTAAGAAAATGTGGGTATTGGGGTCGCATTTCTTGAGCTTAGAACCGGAAAAGTTAAGTTTGCTAACAATCATTTTTCGTAGAAGCAGAAATCGACCCCGGAGAATATATCGACATCCCTGCAGTATTTTAATTGTAAATTATTTAATTTTTTGGATAATTTTTAAGTTTGCTGACAATTATTTTTCCTATTAGCAGAAATTGACCTCGTAAATTATTGAATTTATGGAATAATGCTTAAGTTTGCTAACAGCTATATTTCGTAGTAGCAGAAATTTTGTAAATTATTGAATTTATGGAATAATGTTTATGTTTGCTTACAACTATTTTTCGTAGCAGAATAAATTATTGAATTTATGGAATAATGTTTATGTTTGCTTACAACTATTTTTCGTAGTAGCAGAAATTTCGTAAATTATTAAATCTTTGGAATAATGTTTAAGTTTGCTAACAATCATTTTTCGTAGTAGCAGAAATAAACTTCATAAATTATTGAATTTTTGGAATAATGCTTAAGTTTGCCAACAACTATTTTTTGTAGTAGCAGAAATTTCGTAAATTATTTAATTTTTGGAATAATGTTTGAGGGCACCGTTTTTCTTGACGTCATCGAAAACGAGACCGACAGATGGAAAGACGGACGTACATTATCGACTATTAATATATAGATTTTATACTTTTATATTAAAATGAACTTCCACAAAGCTACCGACGAATCCATCGAAAGCATAAAAAAATAGAGAAAAAAATATTGAAATTATGCAATAAAAAGGGTGGGTCAGTTCACTTTTTCCATCATCCTAACTTGGCTTACTTTGCCGTATTTTAGTCTTTTTGACCCCAATCTATCAAACTAATTTGTTTGCTTTATTTATATTAGTATTTGAGCATAAATTTACCTTTCCAAAGCATAGACACGTTTACTCGTTATTTAAAACAAAAGATACAATACTTTTTAAGTATCGGGATAAATTCTAAATACCCTTCGTTAAAACGTAAATTATTTAATTTTAAGCAGTCAGCATATATATGACACACATGGAATATTTACATTTGTTTGTCGAGACTATATTATGTAAAATATACCACATTCATTATTTGACAGATGTCTCAATATTCCATTTTTGAATCTTGAATACAAACAATCGAAGTCAGTTTGAATCGCAAATATCGTTCCATTTTCAAATGTTTGATTTATATAATGTATTTTTATCGCCTCTGATAATTATGACGTTAGCTCAGTTGATAGAGAGCTCGACTGGTAATCCAGAGATCTGTGTTCGAGCCTGGGACGCGGAGTTTTTTTCAGCGATTTTCGACAACACGAAATGTGCTTCTTCGAATCTCTACACAAATATATATATGTAAATGTATTGAAAAATTGTGTCTTTAGTATGAAAAAAAAATTAAGACAGCGGGGCTGGGGAGGGGGAGGGGACCGGACCGTCTTTCTTGACGTCATCGAAAACGGGACTGACAGACGGAAAGACGGACGGACATTATCGACTATTAATATATAGATTGTCAAAGGACATAAAACATATTAGGTATTGGCGAAGAAACATTTATTTAGGTAATACAAGTTTCAAAATTAAAAAGTAGCTCGCTGATAGTGTAAGACCAGCTTTATCTCCGATATTTTCTTCAGATACCTCGATATCTTTTTCCACGGAGAAAAGACGTCGTATTAAATTATCTCCGTATTTCAAATATATTGTTTTGGAGCATTTGTCAAAATATTTCGTGTATTCTTTTCGTCTTTTCTATTAATTTCTATTCTTAGTCCCAGCAGAACCGTTGGTAGTATAACATTTATAAGCTGCCTTGATTTATAACATCATTTTCTAGAAATAACTATCGGTTCCATTATTTCTTGGAATTCTGTGCGTTTATCCCATGCTGCAAAAATAGTTAAGCGCACACGTCTAAGTTTTTTTTGTATTTCTGCATGTCTCTACCCATCAAAAATGGTTATTTCGTATTACAATATATAAACAGATGTTATCTGAAACTTCTATAATTATAAATCCAAACAGCTGTTTCTTTTATAAGATCCCTTTTATATATGCATACTTAATTTTGTTAAAACCCCGGCCTTTAATCCTTCGCCTGAATATAATGCATTTTTTTCAAAACTGATCCCGATGATAGACACTAATGTAAATTTATTTTAAATCAAAATTAACTTTTAAGGTCACATTAGCGAATGCTTGCATCCAATTTTTATTTGTAAGAATGGTTTTTTCAAAATTAAAATGTACAATTTGGCTTTCTTAAGTCCCGGGACATTTAACAACAAAGTCCCAGGACTTAAGACAGAAAAAAACCTTAAAAGTCCCGGGACGTTTCGACACAGAATCCCTAACGGTGACAGTGTAATGGTAACTAGATGCTAAGTGTTGCCTATCTTTATAGTAACAAGCCATGCCTATAGATTTGAATACAGGTACTTTTTTCAGATGAGTGGGCCGAAGTCATAACGTGCAAAGTATTATCACATAATTTTGAAACTATTTATTTCTGATATTTTGTAAAAAATTCACACTTATCAAACTAAAGAGCATATACGATTTTTTAACAATTAGCCATTTTGGCGCCAACCGTTTTGCATCTTCGTCATAAGGGTCAAAAACTAAATTTATTGGAACAACTTGAAATTAACAGGCATAAACAAAACATTTAAAATGAATAAACCATTATCAATACATCACTGTTAACTTTTCCGGTTCTAAGCACAAGAAATACGACCCCAATACCCACATTTTCTTAAATATCTATTTTAATATGGGTGATACAATGGTTATAATTAAGGTATTCTTATATCATAGTTTTTTGGACCTTTTGTAAAAGAAAAAAAAATGATCGCTAGTTCCGTCTCTATTAAATGAAACAGAAAAGAAAAAAATCAATTAAATAAAAAAGATCCTAAAAGTAGAAGAAAAAACGGTTTAATGTGTACGAAGTTAAAGATAAAAATTTATGTATCATAGAATACTATTCTCAAAAAAAACACAATATCTTACTTACATCGATGCCTAGTTTTATATAAGTTCTGGCAACATGAGAATTCGCGATAAGCATTACAGATAACAGATAGATAAGCGGTCGCTCGTAAAATAGCATTTGCTAAATCTCGTCAGTTGCTATTTTATATGTGAGCTGGGATGACGTCTTTTTTACGCGCAACTTAAAATATAATTATTTATTAAAAAACCACGGATTTTTATAAAACATGTATGAGAAATGATGCAGAGAAATATTTTAAAGCCCTTGTACTATTTCGTTTTTGAAATTTATAAGAATAAGGCCAATAATTAGGAAACCACAGGGGTCCCTTAACGACCCCCATCGGCAGAGAGGTATTTTTCTTGTCTCCGAGCCGCGAGTGTTAAAGCCCCTAATATAATTAATAATAAATATCAGTGTAATTTATCCTAATTGACCTTGAAAAATATCATATTGCTTATCGTTCATCGAAACACTAGAGTCATATTGAATAAGTGTAATATTATAATTGTTTGAATAAGGATGTTACAGTGGATAACATGTTGCATGTGTATATCTTTGGAGCTAGTATATATAGCTGAGAAAAATATAAGTTTAATCATAGTTCTGACGATGGCAAAAGCCGAAATAGCTATCAACTAATAAATAATTAAACTAAAAAACAATTCAAAACTGTATAACTAAATACGTTGCTATTTTTACCTTATTATTAATAGTATTGACTCCTAACAGACAGATAAACCAAATACATTCAAATCAAACAAGCTCGATGTGGCATTTTATATTGTACATAAGTGATGGATTATCTGATCTGCCCAGGGATGGGCTGAAGGGGGCTCAGGGGGGCTCGCGCGAGCCTCTTTTTAAATTTCAGCACGTCCGGCGTGCCCCTTGTTAAGTTGAGAAAATCATTCGTTTCAGATGAAATCAGCAGTACCTAGCTAAAATTTCTGTAGAAGGTTACATTTTATTATGAAACATAAGAAGTCTTTATTGCCCCTTAAATTTTGTCAAAAAATACATTTACTTCGGCTGCCTAATAAACGAGACCCCCGTTACTTATTGTCTTTTGTCTGACTATGTTGAAAAATACCGATGTTGGATATTATATTGTTAACAGATGTCTAGATTTTTATGAACTTACATACATACAATGCTTTACCGTAATTATTTTGCAGTTTTGGGATAGGTTTCTTACATTTCTTTTTGGTTTTATTATAGCCTTCTTCCTGGAACTACAAACATATTTTTTATCTGTACGTAAGATAATAAACTAAAGCAGTCACTTGTTTGTTCAAGAAAGCGATATTATGGCGAGCTGAGGTTTTGAAAATTCATTACATGCTAATAACAATAGTTATTAGTAATGAAGTGAGCGAATTATTAAAACTAGGGGGAATAAATATTTTTCGAACTAGTCTTTCTACCAAGGTACACGATTTTTAAATCTTAATCAGATAAGTTCATCTTATAATGCAGATAATCCACTCGGTGTACAGGAATATTGCATTGAAAATAAAGAAAGATGAGACATCAACATTTTTTTTTTGAGTCACAAGAAGCATGACGGGTAAAGCAAACGAGAGGCCCCAGGTGCAATAAAATTTGGAGGCCATGTTTTTCGGCTGTCATTAGAACGTCATAGAATTCCATGTGTATATTAAAATGTGAAAAATATTTCTATTAGCCGTGCAGAAGCTAAACGAGGTTTAAAGGTTGTGAAGCCAACTGTCAATCAAGCATATGTTATGTTTGAATAACATCAAGCTTAAGGTGTTTATCGTCAATCCTTGGTGTAAAGCAGACAAACACAACCGTTTCATCTAGCGGGTCGCATTTTTTTAATGATGATTTCAGGCCGCAAGTTAAATGAAATTTTGAGTACGCTCAATCCTTTCTTTACACGAGCATAGTGTAAAAAAATGCGGTATACATAGATAAACGAAAGATAGTTTACATTGCATTCGGTCGTGCTATTTTGAACAGGGATTCGCAAAAGAGAATTCGGGGTATATAAGAAGTCTGCACGGGCCGAAATTTTACAAAATTACCCGGTCCGAGCCTGAAAAACTCAGGCCCGACCCGGCCCGGGCCCGAGTCTAATACAGTGGCGGATCCAGATATTATCCCAGGAGGGGGCCATTCAATTTGAAAATAAGCATGATACATAAATAATGCATTAAAAAATAGATGAAAGCCTTTTTTTATGCGATTTTTTTTGCGCGATTTTGAAATTACGCGATTTTTTTGGACGGCACCGTAAAAAATATTTTTTGCGCTAATTTGAGGAACAATTTTTTTTTTCATACATTTTTGATACTTTTTTACGCGATATTTTGATTTTTGGAACCGATTTATCAAATCATATGAAAGTGAGGTTTTTTTACGCGCCACCTTCCTCCAATGTATCGCGTAAAAAAAGATTGGGTGTATATAAAAATAGTCAATACATAATTAAGTAAATATGTATTCTATAAAACATAGTAAACTAAACAATTAAAGAGCCCATTTCAAAATAAAGTTTTAATAAATTATAAAAATGGAAAATAAATTCTCCCAAAGAGGGGGCCATGGCCCCCATGGCCCCCCCCCCTTGGATCCGCCAATGGTCTAATACCACACTTGTTACCCGAACCCGACCCGAAGCCCAGGTTTATACTCTTCAGCCCGAAAAAAACCCGTTGTTTACAAATTCACTACAATTTACGATTCACTATAGAACTGATTATAATTAAAATTATCATGGGTGACTTATGAAACGAACGTAGTCCGAAATATTTTTCTTAATAAATAAATTCCTTACCCGGGCCCGGCCCGAGCCCGAATCTCAATTGCGCTTACCCGCCTGAACCCGGGCCGGGTAGGAGCCCGAGGGCCAGGCCTGGGCCCGTGCAGTCCTCTATAACATATGCTTTTATTGTGAACTATTTCGAAATTTATTGTTTCAAAAGCTAATGCGACCTTTGTCTTTGCAAAAACTTATTCTTTTGAATTTGTCATACAATTTTTAGTATCAAACTGCAAAATCATTAAGTATATTTCTATGAACAGTTATTCTGCATCGTTATCGAAAAACCTTGCACACATTTATTAAATTCAATAATTTACTTAAAATATGTTAATTTAAAGATGATACATTCAATGGTAACAACAAAAACAAAGGAGCCACATGTGACCCTCGGGCTACGGGTTATGCATCTTCTAAAGCAGGGTTTCTCAACGGGGGTTACAGCATGTCTTAATGGGACCTCAGGGGTTTTTTTAGGATAGCCACAGTACAATTTTGGGGGGCCACGGGCAAATTTTTCGAAATCCGTTCATTGTTGTTTTAGAAATTGGAATATTTAAGAAGACCTAAAAAAGTCTCACGACATTCATTTTGGGATATCCGCAAATTTCTGGGATTTTGAATTTCAAATTCTGGGAAGACCTAAAACAAATGGGGTTTCCTTTCGGGTCTCAAAATTCCTTATAAGAGGAGTGCAAAACAGGTATGGGGGGGGGGGTCAAAGGAAAATAAGACAATCAAAAGGGGCCACGGGCCTAAAAAGGTTGAGAAACATCGATCTATAATTTGTAGGCATTTTGGCTGACATTCACCGAGCCCCTTGTTAAGATTTTGGCAGCTTACCCCTGGATCTGCCATTATCATATCCCAGTAAAAACAAAAAGGACATCACATAAAATATATGAATGGATTTATATGACATTATTCATCTAAAGCGTTTTTGAAATTGTTTAGGTTTCAATCTAGAATACCGTTTTTAGTAAAAGTAGCCACATACAGTTATATTTTAATCATCTAATTTACAAACACTTATTAAAAAATAAATTTATTAATTAAAAAATAATAAAAAAAGTCTATTGAGTACAACATATCTTCAATACAGATGTTTTTTAATTTAATTAACATTTATATTTTTTACTTTAGATCAACACTCTACAAAACATCTACAGTCTACACCTACACATACACAAAATGAATTCTATTAATAGAATTTTAAGGAATACACCCAGTCGTATTTAAGAACTAAAATAAATCGGAAGAACGTGAAAACAGGATTTCACTGAACTGTTATAAATAATCAAAATTTACCTCTAAGCCAAATTAAATAAAGAAAACTTACTGCTAAGGTTAAAAAAAATAATTCGATCTATTATAAAAAACTATTTTTTTCTTTTATTTTTAGTTTTAGAATAAATAAAAAAATAATGTGACAAAAAACCTTTAAGATAGCAGGACGTACTTAAAAAAACTAAATTGAAGCGACTGGATAACAAATATATCTATATCAGATTATTAATTTACATGTTTTTAGATAATATCATAATATAATGCACATTTTTTTTCCCGAGTGAATTTCATTAATTGTGAGAAATTTTAAATTTTGAGACACGATATTATATATGAAAAATAAATCAACGCTAATGAACAGCAATTAAGACAAACACTAATTATGAATTCTCAATCAGGTAGGAACGAAAAGAACGCTTAGGCTTACGAAATTGTTTATTTGAAGATTTGCCATCATAAATTGAGTTAAATTACACAAAATCATTAATGAATAGCATTTAAATTATAACAAGCAATACCGGGTTAAAATTAATAACAAATGACGTAACGGATTTGAAGGAAAAAAATCACTGCTGTCACATATTGAATACCAGGGCGCGGAACATAGGCAAGTACACTTAGCTTACAATTAGTTTTCGCCTAGGTTGAAATGGATTATAATTCAAATAAATGTGCCAATTTTATTTTCTTCTGTTATTAAGGTGATGAATTTACAATCAAATCTTAGCATACGAGCCTTTTATGGTTAGGTAACAGTGCTGATCTCAACATCATTGAGAATTTCTGGGCCATGATGGACAAAAAAAATTGCAGACCTTAAAAGTTGTGATCATTCTCTGTTAAATGATTCGCAAACTAGATATATTAATACTTTCGATGGATTCGGCGGTAACTTTGTGGAAGTTCATTTTAATATAAAATAAAAATAACTTTGACTATTCCACGCATTGTGTTACAAAATGTGACACGTGTTTCGCCTCTTTCAGAGGCATCCTCAGACAACTACTTTCGCAAATGTTTGCTTAAGTACGAATGATTTTAATTTTACTATTCTGATATATTATAATAAAAATCAAATAAAATGGGAGGGGATGATAGAAAAACAAACAAACGATAATGGTAATACAAATGATATTTACATTAAGAAATGATTATCTAATGATCAATTAGGACGGGTTAAACCGCTAGAAAATATATTACTATTCTGATATGTTATAATAAAATCAAATAAAAATGGGAGGCAAGGGGGGATAGAGAAACAAGCAAACGATAAAGGTAATACAAAATGACATTTACATTAAGAAATGATTATCTAATGAGTTGCATCAATTAGGACAGGTTAAACCGTTTGAAAATATATTTAACAGTGGTGAACCACCTGATTTATTCAAGATAAACCACTATTTAATAATGTTTGTTTATTGTTAATGCTTTTATTTCATGGATTATTTTGAAAATAATCTATTTAAGTTAAATCATCCTTTACTCAAAAATATTAAAACTTGGTGTCGTTACGTAGACGATATCTTTTGCATTTGGACAGGAACAGATAGACAGTTGGATACCTTCTTACGATATATTAATTCTTTACATAAAAATATTAAATTCACACTAGAGATCGAGCAACAAAAAACGCTAAATTTTCTTGACATTATTTAATAATATTTCTTTATTGTTAATGCTTTTATTTATCTCTAAAAATTCTAGACTATTCATTTTTAATCCTTTTTTTATTTACTCGTTGGAGTATTTTTACGTTACTGATGATTTTTACGTATGATTAAAATTATAAGACATATGTTGAGAATGCCCTTGTCCCCAGGAGTTAGACGAGCGAAAGAGTTAGCCATCACCCCTCATAACTCCTGAGTTTGGTATAATTCGGGTCTCTAGGTTTACAAGATAATTTATATGGGTCAAATTCAGGCAAAACAAATCAAAAGACACTCGGTGCAATCAGTTACAGGTGGAAACCACCAATTTATTTAATTTAAGAAACAGGTTAACGAATTTAGAAAAATACACAGCTAGCACATGGAAATGTGCAAAACAAAAATTAAACATTTCGATCCAAAGTTATCGATTTACACGACCCGGTTTCAGCAGGTCCTTTCTTTAAAAGTGGGAGGATCATCTCCCCTTTTTATACAAGTTCAACAAAGAGAGCACACAACATTTGACTAATAAATTTTTAAGAGACAAGTTATAAAGTTGACACAATTTTTATCAAATATTCTTTTAGTATTTTTACAAGTTCGTGAAGCGATGTGAATTTAAGTTACGACAATGTTTAAGTTATTTAAGTACAACAAAAATTTAAACTATTTATTTATTTAACAGATATTTTTATATAAGGACAATATTATTTAGTGGCTGCAAGTATAAATTTTTGAATTGAAAAACTTTGTACGCTGCCACAAACGTACAAGTCAGATAAATGCTAACATAAAGACAATACACAGTTATTTTATTATCAAGGTCAGTGATGTAATAATACTTATGGTTGGAGACGTTCTCAGCTTGTCCTTATACTTATACTTATCTTTCTTATTCAGAATAGGCTATCTCAAGTTAAGTCTTTGTTTCTTTTTCTATTGATAACTCCTATTGTTAGTTTGCAAGTATCTTTCGTATTTAGAACAGGCTGTCTCAATTTAAATCTGTATTTCTCTTTCTATTAGTAACTTTTATTGTCTTTCTTAATTTGAATTTGGTTGTCTCAAGTTAAATATTTGCTTCTCTTTCTATTAGTTATAACAATTTCTATTGGCAATTTATACTTTATCTTTTCTTTCTTTATAACAAATAATTCAATTTAGTAGCCTCAAGTGTAAAGTTGGTGATTTGAAGATTAGTATGCTGCTACACACATACAAATCGCTAAATACTAACAAATTAAATTTATTTCTCCTTTTATAACATTTAATTATTCTTTTTTTTAAGTTGATAACAGTAACAATAGCTAGTAGCTGCAAGTGTAGAATTTGGTGAGTTGAAGACCTGGATGCTGCTACAGACATCCAAGCCGGATAAATGCTAACATAAAGAAAATACACAATTACATACATAGTTTATATTTTATTATTGGGAACAGTAATAAAAAAATAATACTTATGGTTTTTGCGAGTTCACTGCTTGTCCTTAAGATTATACTTAATTCCGTCTCATACGGTATAATGGTTTTATTTCCAGCGACACTGGAACTAATCTTTATTTTTCTACAATGACTCTATACAATGACAAACATCTTTATTAATTAAGTTTATTTTTGCGGCACTTACATATCGGTTATTTTATTGACTCTACACTAAGAATGCACATTTATGCATTATTAAATTAACAACAAATTACCATACTGTTGATGGTATACCATTTATTACACATGTTCCCGACCTTGAATATCACTTATTCAATTACAACTTTAAATTTATCTTTTCTTAACCGATACCTAAGTGCGCGCCTTATTCTATGAAGCTAATACGTGTCTACAGATCGTGACGGTCGCCCCCGGGACCATCTCAACGGAAGTTACGGGCCTAGCCGTGGTGAAGGACTTGAACCTTCCACCATCCGTTGAGCAGATTAACATCCAGTTAATCACAGCCGACTGACCAGGCACACATAAATGTTAGAGCCCAGATTTCTCTCGAGCTCTTCCCCAACGATGCGTTGGCTCTTCAGACCACGCAATCAAAACCTAATTACATGTTCGTTTTGCACAGGAAAAAGGGGGGCCTGGGCGAATATCGTCCCCTGCCAGAAGACGATCTTCGATACGACGGCCTACCTAGTGACCCATCTGGCATGATGGATCTCGGGTACTATTGTTTGCTGATCGGCCCAGCAAAGGCCACATGAGTTGTTGCCTGCAAGTTGCGCCACTACAGACAACGGATGTCCCACACATCCCAGGATCTACGCGTCCGTCGTATCTTAGCATCCAAATCTCAATTAGACCTGCGATACATTATGCCCACCTCTTTCCTAGTGCAATGAACAACCTTACTATTCTTCATGATTACTCTAGGGGTGAGAAGTGCAAAACCTTGGGCCATCGCGCAAGATCCCCATCCACTGTCCAAAGGATTTATTTCTAATTAAGCACTCCCCACCTCACAGTCAAGTGTACGGAGAACGACAGATTCACACACGCCGCGGGGGAATGACGACCTCCCCGCTGACCCTGGCTCAACGCCACAATAAAACGTTGACCTCTAGACAGATCCCGACATCCCACAAGTCCGTTCACAATTGAACCATTACATGAATCTACAGTTACAAACACATTTTTTTATATTACTGTCCCCCATACACCCGCCGCCCTTAATCCTAACAAGTTTTCCTTCACATCCAGCGCATTTCCCTTTGCTCCGCTTAACGGCAGCCCAAATTAACACACACAATACAACAGTGAAAATAAAATAAAGAATGGCATGTGGACTAGATGAATTTAAATCGTGTCTGTAAAATCAGTGTTATTTATCAGCGGAGTTTGAATTTATTTTGACAAATCACAAATAATTGCGCGTGTTTTTGAATTCACGCGCTCCGTTTATTTAGCTGGACATCGGCGCATTTGCTTCGCTTGAATCTTTAGAAGGGCTCGCAATCGAGACCCCCTTAACTTATGAAGTTAAAAAAAATTTTTTTTTAATTAAAATTTTTAATAAAATTCTAAGCTTCCGTCATTACTTGGTTATACCCGTTGATCTTCAAAGAATTTACGAGAGGGTCCACACCCTCTCCCTAAAGAGATTCTAAATGTTTACTGTTCCTCCGGCTTAACGCATGGTATGCTTCCTATTAGTAACGCCGCTGACCCGTTTACTCGGTCAAGGCGTCGCAGTTACATGTTCTGAGAAAATTTCATCCAGATCGGACTTCCGTGAGTCGCGTAATAAGAAAAGAAAAAAAAAATTTACGATTCCTTGTTTGATCGCGCGCAACGTGTTAAGCGATAAAAGACGTTAGCTCGCATTCCTTCTTCATAAGCGCAGGAGCTTCAGATAGAAAGCCGTTGCTTGAGAATGTGAAAGAAGATGGCCGCCGGATTGGTTATAGAATTTACAATAGTTGAACGGGTACTTAATGTGATGGTTATGATTGAACTTCTTATATGTAAATTGGTTATGTATTAACGAGAAAGGAAAGGAAAGTTAATTTTTATAATTAAATTGCACTAATCGCGGCAGATGTGATAATTTCTGTTAGGTGTTTATGTAAGGGAATTTAAAAGATTATTATGAATTTAGTTAGCGATAATTAATATATGGTTTCATAATTGTTAGATCATTGCAAATAAACTTGTTGGAAAAGTTTCTGTTATATTTCTATACGAATGGATTGAAAGATGGTTTCATTTTTAAAGAAATTAATTCACTGGTCGTTAACGCAAGATTTAAATTATAAAAAGAATTTAAAATTGGAAAAGATTTTACTTATGATTGTCCATGAGCTAGGAGTTTCGTAATTTTTATTATACTGAAGAATGAAAAAGTATTTTTATGATTCTGGATAAAAGATTTTTCAAACGGATTTTTAAATGTTGCAAAAGAAAATTAAAAAGGACGGAATTTCCTTTACTAGCGAATTTCAAGTGAAAATTTCCCACTTCCATACGAATTAAAATTTCAAAAAAGAACTTTGCATGATTTTATATGAAGTACTTGAAACTAAAGTTTTCTTTATGATAAATATTATTTATGATTAAACTAAATGAAGAGATTCCTTATTGAAAACGAGTGTAAGAGAGAGTTGCATAATTTATACTGAAGATTTTTTTTTATAATAATTATTTAAGTAATGTGGAAGCTAAATCGTAAGGATTTCTTTATATAACAGAGTCTACGGTGGGAACTTGAAAAAGGAACTTTCACAAATTTGACTTATTAGAATTATTATGGACTTTAGAATTTATTATGACAGAATTTATTATCAGTATTTGAATTTAACAAAAGGATTCCTCTTCCCACACACGAGTTCACAAAAGGTTTCATAAATTAACACAAACGAATCTTTAGAAATAAAATATTCGTAATGTCGGATACAGATTCTATAATTAATATTAAAATGTAAAAGAAAATAATAAGGATAAAATTTCCTTTACTAGTAAAGTTCGAGGGAAATTTTCACTACGCTTATTCGGAATAAAATTTCAAAAAAAGAACTTTCAATATTTTTGCTGACGGATTTTCTTTAACACGAACATTTTTCTCTTATTAATATTTAACAACGTAGTTACTTTAAAAAGGGCCTCAGCCCGCATACCATGATTCAAGCCGATTTATTTTTAGCGAATTTTTTTATCTATACGACGGCCGCGTCGTTTCTTAAAAAAAAATTGTTAAATTTTTATTATTTGCACTGGGTATAACCGCGTATTCACTTTCACTCCCGGTAACACTGATTTCACTACATTGGGTCCGTGTGTGATAAACACTAGTTTTTCACGTGCAAAGGACCGACATGGTGACACAAACATGGTTATACAATACACAAAGAATAAAATAATTCAAGAAAATCAATCAATTTTATATATTAATTAAGTTGCAAAAAAAATCAATCAAATAATTGCCAGGAAAAATCAAAATCAAAATCAAAATCAAAATCAAAATCAAAAATCAAAATCAAAATTCAAGAAAATAAAATACAAAAAAAAAATAAAGATGCTTCAAACCCTCGATGTAAAATAAATTAAATATTCCCTAATTCTTTTTGTCCGTCGATCCTGCCGTCCCCTAACACCTGTGGAGCGTACTAGGGCATTTACAAAAATACTGGAATTTACATAGCTAGTTTCTTAAGGAAACTACATTTAATCCTGGATTTGATTCATTGTGCCCGTTTACCAAATGGAGCACAGTGATACATGAATTTATTTTCGCAGGATTCTACTAACTCTTTTATAGAGTTTTCTTAAGCATCTAGACCTCGATTCTTGAATCCCTCAGCCAAAGAAATAATTTCAGAGGTGAGGATCAAGAACACATTTAATTCGACATTTAAAACAGTAGGAACAAACCTTGAGATGATCGGCAGAATACTTCGCAGGAGACCCGGTTCTCAGTGATACACAAAAAAAACAGGAATTTACAGCTAAGTGATTCTACAGATGTTGTCTTTCGAAAAATTAGATATTGTGAAATCTATTTCGTAACTAGCGATCTTACAAGTTAAAGGGTTTTATTTCAAAGTACTTTTTAGAGTTGAATGTTATAGAGAACGGTTCGGATCGACGGACCTTCAATCGGGCAGAGTGACGACACGCAAAAGAGGGAATGAATAATTTTTCAAATTTGCGGGCCTTTTTATTGCTTTCGTCCGACTCCCGTGTTGTGAAAGTTCGCACGAAAACTCTCCGACCGGCGCAAATCCGACCACCCACTCACTCTCATTTGCATTCGATGGTCCCTTTCTGATTTGTCCGTTAGACCGACCGTTAATTAAAGATGGCGGCAAATGAAATTTTTAGTTCGGACGATTTTTGCTCCGCTAATTATGTTTCCCAATCGCTTAATAATGTAGGAGAAAAATCAGAAAAATATCATTCGTGTACAGTGAAGAATGCTGTACATTTCTCTCCCCACAAGCCACTCTGTACCTTGCGTACAACGCGAGATACAAGTAAAAACAACTCTTAATTTCCCCTTAGTTCATGAAGCGGATTCGATATTTAATATAAAATCCTTTTCCTTTATAAAATTATTAGTGGTTGTGCGTTTCTTAAAATAATAAAAGCTACAGAGCCGATTTTGTAACGAAAATATTAACTAATTCCTGTAGGGCGAACCCGTGAACGGATTCGTCTGAAAATTTTACATGGCATCCGGATTGGTCCCTTGCCCATTTTTATCTTAAGAACTACCCTCGAATTCCAACCCCAAGTGACTCTAATTTTAAATTTACGAACCCTTGTTTCGTAGTAAGAGATGTCGCTACGTGCAAGAGCGAGACAGAGCGAGAAGTACAAGAAAGCACGAGATAATATCCGTTGAACATCTGGTTCGATTTGGCGCGCTTTGTGGATTTGAAATTTGTATGAAAATCTTTATGAGAAGTTTGTAAAATGATTATTAAATTAATGGCTTGTTAGATCTTATTGAAATTTGCACCGATGCTTTCGTCGGTGGTTTTAAGGGTTCTTACAAAATTACAGCGTCCAGTTTTATTGTGGGCGCTTGTAATTCACGATTCTAATTTTTCACCGCGAAGGTCGTTTAAGCCTTTGCCGTGATAATGATTGTAATGAAATTTTGTTATCTTGATGATATTACTATGAATGATTTTACTACATGATTCTAAGTTGGTATGTCGTTCAGGAGTGTCTGAATCACGCTCACCACTAAAATCGGCCGACTGCCCCGTTAGGGGTTTTTAGGCGAAAAATGACTCGACAGAATTTACTCATTTTCTGATAGCAGCTGAAACTGACTATCCTTAAGGTACCTGTGAAGGTTTCAATTCGTTAAGGTGTCTCTAAGAAAATCGCCAAGTGATCTAAAATATCCCTACTTGAAATTTGTGCAAAATTTATTTGTATGAAGAGAATCACGCGTGTATTTTTCTTTCAGTAGGCGGTCGACGCCGGTCTCGCGTATGGCTTTCGCCTGACTTTTTAACCGCGAGAATTTTTCTCGGTTTCTCATTCCTGGCATTTACTTAATTACATTGGTGAATCCGTAAATTGAACATTCGTTAAAACGAGACTTATTGACAAACCTATACCTCTCTCTCTCTTATTTCTTTGTACTGCAACCATGCTGGTGAAAACCTAGTGAAATGCTGAGAAAAGTCAAGGTCAGCATAACTGGACCATGTCAATATATATAGACATTATTTTCATATTTTATTATATTTTTTTGTGTAAGCATTGGATGTCCTGTCTAGTCGGTGTGCTTAAAAAAATAAATGCATTTATTTAAAGATCTTTCTTTTGATGAGTTTTATTATCAAGCTCTGTTTTTTATTTGACATATTTTATTATAAAATATTTTTCCAAATTTTATTGAAATTGTTGTATTTATATATATTTATTGCCTATTGTGTTTCATGTATAAGATAAATATCGATTTTTCATTAAAATCGGAGCATTTATGACGAATATTTAAAATTTTCTACAAATTTTTTTTTGCATACTTACCTAATCAAAATACGTTAAATTTCGGTTTAAACCGGTTAACCGGTTTTATTGCCAGAAAAAAACCGAAAACCGGTTAGTTAGAAAGTCCGGTTAATTGGAAGCCCTAGTTCCAGCTAACCATTGAAGCATTGAGTGTTTGTCCTTACCTTAGGTCTTTTTTTAATGCTGTGTACCAGGCAGGGGCATATATTCAGGGTGTGCAACGAATATACGCCCGCAAAATCTGTATATTTGTTGTGTGGTAGCATACCGAATTTGCAAAGGCGAGCTTTGTGCCCGGGCGCACAATCTGCCTTCTCATACAACTGCATACAGTCACACAGTCTAGGAACGCGTAGGGTGGAGCAAATATTTTTTTCTCAACTTTAACATCGAAAGACGAACCACTTGGTTTCAAATTTGAAGCGATATGATTAATTGCCTCTATAGATCTTTTATCCCACAAAAACAGAGCAAATTTGATCTGCACAGACCTTCTTACTGCTTCACGGTAGCGAATCATGGCACCCGAGGAAGATTCAGAATAACAGTATACAGTGGAACCTCTCATAACGAGCACCTCTAATAACAAGTAATTAACATTACGAGCAAAAAAGATTGTGAAAAAAATGCTCCCTTAACGAGTGACATTTTGCATAACGAGTTTTGGAAAAATTACTTTCACATCGTTGCTTGCCTCGAGATGATTGACAAGGCGTGGGAAGGGGTTACCAAGAGGACTCTTACTTCTGCTTGGAAGAAGCTTTGGCCAGAGAGCGTTGTCGAATGTGACTTTGAGGGGTTTGAAACAGTACCTGTGGAGTCTAGAGTCAACGAGGTTGTATCTTTGGCCATTACCATGGGACTGGAGGTGGATAACAACGATATTGATGAGCTTGTTGAAGAGGACAGTCAAGAGCTTATGAAGTTGCATTGTTTTTCACAGCAATAAGTTATGCGTTTTACAAATTTATTCAATGATAATGGTGTCACATTTTCACCAAATTTTGAAGCGTCGGCAAAAACATTTATCTCTAGACAGCTTTCTAGTAAAAAAGAATTAATTGTTTTCATAAATAATCAACTAGTCGATTTTTTCATTGTTTTTTTCAAATTGAAATCGCACAATTTGAAAGTATGTAGTTTTATTTGAATAAATGTTAAAAAAGGCATGGAATGCATTATTGTATTTTACATTGTTTTATATGTGAAAAATTGTTTTGCTTAACGAATAAGATTCTGAAACGAATTAGACTCGTTATGGTAGATAGAAGACAGCACCTCCAAGTGCCGCGTGATGGCCATATGCTTCATATAAGGAGCGAATTTGGTCAAAGAAGAAGAATCAAGCTTAGCTATTGATAAAAATGAATCTTGATACAGTTTCTTTGTACGAAATAATCAGAGATTTCGTTAATGATTTTCAGCTGAGAATGCCCCCAGTCAACAACGATCATGTGGTATTGGAAATACCCCCCGTCGACGATACCGGTCATGCGGTATTGGAATTGCATCCAGTCAAAAATACCGGTCCTTTGGCTTGGACAGTTTGTGGTATTGGTAAGCAAAATTGTTTTCAATTTTATTTAATGATTTATACACATTACACTAGATCAGGGGTCACCAAACTTTTTAAGAAGTGGGCCGGATTAAACTTTTTAAAAACTAAGGGGGCCTGACGACAAGTAAATTCTTATTGGAACCCAATCAGAATATTTTTTTTTTTATCTGCTTACATAATAATTATAATGTAAACAAATGTAGTTTATATTGCTATTCATAATAGAAAATATTTATTATAATGAATAGGTATCTATTTATTCGTATGCCTACTTTATTCAATTAATAGTTAGGCATTCCAATTATTAAATATATTTCTTTGCAAAGTTTTACAGTTTCACATATTTTATGGATTGATGTTTATCATTTATTGAATACTAGCCGGTACCCGGCAAGTTATTTAAATGAATGCCAATCGAAGAAAGAAAGTGTTTATGTTTTAATTCTGTATATTGAAGTGCATGCTTTCTTTTTCTGTCTGACGTTTGCTGCTGATTGTCTATGATACAACACACGCGCCACCTACTGTAATTTAATTGTACTATAATCTTCGCGCAAGTGCAAGCATACGTTGTCAAAATGAACTGTATGGCAGACATACAACCATTGATTTTTATATATAAGATTAACAATCTTCCCGGAAGTGCAAGCAAAAAGGTTGTCAAAGTTTTATTGCAATCGGGCTAGCGGTGTGGCAACGCATAAAATACGAACAAACAAACATTCATTTCACTCTGATCATGATTGTGTGACTTTTATTTCATACGTTAAGTCTTTTTTCGTATTCGAAATTATTGTTCTACGATTACCGTTTCTAAAAAGATAAACCTTTCTACAAAACTAACTAAAACAAATTATTAAATAAATGTAAATATTAAAAAACACAAATTAATCATAAATTAATGTTATTGTATTATTACTATTAATAATCTGTAGTATATGGGAACCATAAAATTATGAATTCCAGAATATAAGATAGATATTTCTTCATCTACTCTTATATGACTTGACACACCTAATAGATTTAAACCTCGTTCAAAAAGACTCAAACCTAAAACGTATAATCAATGCATGCATAACCATCAAAATACTCTTAGCATTTACATATAATAGTTGACAAAACATAAAAAAGAAATTGTACATTAAATAAACACGAAAGATTCTTTTTTTTTTTTTTTTTTAATTTAAAAAAATAGTTGACATTACAGCTTACGCCAATGCGTCAAATATTTTGAAATTGAAAGATCATACGAGATATACTCGATGAGAATTTTTGAAAGTCACATGAGATTAACTCAAGGAGAATTGACTTCACAAACACCCATGTCTTAGATCTCAAATTAAAATTGAAAAAATCCAATTTGACATTGACCTTACCGGGAATCGAACCCGGACCCACCTGATCGGTAGAACAAGCTCTTACCAACTAGACCAAAGCGGGCGACATTCATTTACTAAGCGTCAGTTCAAGTTCATCCGTGCGCTTGAACGCCTGAAGATGCCGAAAGGCGAATCCCGGGTCGTTAGTGACGAAAACTGTAAGAATGTACATAATTTGAACGATTCAAATTTAATATTGAAATTCCACCAAGCAACTTCAGTCGAATTCTTAAATTGTACAATATTCGTTGAACATCATGAAAATAATCACTTAAAACTCTCTTTGCTAATAATTTCGCATTCGAGATTATATAAGAACATTTAATAAGAGAAAAACCGTTTAATATAAATATAGAATGCTTTTCCATCAAGTATTGACAGTGGACACAGGAATTATGTACGTAGCAGTTTACGCATAATATAGGAGTTTTACCTACCATTAAAACTCTTATTGTGTTTCAAGCAATGTCCAAGATCCAATATGAGAGAGCGGCTTTTCTCTTCAAGCGATACATCTAATTCCTTACACTGGCAATACCAATCCCTGCTCTTCCCGCTCCTTCTTCTTTACCCACGCCACCCAGGGGAAGCCATCTTTGCTTCATTATCACTCATGTGCACCAGGTAGAGGTTACCTGGATCTTGGACATTGCTGGAAACACAATAAGAGTTTTAATGGTAGGTAAAACCTGCCATTAAGCCCTGCTTCCAGTAAGACCGATTTTACCCAATTTCCTATGATGGTTCTGGAAGCTGGCTTTTCTAAGCCCCTTGATGTTATAAAGAGCTCCTGCAAGTCACGACATTTCTCTCTCCTCACCTGAGAGGTCTCTATTAGCTTGCGAAGCCAATAAACTGGGTCAATGTTCTCTATATCCCTTTTCTGAATCCGCCATCCTGATTGCTGATGGTTTGCGGAGTTGGTCTTGGAGCCAAATGCTGGCCGTAAAGTAATGTGGTCCTGATTGTCATTAAACCCGTCTGCGGAATACCTCAACAATGTCAGGTCATGTACCCGTCGCCCCGATGTTAGTAATAACAATGTTGCAGTCCTACGGGATACCTCATATAGGCTCATTGTCGGTGGTGTTGTGTCGCTTAGGTGACACACTACCTTTCTCACATCCCATATTAGGTTTAGGGGGCTTTACCCTCGCTACTGAGATTGCCCGTAAAACATGTCTCACCACTGAGTTACCACTAATCAGTTCTCCACCTATCAGTTTGCAAAACGTCGCTATGGCTGACTTATGGACCAGTATCGTGGAGTATGCCAAACCGTCCTGGAGGAAGAGGTTTGCTAGATATCTGGCAACTTGTTCTGGTCGGGGACTATTTGTAGCAATTGAATGGGCTCTGCACCAAGAGGTCCATTTAACCCATGCCAATCGGTAAGTGTTCAGAGTGGATTGATGCCACCCTGACGGCAATAACCTCTTTTCTTCTGGATCCCATTCTCGTATTAAATCTTCCCACCCGAAATCTTCCACAATTTGAGAGATAGTTTCTGTATCTCTGGAGGTGGTCGGCCGGTTGATATGTCCACTAGTACTGCTTCCAGGTTCGTTATTGTGTGCGGTGGATCTAGTGCTCTCAACTGAAGGTCCGCTCTCCAAAAAGGTTTCGTCCAGTTCGGCACTATGAGGAAGTATATTCCTCTCGCTGTGTTTAAGTGAGCCAAGACTTGCGGGATCATGTTCGGTGGTGGGAAGAGCCATGCCAGCTCGTAGTCCCAAGAGCGGCTGAATGCGTCGTGAAACGAGGCGTAACAGTCGTTGCAGTCGCGCGATACGTACCTTGGAACTATTCGAGATTCTCTTGATGCGAACAGGTCGATCTCTGGCATGCCCCATTGATTGAAGATCTGTGTTGTTGCTGCGCTGACCAGGTCCCATTCGGGAACTTGTGTTCCGCGGGATAGGCGATCGGCCGTGCCATTGTAGACTCCGGGTAGGTACTGTGCCGTTAGTGAGATCTTGAATCTGTCGACTAACCCCATGAGTTTTTGCGTCAAGTGAAGCAGGTCCAGCGACCTCTTACCTCCTTCTTTGTTCAAATATGCCACCACTGTCCTGTTGTCTGTCTGCAAGAGAGTCTCTGTTCCTCTCAGATGACAGGCCTGTAGCTTGACAGCTGACAGAACTGCATGCAGTTCCTTCCTGTTGGAGTGCCATGATTTTTTACTTTCTTCCCACTGTCCTGACATGAAGATGTCGTCCCGTTGGGCTCCCCAACCTGAGTCCGCTGCGTTGGTTGTCAAAAAGTGGCTGAAGGTGGGTCTGTGAATAGGTGTCGTCGCTCCGACTGCTTGGGCCCACTATTTCATCTCCTCTAAGGCTGTATCTGGAATCTGAACCATAAGATGAGGCGCTAAGTTTCGCAACTGACGGCTGTTTCGTTGAAGTTGGCGACAGTGCAGTCTTCCTCGTGGAATTACAAAGGCTGCAAAATTTAGTCTGCCCAGAAGGCGTTGGGCTGATTTGAGAGACCATTGTCCTTTCCTTGTCGTCTCCAATATTGTGTTGCGGAGTGCCTCGCTTTTCTCTTTGGATATGCTCTTGCTGTTTTTGTGGGTGTCCCACATAATCCCAAGAAATTCTAGTCTCTGGCAAGGAACAAGGACTGATTTGTCGAAGTTTACTGTCCAACCTAGTTTCTGTAAAAAAAAAATCTCTCTGGCCTGAAGGGCCAATTCGTCCCGGGACTGGTTTGCGATTAGGAAGTCGTCGAGGTAAGTTACCATCCGAACATTTTTGTCTCGGAGGCGTTCGGCTACCCAGTTTGTCAGAGATGCAAACATTCGTGGGGCTGCCGATAGTCCAAATGGGAGGCTTGTGAATTGGAGAAGTTCTCCCTGAAAATAGAGGCGTAGAAAACGTCTGTGACGTCTGGCGATAGGGAGATGCAAGTATGCCTGATGCAAGTCTATCTTGATCATCCAATCTTTCCTCTGCAGAAACTGTGGAACCCGATTGTGGTTGAATAATCTGAAAGGCTTTGGGCCTAAAAACACGTTCAGGCTCTTCAAGTTGAATACAGGGCGCTTTCCACCATCTCTCTTTTTTACTAGAAACAGCTGCGAGAGGTAACTTGCTGTTTCGTCGGCCTTTTTTAATACTCCTACTTGTTTTAAAGCACTCACCTGGGTCTGCATGTCGCTCGTCCTTGGGGTCTGGAAGTCTCGCAGTACTTTTGGTGTTGGAAGAAGTAGAGGTGGCTTCCTCGTAAAGGGTATGCGAGCTCCTCCTATCATCTTCAGAAGGGATGTAGGTGCCTCTTCCGCCTCCCACACTTCCTTGAAGTGGCGGAGGCAACCCCCCTTGAATGGCCTCGAGTCATCTGAGGCGGCGACCTCCACGAAGGCTCTTTCCTCTAGGTGCCTCCTTGGGTACTTCTCTTCTGTATGGGAGTCTGTGGCTGGCCTTATGTCTAGTAGGTCTTCCTTCCTCCCTTCTTTTGAACCTCGGAGCAGGGATCGGCTCTCGAAAGGGCAACCTGCGGTTTTCGGACGAAGGACCTGCCTTCGCCTGGCACTCTGGGGCTCTTGGGCTTCATGTGCCTTTCCTCTAGTGATCTTTTCAATACCGCCAATCTTTTTTAAGTAAGCTGCTAACCTTTCTTCATCAAAAAGGCATTCCACACTTAGGGGAACCTTTGCTAGTCCTTCCCTGATATGTGTTTCTTTAACTCTGGCTAGTAGTTGGGTTCGACGATGTTGCCCTTCTACCACAAACAATCTGCATGATATCTTTCGATATCATGTGGTGGGTGGATTTTCCTCCGAACTGTCCCAATATCGTTTTGTACAATTCCGAAGGAGTTGGAGCGATAGTCCTCTCTGCAGGCCAATCCACAATCGATTGCAAACCATCGCGTAATGCTTCTTGCTGTGTCAACAGCGCATTCGACAGCGCATTCGACAGCGCTGCAAAAGTCCTTTCTGTCATTTGTGAAGTTGTGGGTCCCTGATCGTATTGACGCAACTCTTCATTCACCTCCAGATCCGTGAATACCGGAGTAGCTGCGTACTTTTTCTGGGTCTCCGCGAACCGCAAACCCGTCCACTCGCTCGATCCGAATCTCTGTATGGCACCAACCTTTTTTACTCTAGCAGCCTCAGTCCTGGGAATCAGGGGCTCTTTCACGGTCCCGCCAAATTCCCTCAGTTGAAGTCTGGTAGAGGCTATTGGTTCTACTGGGGGTCGTAGGAACTCTCCTGCCGATTCATGCGGTCTAGCGTCGGTTGGCGGTTGGCGTCTCGCATCCCCATCGGGACATCAACAAACTGGACAGTTGAGTCATCTGACTCTCTAGTTGGCTGATGCGATCGCCCTGCTTTGCCTCCAACGTTTGTCCCTCGTCTTCCGACGAATTCTCTGATGCCAGCGCTTTATCACACATTTCGCACTTATTTCACTTAGACTAAATAGTAAAAATAAGATAGATCTCAGTAATGAGCAATCTAAATTAACAAATAATGCGAAGTAAGTGTCTTAAAGAACGGATATAACTTTTTGATGTATGCTTGTCAAAAACTTGCCAATAATGAAGCAAAGATGGCGTCCCCTGGGTGGCGTGGGTAAAGAAGAAGGAGCGGGGAGAGCAGGGATTGGTATTGCTAGTGTAAGGAATTAGATGTATCGCTTGAAGAGAAAAGCCTCTCTCTCATATTGGATCTTGGACATTGCATCGGAACACATATTATCTTTATTCACATGCATTTAAAAATAATCATAAAATAATGGCTTACTAACGTTATGTAATATAATTCACAATGTACTTTTGCTGTCAAATGTCACGAAATATTTTTTTGACCTTCTATATATTATTTATTTATTTATTTATTAAATTAACATTGCAAAAGGTTGACAAATTATAAATTTAAAACTTTTACAATGGAGAAAAAAAATAGTACAATTTAATATTAAAATCAGTAGAAAAAAAAATGGCAAAGAAGTCAACTGAGTAAGCTCCGACGAACTCTACTTTAATACATAAAAAATAGTATTCGTCGGAACTCACCCACGTCTACGTGGAATATGTCGACATCCGAAGCAATATTGTTGAACACCGTTAAAGCTCTCCCCAGTGGCATTCCCATTGGCAGGCTGGTTCTACACCTTGGGAGAACAAACAATTCATATCCACGATTTCTCAAAAAATAATCAGGAACATTTAGATTCACATTCTCAAGAATGGTGGAATTCTCATTTTGGCCACGTATAAGTCGAAAGAAATATATGGCCAGATACATTTCTCTTCGAACATTCAAACTATTGAAGTTAAGCATGCCTAAGAGAAAGTCAGTTGGATAAAGCCATGGGTAATATCCATACACCCTCATATAGAGAAGTCTCAAAAATTTCTTCTGAATCTTCTCCACCATAAGGGTATATTTCGAGCATCTTGGGGCCCAAACAATTGACCCACTCTCAAGTCTGCTTCGAACCAAAGCGTTGTACATTAATATTAGAACTTTAACTCCCGAAAAGACTCTGGTGGTACGGATGACAAAGCCCAACATTTGTAATGCTTTCTTGCAAGTAATCTTAATGTGATTATAGAATGTTAGTTTGCTCTCAAATTGTACGCCAAGATCTCTGACTGATGAAATTCGCGAGAGAATTCGGCCATTCATTGAATAACGGAAAAATAACACTCGCGACCCTCTTGTAAAGGATAAAAGATTGCATTTATCAATATTGAAATCGAGTTTGTTACACCGCCCCCAATCTATTATATTATCTATATCAGACTAAAGACGATGACAATCATCTAAGGTGACAACCTTCAAAAAAAGTTTCAAATCATCAGCGAATAACAAGAACATAGAATTTTTAATAACGCTTGCTATATCATTTATGAAAATAGTGAACAGCAATGGCCCCAGGTTTGAACCCTGCGGAACACCAGAGTACGTGCAAAACGGCATTGATTCGAAAAGCCCATACGATACGTATTGTTTTCTGTTCCTAAAATAACTACCAAAAAGCCTAACAAAACCATCAGACAAACCGATCAATTGGAGTTTTTCCAAAAGAATGTCATGGTCGACCCTGTCAAATGCCTTCGAGAAATCATTGTAAGAACAGTCAACTTGCAGTCCTTTAAGTTTTTGGTAAAAAAAATTACATCTGATTCATCGATTTGCATGACATCAATGCATTGGGCACCATTTGTACGACTTTTTAAAATTGATTCAATATTAAGGTGTGGTATATCATTTGAGTATACAGATCTGAAATGGCCAGCAAATGCTTCTGCCACTCCCAGACCTGCCACTTCATGACCCTTCCAATTCATTGTCTCAGCGAATCCACCATCTTTTCTGATAGATTTGATATAATTCAAAAAAAAAATTGGATTTTCGCGTATGCAATCTTCCATCCTTTTCAAATATGTTCGGTAGGCTAATCGAATATTTTGTCTCAGCTTAGATCGACATTTACTAAAAATTTGATAGTCTCGAGGACTCTTAGAAATAGTATAGTATTGGTTGAAGTGAAAAGTGACAGCTTCTAACAGACCTGAAATCGAAACAATCGAACATCAAATTTGAATTGTCAAATCAAACAAAATGGCCGTCATTCAAACGAAATTTAAATTCAAATGGAATACTCGGGAGTTTGACCGGTAAAAAACATTGAAATCTATGAATATTTTAGTTTTTCGACACTGTTTGTTAATTTTAATACGCCTATGTCCTTCCCGGACAGGCAAGCTAAACTATTGTCGAAGTTTTATCGCAATCTGACCTGTGGCTTCCGAATCCATAGACGCCAAAGTTTTTGCAAAGTCTTTTTTATATATATATAAGATAAGATAAGATGAATTAAAGCAATTGAGAGAAGTACGTATATGTATACATGCACAAAAAAATACTTACAACTTAATTTGATTATATGTGTAAATTGTAATTAGTGCAAAATAAGCTACTGTTTGGATGAACTTATTTCTTTTATTTTTGAGGTACCAATGTGTAAATCAGTTATTCGTGGTCGATTTTTATACATTTTTTTTAATGTTTAATCACATAAATATGGGCTACCAAAAATTGATATTATTTTCATTGCATTTTTTTTAGTTTGGGAAAATAGGATTCGTCTTATTTATCGTAAAAAAATGATTTAAATATCGTCTTCAACCCATCACTACCTACCTAGCTTGAAGATCCATCAATAAATGGTTTTCCTTCTTCAGCTATAATTTGACAAGCTCGAAAACTTTCTTCAATTGTGCTTAAATTTTATTACTGTAAATAAGCATATTTTTTGTTGATTGTTGACGTTTTCCTCCGGTTTTTTCTTTCGATAATTTTATGAAAATTATTTCATTCAGTCGACGATGCTCGTAATGAGCGAAACCGGTCCTGACATATTAAATAAAGTGGAATGAAGTACAAAGGATTATTGTTTTTTTTACTAAAATTATTTCGTCCCATGTTTTGTAGTGTAGTGTCGTTTAAAATTTTACTCTTAAATACCGTTGCATTGGAAATAAAAAATAATAAATTTAATTTAAGCAAACAATAAATTAGGCACAAAAAATATCGAATTGACCACTGCTCGTAAAATGGACGACAGTCAACATCTAGTTTCCTTTTCTTTGAAATAATTATATTGGCGCAATAAAAGAACTGCGATCGAAATACAACTGAATATTTTCGATTTGGGATGTTTCTATTATTCTTTTTTGCCTTCAAAGAATTTGCCCTTCTTAGAATTTCAGTAAATGAGAATATTCGAGAAATTTACGAGTAAACGAACATCTGGTCGTCTCGCTTCCTTCACTTTGAGTCCTCTACCAGATAGTCGTATCTCGTATCCCAATTGATGATTTGAAATAAATAGTTGTCGTGAATTCACAGGTGAACGGATTCTACCGAACATTACTTTTCCGAACACGAACACTCCGAACAGGAATAGCCCGAACACGAACTCTCCGGCCAAGAATACCCCGACCACCGATTCTTTCGGACTCGGAATCTTCCGCACACAGAACCTTCCTGATATAGACTACTTCGCACACCGAATACTCCGAACATTTCGATATTTTTAATAGAAAAATCATTGTTTTATTGTAATGTGGAATGTTTTATGGCAATTATGCCAAATATTTTTCAAAATGAAAACAAGAAACGTATTTATTTTTCATGTATATAAGCAGTTTATGATTTTATTCGTATTTTGGCTTATTAATTTTGAAAATTGTGTTGTATTATAATTGTGCTGATATTTTTGATTATATTAAATGGAAATACCATGCATATAAACATTTAAAATTGCAAATTGATTAACACAGTACTTTAAACATAATTTTATTATCTTATTGATACACATATTATACATATTTTACATTCACTTGACAAATGCAAAAATGTATACATATATAAAATTTTAAACATATTATGTGTTTATAATTTTTTATTGCAATGACTTTAATAAATAATTTTAGCAATTATTATTATTGAAAGAAATGAAAGTATAGTTGAAGTTATTCTTAGATCTGTTTATTACTCCGTTTTTTGATGATTAATATTATATTCCCCCCTCCCACCCATCCTATCTTATGAACGGGGCGTATCGAGAGCGATTAGGTTACCACTAGTCCTGTCCAAGCCCTATCCTTCTATCCCTACTCTCTTTGGAAAAAGAGAGATTGGACAACTGAGTAACAAGCAGTTCTCGTTTAAACACTTATGTTGAGATAAACTGATGGCCATAGACTAGTATACTTAGGACTGTGACTTTTTCTTTTAATTTGCAATACTTCTTTGTGAATTAATGTTATACAATGACAAATGTAGGTATTATAGCTTTAAGATAGATTTTTCGTGTTATTTTTTTTAATTTTATAAAGCATCAAAAAAAATAGTTTAATGTAGTGGTTTGGTATTCAATATAAGTTTTTATTTCAGAATTAAAGTCAATTAACGTTATTGTTGAGAGTTTTAATACATGCTTTGATGTTTTAAAAACGTCATAATCTCATGACAGTAGTGCTTTTAAAAAATAGTTTATTCTTAAATAGAAACTCACGATATAAGAGATAATACATATTTATTATTGCTGAATATAAACATTTGTTTTGAATTAAATGCACATAGTGCTAAAAGGTCTTTTGTTTACAAAATAAAAATGTTATTATTTTACAATCATTTCGTGCGAAAATATTGTAGATCTGTTAATGGCTACCGACCCTTTTTATATAATACTTCAACGTCAGCAGATTAATACCTGAAGGGGGAAACTTAAACTATTAAGTACGTTTGATCCACTCCGAAGAAAAAATGCGTTAAGAGTACTCGAAAAAAATGCTTTATTTATTTATTTAACATTGCCTAAGATTGACAAATTATAAATTTAAGACTTTTACAATGAATAAAAAAAACATTACATATTTTCATATTAAAAGCAGTAGTAAAAAATGGCAAGAATGCCTACTTATAAAAAAACAAATTCTCCAAAAAGAAAGCTCGCCACGTTGTTATTCACTAGAATCAAATAAAAATTTTGTTTTTACTCACAAAGTTGGCATTTACTTAAATCATAGTTCTGACGATGGCGAAAGCCATGTTAAATAAGGAAGGAAGGAAATGAAAGGCAATGTTAAATAAATAAATAAAGCATTTTTTTCGAGTACTCTTAACGCATTTTTTCTTCGGAGTGGATCAAACGTACTTAATAGTTTAAGTTTCCCCCTTCAGGTATTAATTTGTTGACGTTGAAGTATTATATAAAAAGGGTCGGTAGCCATTAACAGATCTACAATATTTTCGCACGAAATGATTGTAAAATAATAACATTTTTATTTTGTAAACAAAAGACCTTTTAGCACTATGTGCATTTAATTCAAAACAAATGTTTATATTCAGCAATAATAAATATGTATTATCTCTTATATCGTGAGTTTCTATTTAAGAATAAACTATTTTTTAAAAACACTACTGTCATGAGATTATGACGTTTTTAAAACATCAAAGCATGTATTAAAACTCTCAACAATAACGTTAATTGACTTTAATTCTGAAATAAAAACTTATATTGAATACCAAACCACTACATTAAACTATTTTTTTGATGCTTTATAAAATTAAAAAAAAAATAACACGAAAAATCTATCTTAAAGCTATAATACCTACATTTGTCATTGTATAACATTAATTCACAAAGAAGTATTGCAAATTAAAATAAAAAGTCACAGTCCTAAGTATACTAGTCTATGGCCATCAGTTTATCTCAACATAAGTGTTTAAACGAGAACTGCTTGTTACTCAGTTGTCCAATCTCTCTTTTTCCAAAGAGAGTAGGGATAGAAGGATAGGGCTTGGACAGGACTAGTGGTAACCTAATCGCTCTCGATACGCCCCGTTCATAAGATAGGATGGGTGGGAGGGGGGAATATAATATTAATCATCAAAAAACAGAGTAATAAACAGATCTAAGAATAACTTCAACTATACTTTCATTTCTTTCAATAATAATAATTGCTAAAATTATTTATTAAAGTCATTGCAATAAAAAATTATAAACACATAATATGTTTAAAATTTTATATATGTATACATTTTTGCATTTGTCAAGTGAATGTAAAATATGTATAATATGTGTATCAATAAGATAATAAAATTATGTTTAAAGTACTGTGTTAATCAATTTGCAATTTTAAATGTTTATATGCATGGTATTTCCATTTAATATAATCAAAAATATCAGCACAATTATAATACAACACAATTTTCAAAATTAATAAGCCAAAATACGAATAAAATCATAAACTGCTTATATACATGAAAATTAAATACGTTTCTTGTTTTCATTTTGAAAAATATTTGGCATAATTGCCATAAAACATTCCACATTACAATAAAACAATGATTTTTCTATTAAAAATATCGAAATGTTCGGAGTATTCGGTGTGCGAAGTAGTCTATATCAGGAAGGTTCTGTGTGCGGAAGATTCCGAGTCCGAAAGAATCGGTGGTCGGGGTATTCTTGGCCGGAGAGTTCGTGTTCGGGCTATTCCTGTTCGGAGTGTTCGTGTTCGGAAAAGTAATGTTCGGTAGAATCACCGAACCGAATTCACAACTTAATCATGAAAATTGATATTTCTTATTTGAATAATTACTATGCAAAAATCCAGATCTTTTCGCGGGCCGGATGAAAATCTTCGGCAGGTCGTAGTTTGGTGACCGCTGCACTAGATGAAACTAAAATACATATGAGGAAACAGCTGACTTTGAGAAATCATGATAAAAATTACTACTTTTGATGGATTCGGCGGTAACTTTGTGGAAGTTCATTCACTTAGATATTATTCAACGTATTGTGCAGTACTCTATGCATCACCTCAAATACAGTTTTTTTACGAGAACTGTTTATTCGACGGATCAACTTCTTCCTTTCGTTGTGTGTCCCGTTGCAAGTAATTAAAACCAGATCTTGGTATCTTCATCGTGACCTACTTTTTGAAGAAAGTTAAATCAATTTATTTGCGGTGTGATTCAAGGGCGAGTGAAAAGGTATGCAGCGACATCTATTAATAAGATAAATTGTTAAGTGACTTATTTGCCTGAATTAAATTTTGAATATATCCCGGTCAATTGAAGTATTTCTCATTATTCTCCGTCGGGTCCGCAGCCCAATGGTCGACATCCGTTGACATTGGATTCCGTGATGGATCTCACAAGCTCATGTAAAAACAGCGTTTTTTCAATTGGTTCATAAATTTTTGTTCAATGACATGGGTGTTTGTGATGTATATAATACACTCTAAAATAACAAGGCGTAGTGTCCCAGTTCTAATCTGTCCATCTCTATTCTCTTTTGAAAGAGTGTGAGCAACTGAGAAACAGGCAGTTATCTTTGGAAAACTTCCGCTCAGATATCTTTATTAGGAGCGGACATGGATTTAAAAAAATCTGTTCCACTTAAAGTTTACCGTGTGAAACAAACATGGAGCCAGCGGCGTGTTCAAGCAATGATCTCTTAGTATTTGTCAATAAATTATTTCATCTCAGTCAAAATCTGTTTTCAAATAAAGTAAGAATTAATGATAAGTTAAAGATTAATATCACAATGCCTCGCCTCGTCTTACACACAATCTACGCCCAAGAACAAAGTAAATAAGTACAGCTGCAAAAATTATTAATATTCCTAGATGTGATGCGGCACTGGGATGATCATATATTATTATTTAACAAAATTTAATCAACTACACAAATTCTTCTTATTAATAGATGTCAGTGTACACTTTTTCTATCCCAAGACATTGACATTCATGTAAAACAATTTATAACAAACAAACCTTTTTGATTTGTGTTTCGATTTAAATTCGTGATATTTGTTCAAAGGGGGTTGGGGACAAAGGGGTCTCCAAACTTTTTGGTTTAAGGGTCACGCTGACTCATCCACTATGTCCTAAGAGTCGAGACCTATCTAACTCACCATACCAACATAATTGCAATTTTGAATACCGGCCATGTCCGGATTGGTGGTGCTCGCGGGCCGGTGTTCGCTTGCGAGCAGTTGTTTGGAGACCCCTAGTGTAATCAATCAGCTGATTCCGTGGTGGGGGTAAAAAAGACAGTTCTTGGACAGAGACACACATATGAAGCAGACTGAGAAACAAATATATATGACTGTGACAGCATTGGGGATGGGGAAATGAGTCGATTAGTGGCGACTCGAGTCTCTTTAATGTGGCAATATGCTAACTAACAAAAAAACTTGACAATGTTTCTTAAAAATATAATACTGATTGAGGATTTTTATTTTGTCTTTGAGTTTATATAATTATATTGCGAGATCATTGCAGTGAAAGAGTAGCTTTCATCTACAAAGGGTAACTAGTGCTGCTGCATATGAGCTTGAAATATATTTTCTTATAAAAATTTATGAACTGACTTATTAAAATATTTTTAAATGTCTCGTTCTCTGTGATTCTGTTTTTATTTATTTTCTTCCTTCTTTTTCAGAGTTACCAACAAAAAAGGGTCTTAAAAAAATGTGGATGATATTCAACGCATTAATGTTGAAAAACTGGTTGAGCAGTCTTCGCTGGACTGGATTATATTCAACCCTTCCTGTTCTTGTATTGCTTTCGCTGAGAATCACGTACAGTAAATATTCAAATATAGAACTTATTGCAGAGCTCGAAACCAAACCGGATTATGGTATTCTACACCAGAACGATTCTATAAATAACATCTATTATTCTTCTAATGAAACAGAATTTATAAGGAGCTTGATGGATGAAGTTTCGTATAAATTGAATCATAGTACAAAAAGTGAGTATGAATCATGGTATTAATATCGGATAAGGTTGGTTTATTGGTTGGATAGATCCCGATGGGTTCAATCCTTGGTGGTGGCATTTTCTTTTCTCGATAAGATGTGTAGGTATTATTAATAAATAATATAATCAACTTTCTTTCACTATTCACAGACTATTTTCAATATTTTTTGAAATATGTATTTTAAAATTATAATACATTTGCACTTAGTTTCAAAAGACATTTTATTTATTACTAGCCGGTACCTTAATTGTGTTTATTGAAGTGCATGCTTCTTTTTCTGTACGTTTGACGTTTGCTGCCGATTGTCTATGGTACAACACACGCGCCACCTACTGTAATTTAATTGTAATACGCTATATGTTTGTTTGTTTGCTTAATTTTCAGTCTCTACATACTTAAAACCCGCTGATCCGATTTCAATAAAACTTCAAAAACCTTTTAGCTTGCACTTCCGGGAAGGTTGTAGGCATATTAAAATTAACTAACGGTGTCGATAAAACTAAAATATCAATACGTCTTTTTTGACGTGTTAAGTACTGAGCGTCGATCAAAACAAAAATGGCCGTCATTAAAGTGCGTTTAAAGCGGTCAAAAGCGACACCGGAATCACAACAGAAACAATTCAAATTTGACGCTCGATTGTTTATATTGAAAATTTAACAATTGAATATTTCATTTTAACGTTTAATACGTTTAGATTCTGTTTACAATGGCACACACTGCATATAATTACGAGAATGCATTGGAATGCACCAAAAATCAAAAGTCATTGTCAACCATTGTGGACGTATTTTTTATTCGATCACGCTGTGATCGTAGCTGCAGTAAAAATAAAGAAAGCACACTGTATCACAACTATATATATTAATTTTTGGTTTCGATTATTTCTGATGTTTTTACTTGAATGCACATTATTGATGTAATTTTTTATGTAGATAAGATTCGGTTTATCAATAATTAAAAAATATGTTTTTACGTTGTGCAAAATTCACATTGAATCAACTTTAATTAAACTGTTATAAGCTCAAAAGAATAATTTCAAAGAATTATCAAATTGTATTGAGATTCTTTGAAGCACCACTTCAAACGATGAATAACTAGATTAATAAGTATTTTTTTTTTGATTTTTTACAAATAATTTACAGCCTTAGTAGTTTACACAGTGGCGGCTCTGGGGGAGCTGGGGTAGATTAAAAATAAAAAAATGAACATTTATTTTTAACATTAAAAATTATACTTTTTGTGTATTTTTATTTCATTGTAAAATTCATGAATCTGTCTTTTTTGTTTGAAATTGACCAATATAAAATATTTGCGGACGAGCTTAATTGGATCGTATTGATATTTTCATGTAACATACATAAATTTATGTACATAATTATTTTTTCAATTTCCTTGGAGGTGCTGCAGTTCCGCAGTGCGTATGGACGAGCCGCCACTGAGTACAGTAGAATAAATATTTATGCAAGCAACCTTAATGCATAGCTTTCTCATTCATCATTCAAACCATAAAATCTTTTGGTATATATAATGTGATACATAACGTAAAACTTCAACACAAAAAGAAAAAAGAACTGTGTAAAAATTAAACATGTTATTTCAAAATGACTAGTGGTAAAAAATACCTGATGTTTCAAAACCTGAAACTGTGAAAAGGATCACAACTTCAGTTTTATGAATTTCAGTCACTTGATTTCTTTGATTTTCGTTTTTCTCTCTACTTCAAACAGTATTGAGTAAGTAATCACTAGAACTAAAATTTTTCAATAATCTATCTAAGATATATAAAAATGAATGTTTGTTTTGATCGTACTCTATGGGCTGCCAAACCGCTAATCCGATTGCAATAAAACTTTGACAAACTTTTTGCTTGCACTTCCGGGAAGGTTATAGGAATATTAAAATTAGCTTTCAGTACGATAGATAATTGGCAGCAAACGTCAAACAGACAGAAAAAGAAGACAGGCACTTCAATAAACACAATTAAAACACAAACACTTCCTTTCTTCGAGTGGCATTGCAACGCTTGCCGGGTACCGGCTAGCTTAATATAAATTTAGTATGCTCTTACATTATATTAGTATCGTATTAAAAAAACACAATATTCTTTTGTACTTTATTTCCACTTTATTTAAAAAGGTAAGAACCGGGTTCGCTCATGGCAGGCATTGTCAACTCAGATCAGTTGAAAAATAATATTTGGACTGATTTCTCATAAAAATCGGTCTAGATATTATTTTTTAAAAATGACAAATAGCAGCTGTGCATTTGTGAAACTATGCAGATTTGGAATGTGTTTCGGTGATCTTCTTTAGAATAATTGGCCTTTTATTCCGCATCAAACAAGCCCATCAATATATATTCTATCAAAAAAATAATATAAGATTTTTTATATACAATAGCTGAGAGGATAATCAACTGTCAAATAAAGTGCCGACACTTAGTCAAAAAGTACAGCATCGTCAAATTTGTGTCACACCATTGGTGTGATTTCATAACGTTGACAACTAGAGCTCTGTCGTTCAGATATATGTACATATGTAGGCGAGGCGTAAGTTCTCGGTTGGTGATTGCGGCTATAGCAAACATGAGACTTGTGTACGAAGCAATGCGCACTTGCGAAGGCAATTAATATATGTAGTTTGTAAGATGGAATTGTATACATAAATTTTATTTAAACTTTTGTAGGAGTTACAGACCTTTACATTTTACAATAATTAAAACCCAGTAAATGTATATTTACTGGAAATATGTTGACAGTATACCATTAAGACTTGCCAAATAAATATACATTTTACTGTTTGTGGCACTATTCATAAAAATAGGACCTAAACTTTCCACAAAACATCAGGGTTGCCACATAGACTATCATAAAAAATATTCATATGTGAAAACTAATTAAGTATACGTTATATGTTATTAAGAGTATATAAAATCATGCCAAAATTTAACTGAAGGAAGATTTTAACGTATCTCGACATATTATGCTCTCAAGAAGCAGTGATGGGTGAGCTTATGACAGCCGGCTGGCTTATTCCAAGAATGTCAATTCTGACGCAACCTAGCTTTCGTCAAAAGTATTTTCTCTCCAGTAATGTATTTTCTATTTTTTTCAGATGCAATTGGCTATTCCGATGAAGAAAGTCTTTTGAAAACAAATGAAAGAGACCTAAGGGAGAACCAAGATAGTTTTGCCGTCATATTTGAGGTGAATATTTTGATCAGATTGACATATATAAAGACATGATGATAGCATTACGCCTGGAAGTTTTTGTGGTTAAAAAAATGTTTTTATATATTTCCAGAATACTGATAATATCCGCAAAAAAATAAATTACACGATACGCAATTCAAAGTCATATAAAACTGGCAGTTTGATTCCATCGATACTTATTCCTGGACCCCAAGAAAGTTATGGTAAGATTATCATTTACTAAGCGTCAGTTCAAGTTCATTCGTGCTCTTGAACGCCTGAAGATGCCGAAAGGCGAAACCCGGGTCGTAAGTGACAATATTTGTGTGAATGTACATAATTTGAACGATTCAAATTTAACCTTTAACTACGAAACCTTTAAACTATCCATGAAAAAATAAAGTATTTATTATTTTTTAATACTATTTTATTATTCAATACATTTATACACTCCCATATCAGTTTTTAGTTTTTTTTTTCATTACTATTCGAGGAAATAAAACAGATTTACTTTAATAAAACTTTTTTTTAATGAATATTTATTTTTGATAGTATCATAAATATAGTACGTACATATGTGCAAAATATCATTTTAAGCATATAATTTGACATAAAAACATAAATAAAAAAATATTCTTTTACTTTGGTGAAAACTTGCTTTTTTATTCGACTTATAAAATTCTTGCAATAATACATGGAAAATATATCGTAAATATCTACGCTTAAATTATGTTGCATAAATAAACACATTAGTGTCAAGCATGGTGTCATGTACTGTAACCATCGATATAATGCGTCAATTGATTTATACCGTTCATAATCTATATATATAAAACAAAGTGGGGTTATTTACACCACGTCATCATGTTTCAAGTTATCAAGTTAACACTTATTGATTCTTAGGCGGTACGAAGTTCGTTGGGTCAGCTAGTCAATATATATAAAACAAAGTGGGGTTATTTACACCACGTATATTTCGAGAATTACTGCAAGGATTTCAATGATATTTGATTTATAAAATTCGTTTTTGCCTAGAATAGCAGAATAAGCATTAAAACATCGGAAAAATATCACGGAAAATAAATTATAAAGAAAATTAATGTTTCCATACAATTCGTATTTTTGAAATTTCCAAATCGAACTCGGAACATGACGTTGTATGCTGTTCACAGTTAATACACTAGGTGGCATTGATTGTAAAATTAATATTTTCATACAGTTTTCAAATAAGGAACAGCGTGAAATTATGAAAATGTAGTTGTATGCTGATTTCATACACTAGATGGCAAGGTTACCAAAATTCATTTGTTTCATACTTTGAATTAGAGATGTACCGACGAACTTGGCTGTCAGAATTTCGAAACTAAATCTTCAATATCCATTTTAAAAAAAACTTAGGAATTTATGTCTCATGTTCATCACCGTCGCTAAAATATATACTGAAATGTGAAAAGATGAATGACAGTACATAAAATCAGAAGGTATGTAAAAAAAATCAGTATACTTTTCATGTATATTATATTGTTATAGAATACTATCAAATCATTATTTTATTTTTGATCCCCATATACAGTCAATCCTGTTTTTATGCGATTTCGAAGTAATGCGGTTTTTTAGAAATGCATTTTCTTCAATGTACCATATTTTACGAAATATAAAAATGTTAAATATTACATCGAGAGCATATATCGTTGTATTTTGGAGAGAATAGAGAGAATCATAAACACAACCGACATTTGAAAAAAAAATACGATTTCGGTCTGTTTAAATCATGGTGCTTCTGCCATCGCTGAATTAAGTCCACCTAATTAGGTGTGTTACAGTCGATGAAACCATTGAAACATCGGTAATATCAGCTGAAATGATTACTTTAGCACATGAACTTGGCGAAGAAATGTTTGATATATTTAGCGAAAATTATATTGACGAATTACTTACAGATAAAGCGTAATTACTTACAGATAAAAGATAAAGTGACGAAGATGAAAATAATTTAAATTTAATTATTGACAAAAAACCAGAAAACAATGACGAACTGAAAGAAATTCCAGTTCCTTCACTGCGAAAATAATTGAAGAAGGTATCCAACTTTTCAGTAAATTAGAAGATCATTTCTTTCTAAATGATTCAAATTCTGATCGCGCATTCAAATTTCAACGATAACTTTAAAATATATATATATGGGTATAACAAACTGCATAACCAATTAATTATCGAAAAAGAAAATCTGAACAAACTTTGATCACTTATTTCATTGTAAAACAACCATAGTTTTTTGAAATTGATGCGCATACTATTTCTTCCGAAAAAGAGTTATTTAGAACCACATGCTTTAAAACACACATAGAATTGTCATACAGTGACTATTTTTTAATATTTTTGCGCCGTGGTTTTCTCCTAATTTTCATATACTTTGCGATTTAGTGTATATTTTAACTCGCTGTTTCAAAGTTATGCGGATTTTAAAATTTAAGTTACGCACCCCACTTTTTCTATAGAAGTCAAGTTTTTTTTATACGATATTTCGTGAAACGCATCTACCGCTTAAAAACAGGATTGACTGTATAACTGTTTGTATGTGTGGAACATTAAACATTTTTTTTTTCTAATAATAATAATAGAAAGATAATCTCATAAATATAATATTGAAGATTTGGAAAATGTTGCATTCTTTGTTATAAAGAGAATTTATATCATTTCGCAATATAAAAAATATGAAAATTTAGAATGAACTTTCGTAAAATTATAAAAAAGTATTATTTGAATAATTTTGAAAAGATCCCTGTCATTATGTTGGTGACATGTATTGAGAAAAAATTTATCCTAGACCAACACATTCCTTAGCATCAGTCTTTGTTTGACAGTTATTGTCAAACAAAAGTAGTCGTTTGTCGTCATTGTGAAGATGTAATTTTATTATTTAAAATACAGTGAAATAAAGAGGCATTAGCTATGCCAAGTACTTCTAAACCAATCCGTTAGAGTGCTCGGAATGGTTTTCTAAGAGTCTTTCAGTTCTGTGAACATGAAAAATCTGAAAAACAACCAATGATTCCCGTCGGGTCGACATTTCGAATCATTTCGAACCGTCAATGGCGTCGTATGCCTAACATTTTGTGCCGCATGTCAATAGCTCAATTTGCTTGAAAACTAAACTCATTGGGACATGACAATCGCTGAAGCAATTGTTTCTGCGTCCCTAAGTCAGATACGCACATTATTTGCTATCATTTTTTTGACATGCTTCCCATCGAATCCACGTGAATTGTGGAAAAAGTACAAGGATGACATGTCCGAAGACACTTTACACCGAATTCGCGTCAGTTCAGGGAATCCCGATCTCGAGGTGAATGAGGAGATACATAACCAGGCGTTGCTTTTGATCGAAGATATGTGTTACCTCATGCGCTGCATGATGCGTCGCCAGATCGAGGAATGAACGACGCTTTCAATCGAGAATCGGAACGTAAACGTGAATATGATCGAGATGCATTGAACCAATCACTTCGAACGAATGTACCACTGTTGAACCCCCAACAGAAAGTGTACGATACTTTAATGAAGGCAATTGATGAGGGAAATGGTGGCTTATTTTTCCTCCGCATTGGAAGCACTCAACCGAACTATGAAAGATGACTCAAAATGTTTTGGAGGCGCAATGATTCTACTATCTGGCGATTTTCGCCAAACACTACCAGTTATTCCAAGATCGACCGCTGCCGATGAAATAAACGCTTGACTTAAAACATCGACTCTGTGGCGCTATGTTAAGAAACTTCAGCTAACGACAAACATGCGAGTTGCATTTCTAAACGACCATCTGCCGCAGATTTCTCCAAGCATTTGCTGACTATCTGTAACGGCCGTGTTCCTAACCTGAATGAATTGCTTTCGTTTCTGCCGAATTTTTGCAATTTCGTCTCATCGAACGACAATCAACAAAGAGTTCCTGAATATCATTGATAATCACAAACATCATAATTGGTTGAGTGAACGAGCAATTCTTGCATCAAATAACAAAGATGTGGATCATTTCAACTTCACAATTCAAAATCAAATCGTTGGTCCACTGCATTCCTTTAAATCTATCGACTGTGCCACGTGAATAACATCATTTCAATGCAATTTAAATACTTTATATTTTGAATTTTGC
>CM062843.1:10228495-10360555 GCA_031772345.1 Himalopsyche anomala
TAATAAACAACGTTTTATGTTCAAAATTCTTGTTAATACTTCACTGGGATTTCAACCTGTGATCTTTGCAACCAAAGTCAAAAAGGCTAGCAGTAGTACAAACCGGGTGTATATGCACATTGGCTACGGACTTTTTGCTGGTCTGACTGACGTGTTGAAATATATACATCCAATGGGACAAATGTTTTAGATTCTCTACAGAGATGGCGTAGCAAATGTTTGATGCATCATTTAACCCTCCAAGGACGAGCGTGACCGTATGGTCACAGTAAACACCGTCGTCTATTGATCCCACTATTCATCCTTTTTCTACCTGAATATCGTTGTTTTCACTCATATTTGGTTAAGAAGGGTACAAGACTTGAGTTAGTCATCAACCGCGGGGACAGAAACGGCCACCAAAATCACGTGCGAGTTTTTGAATTTCGGCTATTTTTATTGGAATTTTTGAAACTGTTAGTTATTTTTTTATCAAAACATCAAATTATTTACAGTCCTTTTGCTTATATATTTGTATTGAAATTACGTTGATTTAAAGAGTTCAAATTGTAAATATTTTTAAAAATTTCACATTTAGCTATATTTCAGCCCCGAATGTTTGCGTGCCCACACGGTCACGCTCGTCTTTACTACTGTCCGAACATAATATTACATGGTAATAAAAGGATTAGCATGACCATATATATAGTCATGCGGGGTTTCTATACAACGACTTTTTGCGTTTTTTTTTTTTTAAATTTTTGTTAGTAATAAAAGTTATCCGTGACTTCAATATGGCTAAACAAATATATTTTTTATCGAAAAAAAAGTTCTCGTGTCTGGGGGTTAAAAAATAAAATATTAAAATATATGCAGAAATGAATTTGTTATTCGGTGATTTCGGGTGACAGTTAAAATATAACTTTTAAAAATAGGCCACCAAAATATAAGCAATTGTAGGTTAAAAATAAACTTTTATGTTTTCTTATTTTGTTTTGAAATAAAACAAAGAGGAGGCATGTTATTTATTACGTTTTTGATGAAATTTATAATTCAAAGTCAAATACCAGATTTTCTATATTAAAAAATACAAAAGTTGAGTATCGCTAATAAAAGCAGGCTTAAATATATAAAGTTTTATGCATCAAAGTGTTGTACAACTGGAGTCCAAATTATTTTTAAAAATGTCGAATGGTTTTAAAGTTTAAACCGTTTTTTCGAAAGTACCTAACTTTTTGCAAAATTTCGCAAAAATGCCCCGATGCGAATGAGTTATTTAATACTGGTATTTCAAATTAATCAACGGTATTAAAAAAATGTTTGAATAAAGCAAAAAAAAAAAACTGCTCATTGGGATCGCAATTTCGGGTGAGTCATTTCTTATAAAACACTCCTTTTGCATTTGAATTAACGCGTCCACTAAAAAGATCAAATACTATCCCACGACACGATTCCCAGAATACAAACAACACAGAAGCGGATAACGGATTTACCAATAACAACAAATTCAACAGCACAAGACAGAAATAACAAACGAAATGCTTACTAACGCACTAGACGTGTCAGACATTTATGGCGATGGAAGCGATTTATGACCACGTATATAACCAAGTAGCGATGAACAGTATTATTTTTTCATAATTAAAATACATATAATAAACAACATTTTGAGTAATTTACCATTTAGGTCTTCATTACAACCTTTTTTACACGATTTCATACATGTCATTCTTTTCAAACAACACTACTTTTAAAATTCAGGTAACCAATCTTAAATTTTATCTTTTTTACACACGGTTGTTTTTTTATACTAGCTTATGCCAATGCGCCAAATATTTTAAAGTTGAAAGACAGAATTTTTTATAAGACAATCGAGATCAGCTCGAGGAGAATGGACACCATACGCACCATATTTAAATTTCCCCTTCCGAAAATCAAACCCAGACTCGTCTGATCTGGTCAGTAGAATCAAGCTCTTACAAACTAGTCCACAGCGAGCGGCGACTTTTAATAACTTTCTTAACCTTTAGAAGATATGGACTTACATACACGTCGGCGCCATTTTTCTATAAATGAGTATGGACGTACTTTTAACTCAATACAGGAGTGTCTATCTGTCAGCATATATAATATATGCTTCAAGTATGAATTACATACGTATTTTCATTGGGAAAAGTCACACAATTGTCATGTTAAGAAAAGCCTTTAAAGTAAAGTAAGGTCAGTATAGATCTATTCACTCCTCTAATAGTTAAAATTAGCTCAGAAAAGCTCACCGATTCTCAAACTTGTCAATATTGATACAACTCTGTGCATATTTTAAATCATTGCGAACAATTTTATTAAAATATGTGACAGTTTGTATCGATTCATTCAATTTAGATTATGGTTTATTTTTAATACCAAAACACCGGTATTGAAGAAACATTGTACTGCAATCCCTTGTACCAGATATGCCTAAAAACAAACAAATTTTTGAAAATCCTTTTGCTATCTTTTAACGCTTGGTTACGTTGACAGCTTAGAGCCGGAGAGGCCTCAGTTAAGGTAATTTAAAAAAACATGACTATATTGTACACACGTCCATTGAAGCCAGTGCCTTTTGAAGAAGCCACGCTTTCTTCAAAATCTATCTGGAAATAAGGCGGAGCCTCGTCGAGGAGCAGAGACGGATCTAACTGCACCAGTTTGGTTTCGTTCCTGTCGACGTTCTCCCGCGTGTTATTCAAAATATCTTCGCATTAATTAAAAGGCTCGTCGAATTCGTCATTTTTAATACAAAATTTCACGGATTTCTTCGTAGTATCGGCGTAAACATCTACGGATACTGTTGTTATCATAAGCCTGGAACAGTTTTTGATATCTTCTTCGTCGATGTTGCATCGGTTGCCCGAAAAATCTTCGCCGGCGTCTTGGTTCTGGTCGATGACGAGCACCGTTCTGAAGGCGTCTTCGAAGGCGCAGACGTTCAGCGGACCGTTCTTGTCTCCGTGTCCTTTGGAGTCTTCGCTAGCTGTCGAGTTGTTGATGTCCACCGGAGAACCGGAGTGTCTCCGCCGTCACCATTCTTTACGACGACCTCTTCGAGTTTGAACTTGCCGTCTTTGTTTGTTTTAGCCATGTTGGTGAGGTTTATGGCAGATGCTCTCTGCTAAAGAAAGAATATATATTTGATAAAATAAACCTAAAACGTTTTAAACGTCCTGCAAGGTTATTCTTAAATTTGTCGGTCCTGTAGACAAATAGTCTACACATCATGGGTTATCTCTATCCCTATTCGTCGAGGGTGTTTGGCAGGGATATATTCATGAGCATAACGATCTAGCTAAAGGGACAAATGATTCATTTACAAGTGAAAAAAATGAAAAATCAACCTTACATGACGGTGGTGATGCAAAATTTAAATTATTATTCTAAATAACTATGTCCTTCATATTATGATACGACTACTGTATTTTAGTTAAATTTTAACATTACAATTAAAATGTGTAGTAGTCATTTATGTTGGTTGTTTTAATGGGAGTGATTAATATCCAAATGCAATGGAAGTAAATTATGCGCTTAAAAAAGAATGTCATAAACGGAAAACTATAAATGATTTCCATCAAAATAATATTAATTGATGTTTTTGAGCAATTTCGCGATATTTTTATGTAGATTATTTCGAATCAAAGAACGATTGAGAAATTCTCAAAAAAAGTAATATTAATTATTTATAATCTCGATCTTATCTAATATGTTTTATCAATAATACGTGATATATTTAACTAATGTGTGTATGTTATAATTTGGCTAAGATAATTTCCGATATAAAATTAAATTGATTACTTTTTTATTCCACTTTAAGTCCTATGTCGATAAGCTTCATTTGATATGTTAGAATATTAATAATCAGTTTTGAGGAGAGATAAATTAGGAAAAGTATATAATATACTGTAGAGGTAGCTGCAATCATAGACAAGATTGTCACAGTCGTTGCTAAAGTTCACGGGAAGCAGAGAAGAAGACAAACAAACGGAGAATCCACAGCGCTTATCTTTGGTGAATATTTTTTTGATATTTTCTATTCCTTTTGCCTAAATGGTTGTTATTGAGTCTCTCATCCCTTCCTTTTCGAAGGGTTAGGTAAAATGACTTACAGTTCACTTATCTCTCTCTTAACTGGGGATTGCAGTACTGGGCGAATATATCAGTACCAGTATTTCGGTAAAGCAAATATCAATACAGGTATTACAAAAAACGTTTAAATAAACCATAAAGAACGACCAAAGGAAAATCAAAATCGACATTGCATATAAATTGCCGTCACCATAAAATAAACATTATCGTAAACGGGAGATATTCATAAACCACATAATTTTTAATATATTAATTCATTGATTTCTATACTCTTACAAATTCGATTTTTGTTCATATTTAATTCCGAAATACAGTATTTTTGCATTTTCAAAATTGATATTTTTGTATTAAAAATTATCATCAATATTCAAACCCGGGATTTTGGTTTTGTATTGCGATCCTTACTTCTGACGCCCTCCTTTAAGAACGCAATATGTAATTATTAAGATTTCAACCATCAGATGTGTCTGTATATTGTATATAGCTGAAAACTTTACTTCCCACCCAAAAATGATTCTTGATAGTTTAATATAAATCAGCTTCACAGTGAGAAACAACCGATCTGTAGCAAAACCGCACATCAGAAAAATGATTTTTACCACTTGCTTTCTAACTTGAAGCAATATTGTCGATTGCCTTATTCCTTATTGTGTCTTTAAAAGATGCAATATCTCTTATCCCACATAAACGGACAAGTGTTATTATTGTATTAAAATGATGTTTCAAGCTAAATTAGGATAAATCCAGTAATGGTTTTTCGAAACACTAAAGCCACAGTTAATAAACTTAATGTAATATAATTAATAATAAATATCAGTTTAAATTATCCTAATTATTTTTTTAAGAACCCCAGACTGCTTATCGTTCTTTGAAACACTAGAATCACATTTAATAAGTGCAATATTGTAATTGTTATTTGAATTAGGATGTTAGAGTGAATAGTATGATACGCTGCGTAGTTTTTCGGAGCCGGTATACTTATATAGCTGAGCAAAATTTACGTTTAAGCATAGTTCTGACGATGGCGAAAGCCGAAATAGCTATCAACGCATACATATAAAACAACTGTAGAACCAAAATACGTTGATATTTTTACCCTATTACTAGTGTAGGTTCGTAGTGAAATGTTAAAAATAAATGATTTTACTCAAAATTGGCGCTGCTGTATTTAAACCTTTCGGAGACATAATATTAGGACTTGTCGGTTTTCAAAAACCGGTTTTTTGGCAAAACTTGCAACATTTGAAAACCGGGCTTTTTCAACATAGTAACCGGTATTTAATATATTTTTTATTATTTAAAAAAAACGTTAATATTTTGACTTTTTGTCTGGATCTTTTATTTGATGCCTAAAAAGACATGCCCCACATCATTACCCAGCGAAAGGGTATTTTCGATATCGGGAAATTTTATTACAAAAATTAGATTAATACTAAACGATTGATCAGTGGACGCTTTGTGTTTTCTTAAATCATTTTTTCTAAAGAGTAACACCAAATAATTTCTTGTTGTGTATTATTATGTATATAAACAAATTAAAAAAGAGTTTGAAACTTTTTTTCGCTATTTTAATTGAATTATTCATTTTCTTAAACTTCGAAAACTGGATAAAACCGGTTTTTGAACAATATTGACATTCGAAAAGTGGTTTTTGTACAAGCCCTACATAGTATGCCATGCCTGAAATAGATTTTGAATACGTGCTCATTAGGGTCTCCAATCCCGGGATCCCGAATTGGAAGAGATAAAAAAAAACGAAACGTCACGTTGATATTTTGAAAATTTAAGAAAAAGTATTCGAGGATTTAAAGTTCTTCGGTGAGCTTAAAAAAAATAAAGACTCACCAAAACTTTTCTCAAGTTATACACGGTTTCACTTCGAGTGCCCAATCCCGGGATTGAAAATGAGTCAATCCCAAAAAGGCTCCGGGATTGGATACCCTAGTGCTCATTCATATTGATTGAATAGCGCAAAGCACTGCACATAAACAAAAAAAATGTTTATAAAAACGATATTACAATTCAAAAAAAAAATCTGGTGAGTGGCGAAATTCTGATAAAATAATTTTGAAACTGTTGGTTGTTATTTTTTATAAAAAGTTATTTATTACCTGGGCGGTGGAGTCGTAGTCGGAATTATTATTATGACTAAAATTATTCTAGTAACTACTTAGATCCGACGGTATATAGATTTGTAAATTAAACAAAAATAGTTCCTGAGCCCTGATTATTAATGGCCGGTACTTTACGGCATAATATGGAAACATTAAAAAGATTCGACCACGCTATTGAATATATTTTCCTTATCATTTTCAAATAATTCTTGGATACATAGACTGATAAAAATAATTTTGCGTGTGTTTCAAGTGTGCCAAATTACAATTCAAATCTAATCTTAGAAAGAAATCAATTTACACGATTAAAATCAGTACTATTATTAATCAACATCGAAATTACTTGTTCGCTTAGTGGAAAACACTCCCTGGTTGAGCTACTTTTGTTTGCTGTTGATTTTTTGTCACTTTTTTTTGATTTGTTGATGAAAAATACAATTTTGGCTCATTATTGGAATACAGAAGTGATCGGAAAGCTCGTGGGCGCAGTGCCCGGAAAGCATATTTTGAAAGCCAGACGCCTATGTCGACATGGACTTCACGTTTAGACCACTTCCTGTGAATAAAACATTTAGATTTGTTTATAATATACTTATTTCTTTCAGTAAAACCGTAATATTATCAATAAATGGGGGCGAAAGGACATCGGCTATTATTTTTTTATTATTTCATCAATAGAACGAGTGGATGAAACATTGAGTCAGGTTCCACCCAATCATTTCCCACTGATTATTCGCAGGCAGGACTTGAGCATAAATACAAATAAAAAAGCCAGTTTTCTATTAGCTTTGAAATGTCGGACCTGTGGCCGCGTGGTCAGCAACGTTGACAGACTCTTTCGTAAATTGGTTTTTCGACGATTCACGAATTTGTTTTTTGTGTGCATAATGACTCCGCTGCCTGCACATCTCCGATCCTAAAAACGGGATCTATCAATGTATCTTTGCTGGCTCAGAAAAAAAGAGTAACACGCAATTCTCTTAGAACAAATCTGTTGTTGTTCATTAAGAGTTTTTATGCTTAACATGAGAGTATCTCAAATAGGTAATATTTCTCTTACGTATTTCTTGTGTACATTTAGGGATAGCAATACCGGACGAAGTACTTAGTGAGCAAACAATGTACTCAACAAAAATAGCAATTCCAAAATTTAAACATATTTAACGCTCGTTGGACGTTGGTTAAATAAATATGTAATTATCATATTATCAGTTTGATAAAAAAAAGTAGATGGGCAGCTATTTATAAAATAACATAGATAAGATTTATTGAATTATCGATCAGATTAATTACCTTTTTATGTAGATTGCGGTCTCCAAACTTTTTGTTACTGCGGCTCCTTTTAATTAAGGGTTATGTGTTGTAATTGAACTAAAAAAATATTAAGATCAACTTTGTACACACGTACATATATTTTAATACTTTTCGCTTAACGGCTTAAAATAAGCCTTTAAACTCATTAGTGACCATGGTTTCCACATGGACACGACATCTAAGCGATACATCGTTGAGTTTAAAATGTCTGTGGCTAAGTTTTCTTGACTGGAAATATGCCTAAATGTTACAATGACAGCAATGGAGGATGTGTCCTAGAATTTCAAATCCTTCCACGAAAGCTAGATTACCCAGGGATGTGAGGCTAGAAATAATAAAAAAAACATTTATTAGTAAAAAATGGAAGCAAACGAAGGTGTTCAGGAATCGATTGTAAAAAAGCAATCTGCAGGCAGAACGCAATGCGGAAAACGTAACGAAAGCCTCTGTATTACATGATTCAAAATAAATAACATTTGTAATGTATAAAAAGCACAATATTTTTAATAGAATCGTACCTAAGACTAGTGTCTTAATTTATTTTTTATAAAATAGTAATGTACCTTTATTTGCCCAGCTTGTGAAAACACCTGTTATCTTGTAAGTCTCAACGGTTACTTTCATATTTGTTCAAAGTTACTGTCTCGTAGCACATATACTGTAAATGTATTAGCAAAGAATAATCAAAAAAATTACCAGGGCACTTGAGAGTAAAAAATTGTTTGTCCATATGAATATGGCGGGCACTAATGAGTTAATTAAAGGGAGACATGGTGACACAAATCATGGAAACCACAATCTACATAAAAAGGTCATTAATATTTCGCACTAGACGTTTCATATATTTAGTGCCAAGTATTATTTTTAGTGGAAAATATTAATTTACAGTGACATAATTTATTTTAAGTTCAATATATTTGTTTTACGGTGAATAATTAATTTTTCGTGCAGTCGATTTGTTTTTAGTGAAAACGTTTAAAAAGAAAATATTTTTGACTTGAAGAAAAATGCATTTCAATACCTGCCTTTAATCGATGTTAGTTTGCTCAATCTTATCTTTGTATATTTTCAGATAAGATTCAAAAATCACTAAGCCAAATGTTTTTTCATACGCTTTATCTATCGAGTATCTATATTGTAAATGTCACACGTTTACATGGAAAAATTGACTGAATGACAATCCCTTTTTTGGAGTGATTCATCGAATGAGTGACGACTTATTATTAATTATGAAGCGTGTAGAAAACATGTCTTTTTACACTGTTACCCACATAATTGATTGAAGCCAAATGAAATATTCAAATAAAAATAAATTCTTGTTAGAACACAATCAGAATATTAATTTTTATACGCTCTCATAATAATAATGATGTCAACAAATGTAGTTTAAATTGCAATTTATAATGAAAAATATTTATTAAAATCTTTAGGTTGCTATTTATATGTAGGCCAAATATAAATTTAACTAACTCATTAGTGCGCGGATCAAATACTCTCATTAGCGCTCATATTGTCCATTTGGACACGAAATCTAAGCGATGCATTATTAAGTTTAAAATGTCTGTGTCTAAATTTTCTCAACTGGCAATATAATTAAGTGTTACAATGGCACCACCGCATTACATCCCCGATTATTTCGCGGCTCACAAATGTGTTCTTTGAGGGTAATTTTGCAGGCAAAGTGGTTGCATTTTTTTTTTGACGAATAAACATGACTTCTAACGATTGGTAGGTCAGTATTTTTTTTATTTGTTTTCCAATAAAAAAAGTATTGGTAAAAAAAATAGTTTAAGATATGCACTTAGTAAAGAAAATATAAAATTGAAGTTTTTGTACGTTTAGACGCTCTTATAGCACAGCAAAACTCTCGGGATCCATATCGACACGCTTGGCACTTACTAGTACATTTAAAAAAAAATAATAAACAGTAACTTAACTTAACCGCCGCTAATTGAAAAATAACTTCGTATTTAAGTTGTGAAGATATACGTCATACTCGTAGAAAATAGTCGATTGTAAAAATGGCATTAGATATTCTGCAGGGTGAAAACAAATATGAAGATTTGGGGATGTCTATTTGAATAAATACAAAACACCATATAAAAATACTACAATTTCAAATCTTTCCACGAAAGCAAAATTACCCAAAGATGTTTAAAAGAAAGAAATGAAAGCAATCGAAGATATGCAGGAATCGGTTGTAAAAAAGCAGTCTGCAGTCAGAGACCAATGAGTAAAATGTAACAAAAGCCTCTGTATTTCATGATTTAAAAGATATCATATTGTATAGTATTTGTTATGTATAAAAAGCACAATATGTGTGACTAAATTGTTAGACTAGTGTTTTTATTTATTTTTTATGAAATAGTAATGTCACCTTGTGTGCCCAGCGTGTCCATATGGAAACATCTGTTACCTTTTAAGTCTCAACAGTCATTACAATACTTTTTTCAAAATTACTGCTTGGTAGCAAATATAAAAGCAACAATTTAATTAAGAAATCAAGAAAATTGCCCGGGCAAATTATGTGCATTCACAGAAGTTTTGTCACCTTTCGGCATCTTCGGGCGTTCAAGTGCACGGATGAACGTGAACTGACGCTTAGTAAATGAGTGTTTCGTGTTTAAATAATAAATAAATGTATCACTAGGCTTAAAGCCATTGCCGGCAAAAAGGATTTACCCATGGGAATGCCTACAGATTTAATTGGTGGACAATTTTAAGAACTATATTTATTTATTAGATATTTCTCACAATCAAATAAATTCACTGAAATTCAAAATAACGAGTAATTTTAACATTAAATAACTTGCATACTATACATTTAAACATGAAACTAAAATGTCAAAATTGTAATTAGTATGAAGTATGCAACCGTTTGAATAAACTTTTGGTTTAAATTTTGATTTTTTTCTAAGTTGCAAGTAGTTTTTGATTTGCAAATCATTGATACAAGGTCGATTTTATAGATTTCAGTAAATAAAATAAAGTGTGCCAAATAGTTTCATAGATTGAGGTCAACACGATTAAAATACGGCAAAGTGAGCCAAGTGAGGATAATGTGAAAAGGTGAACTGAAATCACCCCTCTTATTATATTTTTTCTCTAAAATACTCTACTACTCTATTTAATAAACTTTCGCATAAAAGTTGATAACAGTTTGCACAAAAAACAATTAAAAACGTAATTTTACTTAGCCAAATGGCAAAAATTTACCATTTTGCTATTTGGCTCGCTTCACCTCTTAATTAAAGGCTCATATATTCCTAAGGACTAGTTCTGTTTGGCGAATCAGTAAAGTGTATTCATTCTGAATAATTTGATAAGTAAGTATGCATTTGATTGATCGTGTCGGAAAATTTCAAAAACGAGCTGCTCGTTCAATTTTATAATTTTTTACTATTATTATCGATTTTCACAAATATTTTTTTCGTTATAACGCTGAAATTAAATGTGTAATTCTGTAATTTAATAGTGGTAAAATGAGGTTTTTTTTTATTATAAACTATCACGATCCAGAACAGGGCTTCCAAACCTTTTTTGACTCGCGTACCACTTGGAAGAAAATAACGCTTAATTGTCCTACCGTATAAAAAATATTGTATTTCATGAAATTTGTTATTGCAAGTGTAATTCATTTTTCAATATTTGCATGGTAAGAAATGTGACAACAGGGTAGATGCAATTGATCTATTTTGTGGAGAAAAGTTATTTTCAGATTCACCATTTTAAGATGTCGCCCGCTTAAAGCTTGCTTTACCGATCAGGTCTATGATCGATATCCGATAAGGTCAATGTCGAATTCAGATTTTTTCAATTTAAATTTGAGACCTTCTTCTTTTCTTTGGCCATGTTCGCTCCCTATGTGGAGCCACGCCACGCGGCACCTCCATGGTTCCCTATCTCCCGCCAATTGCTTTGCTTCCTCCCATGACATGCCAGCATCCCTCAGTTCCGCCGAGTACATCCTATGGATAGTACCCGACGGACGTCCGGGACGCCGGAATCCCACCGGTCGAAAGAAGAGGCAGGCAGGATTGAGGCTTTCCGGAGGCATCCGCAGCACGTGACCCAGCCAGTTCCAACGTCTCTCCATAACCACTGACGTGACGGGACGATGTCTTGTACGCTCCCTTATCTCTGAATTCTTCACAAAATCAAACCACCTCACCCCCATTATCCGACGCAAGCATCTGTTCTCGAAGCTCAGTATACGGTTTTTCTGAGTCTTCATCAAGTACCATGATTCGCAACCGTAAAGCAGTACCGGCAGAATGCAAGCGTTGAATAAGTGGCATTTGGTTTTAATCGAGTACAGCTGTGTGTCCCAGACAGTCCGCATTGAGTTGAATGTGGCTCCAGCCATTCATTAAATAATTGCTTGCTCCATTTTTGTACTACCGTCTTCGGGGATATGTACGCCAAGGTATCTGAAGCTGTCAACCCTCTCGATGATCTGTCCCACGCTGGTAAGGTCCTATCAGAGTCATGACAGGTTTGCTTACACATCACATTGGTCTTACTAGTGTTAATTTTCAGACCAATGCGACCTGAGTTAGTTCCTAAACCATCAATTGTCTTCTGGATGCCCACTTATTGATTTATCGAATATGACAGCATCATCGGCATATTCAAGGTCACACAGCTTCAGACCGGGACCAACAACTATACCTCGATCAGGCGGAATTGACAAAGTATGAAGTCAAAGATAATGATAAACGCACCCCTGTCTCACTCCTGTTGTGACCCCGAACCATTCGGTATTTGAGTCACCGATTCTCACACAACATGCACTATTCTCATGTAGGGATTTGATAATGGCCACAATCTTTGGCGGGATCCCATAGGTGTCCAGTATCTTCCACAAAGAGGGTCTGTGCGGACTTTCAAATGCCTTTTCATAGTCGACGAAACAACAAGCAAGAGCACTGTTAAATTCATTGCTCTGCTGGAGGGACATCGAAGATTGTGTATTTGGTCCGCACACGACCTTCCAGGGAGGAAGCCCGCTTGATTTTTTCAAATTTGAGACCTTAGATGTCAATTATTCTCCTCTAGTAGATATCGAGTGATTTACAAAAAAAATATTCTCATCGAGTTTATCTCGTATGATCTTTCAACTTGAAAATATTTGGCACATTGACATTAGCTGTGATGCCAAATATTTAAAATTAAAAAAAATATTAAATTTGCTCAAAGTTTAATTAATTTATCTACCATTTCGTTATACCTATATTAATGATAAATGGTTTTAGTAAAAACACAAAATTATGAAGTTCATATTTTAATATATTTTCATTTCTTAATTAAATCTTATACAAAAATTAAATTAATGAGATGACGAAATTAGTTTTTGTTTTAACTCGGTTCAAATGATGCGAGATATATCCTTAAGATTGGAGCTGCATTCAATTTATGTCTATATCTCTCGTGGCTCGGAGACTAGAAAAATACTTCTCTGTCGATGGGGGTCGTTTAGGGACCCCAGTGGTTTCCTCATTATTGGCCTTATTCTAATGAATTTTAAAAAAAAATAGTCTAAGGGCCTTAAAATATCTCTCTGCATCATTCCTCATACATTTTTTTATAAAACTCCTTGGTTTTTTAATAAATAATCATATTTTAAGTTGCGCGTAAAAAATACGTCATTTCAGTAAAAATATGTATTTGCAATTGACGCGTTCAGTCTAGTTATCTTACGAACAATCGCTGATAAGCGGGCGCTTATCTCGTCATCGCATCGCGTTATCGCGTATTTATATTAATTACAAAAGGTTGAAAAAACTATGATATAAGAAAACCTTAATTATAAACATTGTATCACCCATATTAAAATAGATATTTAAGAAAATGTGGGTATTGGGGTCGTATTTCTTGAGCTTAGAACCGGAAAAGATATTTATGTTTTATTGAAATACTAGCTGGCCCGACGAACTTCGTACCGCCTCAGAATCAATAAATGTTGTGTTAATTTATTGGATGAGTTAAATTCAGTTTGAATGAATACTCAAAATGAATTAAGTTCAATAAATGTGCAAAATTAAAAATGAAAAGTATTTTAATTACATTGAAATGATGTTATTCACGTGGCACAGTCGATAGATTTAAAAGAATGCAGTGGACCAACGATTTGATTTTGAATTGTGAAGTTGAAATGATCCACATCTTTGTTATTTGCTGCAAGAATTGCTCGTTCACTCAACCAATTATGATGTTTGTGATTAGCAATGATATTCAGGAACACTTTGTTGATTGTCCTTCGATGAGACGAAATTTCAAAAATTCGGCAAAAACGAAATCAATCCATTCGATTCGTCGACAGGAACACGGCCGTTACAGATAGTCAGCAAATGCTTGGAGAAATCTGCGGCAGATGGTCGTTTAGAAATGCAACTCGCATGTTTGTCGTTAGCTGAAGTTTCTTAACATAGCGCCACAGAGTCGATGTTTTAAGTCAAGCGTTTATTTCATCGGCAGCGGTCGATCTTGGAATAACTGGTAGTGTTTGGCGAAAATCGCCAGATAGTAGAATCATTGCGCCTCCAAAACATTTTGAGTCATTGCGCTGATCTTTCATAGTTCGGTTGAGTGCTTCCAATGCGGAGGAAAAATAAGCCACCATTTCCCTCATCAATTGCCTTCATTAAAGTATCGTACACTTTCTGTTGGGGGTTCAACAATGGTACATTCGTTCGAAGTGATTGGTTCAATGCATCTCGATCATATTCACGTTTACGTTCCGATTCTCGATTGAAAGCGTCGTTCATTCCTCGATCTGGCGACGCATCATGCAGCGCATGAGGTAACATAAATCTTCGATCAAAAGCAACGCCTGGTTATGTATCTCCTCATTCACCTCGAGATCGGGATTCCCTGAACTGACGCGAATTCGGTGTAAAGTGTCTTCGGACATGTCATCCTTGTACTTTTTCCACAATTCACGTGGATTCGATGGGAAGCATGTCAAAAAAATGATAGTAAATAATGTGCCTATCTGACTTGGAGATGCAGAAACAATTGCTTCAGCAATTTTCATGTCCCAATGAGTATCGTTTTCAAGCAAATTGAGCTATTGACATGCGGCATGAAATGTTGAGCATACTACGCCATTGACAGTTCGAAGTGATTCAATGATGTCGACCCGAAGGGAATTATCGGTTGTTTTTCAGATTTTTTATGTTCACAGAACTGAAAGACTCTTAGAAAACCATTCCGAGCACTCTTACGAATTGGTTTAGAAGAACATGGCATAGCTAATACCTCTTTCTTTCACTGTATTTTAAATAATAGAATTACATCTTCACAATGTTGACAAACGACTACCTACAGTAACTGTCAAACAAATGCTGTTGCTAAGGAATGTGTTGGTCTAGGATAAATTTGTTCTCTATGCATGTCACCAACATAATGACTGGGATCTTTTCAAAATTATTCAAATAATACTTTTTTATAATTTTACGAAAGTTCATTCTAAAATTGCATATTTTTTATATTACGAAATTATATAAAATATCTTTATAACATAGAACTCAACATTTACCAAATATTCAATATTATATTTATGAGATTATCTTTCATTAGAAAAAAATAATATTATTGTATGTTTAATGTTCCACACATACAAACACAGTTATACAGTCAATCTTGTTTTTATACATAGATGCGTTCCACGAAATATCGCAAAAAAAAAGCATAAAAAAACTTGACTTGTATAGAAATAGTGGGGTGCGTTACTTACATTTTAAAATCCGCATAACTTTGAAACAGCGAGTTAAAATATACACTAAATCGCAAAGTATAAGAAAATTAGGGGAAAACCACGCCGTAAAAATATTAAAAAATAGTCACTGTATGACAATTCTATGTGTGTTTTAAAGCATGTGGTTCTAAATCACTCTTTTTCAGAAGAAATAGTATGCGCATCAATTTCATAAAACTATGGTTGTTTTCTAACAATAAAATTAGTGATCAGAGTTTGTTCAGATTTTCTTTTTCGATAATTAATTGTTTATGCAGTTTGTTATACCCATATATATAATATATTCTAAAGTTATCGTTGAAACTTGAATGCGCGATCAGAATTTGAATCATTTAGAAAGAAATGATCTTCTAATTTACTGAAAAGTTGGATACCTTCTTCAATTATTTTCGCAGTGAAGGAACTGGAATTTCTTTCAGTTCGTCATTGTTTTCTGGTTTTTTGTCAATAATTAAATTTAAATTATGAACATCTTCGTCACTTATAGCTTTATCTGTAAGTAATTCGTCGATATAATTTTCGCTAAAGGTATCAAACCTTTCTTCGCCAAGTTCAGGTGCTAAAGTAATCATTTCAGCTGATATTACCGATGCTTCAATGGTTTCATCGACTGTAACACACCTAATTAGGTGGACTTAATTCAGCGATGGCAGATGCAACATGATTTAAACAGTCCGAAATCGTATTTTTTTTTCAAATGTCGGTTGTGTTTATGATTCTCTCTATTCTATCCAAAATACAACAATATATGCTCTCGATGTAATATTTAACATTTTTATATATCGTAAAATATGGTACATTTAAAAAAATGCATTTCTAAAAAATCGCATTACTTCGAAATCGCATAAAAAAACCGCATAAAAACAGGATTGACTGTATATAGGGATCAAAAATAAAATAATGATTTGATAGTATTCTATAACAATATAATATACATGAAAAGTATACTGATTTTTTTTTACATACCTTCTGATTTTATGTACTTTCATTCGTCTTTTCACATTTCAGTATATATTTTAGCGACGGTGATGAACATGAGACATAAATTCCTAAAAGTTTTTTTTTTAAATGGATATTGAAGATTTAGTTTCGATTTAGTTTAAAGTTGGCATTCCTAACTTGATTAACAAAATGCCTCACATGAGGTAGGTAACACATGTCTTCGATCTAAATCAAAGCCTGGTTATTTATCTCTTCATTCACCTCGAGATCGGGATTCCTTGAACTGACACGAATTCGATGTAAAATGACTTCCGACATGTCATCCTTGAACTTGTTCCACAGCTCACATGGGTTCGATGTGAAGCATGTCAGAATAATGATAGAAAATAATGTGCGTATCTGACATGGAGATTCAGAAACAATTTCTTCAGTGATTGGCATGTCCCAAAAAGTATAATTTTCAAGCAAATTGAGCTCTTGACATGCAAGTAGAAACATTCGTCATTTTTCGGATGAACTGTGTAAATGCGACCAAGAGCATTCGGGTGATCAGGAACCGCATCGCCTTGCTTTTGACGTTAATTTTTTTTCGATATAGCGTTCCAAGTGTAATAACGTGTCATCTCAGAGTAGAGCAACGTTCGTGCAAAATATTGTTGTCAAAAATTTATCATACCTAATTATAAACATAACTTTATTTCAATATTATCCGATTATTTTTCGTTTTCATTTCATATCATCGATTTCTTTTATTCTAATCCATATTCTAAATTTAAAATTTTTTATAAGTCAGTCGTACGCAAAAGAAGCAAAAACAAACAAATATAGAAAACAGTGCGATCTGGTGGATTTTTCTGAAACCAGCTTACGACATTTTAGCATTTGTTGCTGTTCGTCATTTAAAAATCTTGTTCTGTATGAAGATATTAATTTTCTTTATAATTTCTTTTCCGTGATATTTTTCCGATGTTTTAATGCTTATTCTGCTATTCTAGGTAAATAAGAATTTTATAAATCAAATATCATTGAAATTCTTGCAGTAATTCTCGAGATATACGTGGTGTAAATAGCCCCACTTTGTTTTATATATATAGATATAAGAAGAAAGCTTTCTCAACCAGTTCATTATCTTTATTAGCAAATAGAACGTCAGATGATACAATAGACGTATTGTCATTATGCTCTTTCGAGCGATTTTTTTCCGTTTTTTTTTATAAATCGTTTGTTTTGTGTGTTGATGACGTAAAAAGAGTGAAGGTTTCATGGATTTATTTTACAGCACTAGTGCAAAATTATTGAAAAGTTGTCAAAAATAGGCCCCCGCAGGAATTATAGAAATTTGGCTGGAATTGAAAAGCTTCTGTTGAGACACCTCCATTAGGAGGCCATACGTTCTATACTAAAAGTGGACATAGATTTAAAAAAAAAATAGGATTTAGGAAGACTGTCTTTTAGTGATTCTAAAAAATGGGATAAATTTTTAAAAACTGGGGTTCGGCAATAAAGTTTGAATTGGAGACCAATTATCTTCTGCCTCCGTTGAGAGCCCATATGCTCCGCATTGGGAATGGGGATGGATTAAAATACCTATATATGTTATCTATAAATTATTCTTAAAAGAGATAATTATAAAAATGATAAAATATTACATTAATTTTGCTTAAATACGTTCGATATTGATAAGCCTAATTTGATAAGATTAGTTAAAAATATGAATCGCTTTTGAGGAGTGGTCAGTTGCGTAACACGCATGTACTGTGTAAGGTGTAAGGTAGATATAGTCATTGCCAAAGTTCAAGGGATACAGCAAAGAAGATTCACATTCAACAAGAATACATTGTGCTAAGTCTGGGTAAATATTTTTTTGTTCTTTTTGGCTCGTTATTCAGTACCCTAACATTTTTTTAAGAGAAATGGTTGTGATCGAGTTTCTTGACCTTTCGCTTTCAAAGGAGCTAGGTAAAATGACTTGCAGTTAGCTTATGTTTCTCCTAACTAAGGAATTCAATCCCGGATAAATATATCAATGTATGTAAAAAAAGTCTAATTGTGATCACAATACCAGGAAAGTAAATCAAAATCAGCATTCTATATAAAATTCCGCCATTGAAAAACATATGTTTCATAAACGGGTGATTTTCATGAACAACTGTTTCGGTTTCTAAAAATAATTTTACATCATTGAAATGCTCATTAACTTTGTAGCTTGGAAGTAAAAACACACTTTGTTACTTGAAAAGTGAGGCCCTGAGTAGTCTGATATGAGAACAGCGTTGGGTGCAAAGAAAAAAAAGATTAAAAAGTACAAAAGCTATGCATATCGTGAAGACTGAAGACCAATAACAGTTTTTACGTTATGACCAAAATCAAACCAAAAAAGGAAGAAATTTGCTTCAACAAGGTTTCAAAACAAGTATCAGTTTGGACCATTTGTATCGAAGAAAACTGTGCAAAACAAGAAAGGCGTCTATTGTTTTCTATTGTTTTAAGTTCAGAAAAAAATCGTTTTATTTGACATGCAGTCCTCAAAATTTAAGACAATTGGTAGAGGATTCGTGGTAACAAAAAGATTATATAAGACTGTAAAATCTCACTTATTTACGGCTTTTTCAATTTTTTATAAAGGGTATCTTATTTTGAATCGTTGTTTTATTAAATATACAGTATTTAATATACCAGGCCTTCAATTACTAACGCCTAAAGTTAATCACTGAATTCCTTAGAAATATTATTATATGTATGTACTTTAAAATTTAATATAAACAACTTTATTATACTGTGTAATTCGGTATATATTTACTCATGAAATATTCTACCAGAATATCACGTTTTTATGTAAACAACATACTGGTTATGTTAGTAGTATCGCATTTCATAATAACCGAATTAACCAGTCTCGCTTTAATTAGGGTAAAGCAATATTTTAAAATACAGTGAGCGTGTAGACACATTTCTCCATTTCATTCTAGACTAGGTTATAACCAAAAGATAGGTGACATATTTATTAAGTACGTGTACCTATTTCGACAAGAAATAATCTTGTTCGAACAGTGAACTCGATAATTCAATATAAAATAAATTTAAGCTTTTTTACACCGCTGTGCTACAAATTGTGACACGTCGTGTTTCGCCTTTTTAAGTAGCATCATCAGACAGAATACCGCACGGTTAATGAAATTTATAAAATTATAAATTACAAAAGAAAGGTTGTCCATTTCTTCTTTTTCTATGGGACGCAGGGCAGGGTCTTCCCTTTTAAAAAACATACATATAATTCTAAAAGCCGCTCACTACTCGGGTCTTTGGGAATTCCCATGAGCTTACCCTTTTCGCCAGCGATGGCTTTAGACTCAGTGATACATTTATTTAATATATAAACACGAAACATCCATTTACTAAGCGTCAGTTCAAGTTCATCCGTGCGCTTGAACGCCTGAAGATGCCGAAAGGCGAAACCCGGGTCGTTAGTGACAAAATCTGTGGGAGTGTACATAATTTGAATGATTCAAATTTAATATTGAAATTCCACCAAGCACCTTCAGTCGAAATCTTAAAAAATGTTACATGTTTTTGTCCAATTTTTAGTAGGCGCGAACAATTTTTGATTGAAAACTAATCCTCAGTAATAAGTTTATAAGTACTATATTAGCAGATAATTTATGTTATTCCAGGGATTTTTTCTCAGGTTTCAGGTTATGATTTTATTACAATTGGCATTTTCTTTATCTTATATACGTGTCGCCCATTTTCTATGGTCCATTTTCATTTTTTTGCAAAAGAACCACTATACCGAATCAATAATTATATTTTTTTCAATAAAATTGAAGAATATATTATATTTTTCAATTGGATTCACGAAAATATGGCTATTTTTTAAATGTATGGGATCCCTACACATTTTTTTGTATGTCCGAAAAAATGAAAATGGACAACACATATATATTAAAAAAAACAGGGTTTAGCGAGATTGATTAGCCAACCACTAGTCCTGCCTTGCCTTATCCTTTATATCCTAACTACTCTTCGAAAGGGAGACGAGTGACTGAGTTACATTCATTAAAAGGCCAAATGCTCCACATCGAGAGTGGACTCATTTTGATACTTTAAAGCAAAAAACACCATTTTTATGTTGTGATTACAATAAAAATGTATTAAATTTACTATCCTTAAAAAGCATAATAATGTTAAATGTATATTTCTTGTATCATTATATTTCACCAATAAGAATATAATATGTATATTCAGTTTATACTTTTTTCAGTTTAGTAAATTCCTACATGTGATGTGATGAAATTACAAAACAAATGAACAATCAGTATTTCGAAATGTCATATGAAATAAAATGTATGTATAATATATCAAAACCATAACGGACGGCTTTAAGATTCTTTTTTATCAAAAAAAAATATATCATACATGGAATATGAATCGTATTATAGAACGCTACGACTTGAACTTAGCAATCAACATAATTTTAAATCGTTATTAAAATATGATGTACCTAAATGAATTTCAAATATTCTGATTATTTGATAACCATTAATATAATACGTTCATATAAAACAATACTTATTTGCTCACAGAATTTATAAAACCAAGTCAAATACTATTATTTTTATATGGCTTATTATTTTAAAAAAAAATGATCTCCAATGAATATTCATACAGACAAATTCGAATTTGCAAAGAGGATTACTCATTTTCCGAAAACCTTCAACTCAGTAAGTCAGCATTCCGAAGAACTTTCTTGATAATTGGTCGCCGAGTTTTCCTTAGAGCAAACAAAAAACATCATAATTTAAAAAAAACATAACGTCGAAATAGGAGGGTAGATTTTAAATCGAGGTTTTGCATAATGCGGATGACGGTATGTTCAGAAAGAGAAAATTATTTGGGATTCCCCGTACGAAATAAAATGTTTGCGCAAAGAGGGTGTGACTTCATCCCCGAGAATAATTCCCTTTCTTTAAAGGAATAATGAATTTAAAACGCCCTCTGTTTTAAATACTGTTGCCGAAACTTTGCTTTATTTAATATCGATAACGCAAGTTTTATTTAAAACTTTTATTTTAAAATTAACGTTTATCTCAAAACATGCAAAAATACGAAATATACGAAATATTTGTTTTTTTTGGATATCAAATTTATGGAGCTTTAAGTACTTTTTCTAGTCTCCTTCATCGCTTTTTCAATTGTTTGAAAAATTGTATTCCCTTACCATCGTTGCAGAAGGAAGAGCATGATCGCTACAGAGATAAGAAGTTCACAGGAACTCTTTATGCATTATTTTGCAAATCGCATTCTATTTTTCCCTCCATACTAAATCCGTACATGTACACAGACGTGCGCATACATACAGACATACAGTACACAAAGAAGTCAACCAAAGAGAGTCAATTTCATGATGCTAAGTTCGTTCTTAAATTATTAGTTTTAATTTCACTTAGTCAAAACTACTTATCTTTTAAATACATATAGCAATTGGTCGAAAATTTAATAATATTTTCTCTATTCATAGTAAATTTTCATTCATATTTTTTTATGTCTTTATGCAATAAAAGCTTTCAATCACGTATCCAAGTAATAAACGCTTTTAAAATTCACTACCAAGGATGAGCAGAAATAACTTTATTACTTATATATTATATTTACTGCAGATTGAACGTTTTCGAACCAATCCATTGACATGCAAGTTACGCAAAATATACGCCTGACCTTTAATGCAAATATTTTATTGAATACAATTTGATTCCACAAGTCGTTGACATAATATAATAACATATTCTGTTACATTCGCAGGTGTCCACTTCGACACGTCGTCCGCTTTTCTGGTGAACCAAATTACGACCGCCATCAGGTTGTTTGCTTAGAGCGTAGAGGAGTACGTAAGCGATCCCAGGAATTCCCAACGACCCCTGGGTACGCAGCTGTCATGCAGTCCACGATGCCCGCGATGGTCCACCGGCGAAAGGTCAGTGTCAAAATATTAATTTGTTTTCATTTCTGTTTCATCGGTGCTTTTGAGAAGACGATTGTGTTTAGTCGGTTGACGTTTACGTTTACTCTATGTGACATCGATAGCAAAGTGATTGAATAATTGTTTGAATGTTTACACTTCCAATAGAACACATACATATATTGTTTTATACTGATGAAATCAAATGGATAAAAAAAGCAATTGATCTATGATAGCTATTTTGAAACAGTATAATCAAGGACGTCCCATTGGCATAGGTGAGTAGGCAGTTGCCTAGGGGCGGCAAGTCCTAGGGAGCGGCAAATTATCAAAGATTTTTTTAAATGACTACATTTTTTGACAAACGAATTTGTCTCGGAATAAATATGATGCCTCAATGTATTTGATAAAAAAAATGCCCATAAATACATTTTCACTGGTAATGATATTTACCGATGGCGGCAGTTTCGGCGTAAATATTATTAGGCGAGCGGAAATGTCGTCATGAAAGCTTTTTTTTGAGTAAGTAAATGATTAAGAGTATTCGAATTTCCATATTTGTTTAAATACTCCTAGAACAATGGGAAATAATGACAAAATGTCACTTATGTAATTCGATTCACATGTAAAACTAGTAAGGGCGCTATTTTAAACTCTACCTAGGGGCGGCCTGCTGTGGCCCAGTTGGTAAGAGCTTGCTCTTCCGATCACGCAGGTCTGGGTTCGATTCCCGGTCAGATCACAGTGAATTTGAGAATTATTCAATTCAAAGTTGTGATCGAAGACTGGGTGTTTGTGATGTCAATTCACATCATTTCCTCTCCTCCAATCCTTCTGATCCTTTAATAACTGGGCGTAGAATAACGATTAGCCAACCACTAGTCCTGTTCTAGCCTTATCCTTCTTTCCCTACTCACTTTGAAAGAAGTGAGGTTGAGCGACTGAGTAACAAACAGTTCTCGTAGAAAAAATTCTGTTAAGATACCTCCATTAGGAGGCCATATGCTCCACATTGGGAGCGGACATGGATTAAAAAAAAAGGGGCGGCACACAGCCTAGGTACGTCACTGAGTATAACTATTTTTACAAATTGTATATCTATGTGATTCATAAAAATACTCTTGCTTGGTTTTAAAAGCATTTTACAAGCTAAAATACTATAAATTGATTATTAAAAATTATCTTCCATTTCGATCTGATTAATTATTTTGAAGAATAAAACAAACGTAGCTTCCGTATATCTAGAAAAAAGCAAAACATATGTTGACGCGATATCGTTGGCTTCCGTGACGGATGTCACAAATTCAAGTCACAAGTTGTCTTCAATCAATGTATCGAATTCTAATCAAAGTCATGGGTGTGTATAACGACGAAGCAAAAGCGATAAGCTTATCCCTTGTCTTAGCCCAATCATCCTGTGGATATTTTTTTAGAAAAAGACAGGTTGGGCATTTTAACTGCAAACAGTTCCCGTAGAAAAGCTCTTTTTGAGATACCTTCATTATGTTTCATATGAAGAGTGGATATGGACTTGAAAATATGAATTTACGATAAAGTAGTGACAAAATATTATTCGTTTTCTTTCAGATTTTACTTAGGTATATTAATTAATCTTCACATTAAAAGCCGATAAAATAATCACCAATAATCACAAATATGTTCGTCACACTGTCCTCTTCGCCCAATGATAGGGGCTTATTTTGAACAGCACATTTTTCGACCAATGCTAACGGTTTATTTTGAATTGCATATTTTTGAAGTTGTCGTTCGTCCAATTGGAATGGACGTCTTTTTATATTCAAAATTCAAATTTCCTAGCATAGAACTGAAGCATCGTAATGATATTGAGAAAACTTTATTTGAAAGTTTGAATCGCTACGAAGTTTTTTAAATAATCAAATACACTAATTCGATTAATACTAATAATACGATAATTAAATACTAATAATTATAGGGCTGGGCGAAGATTTGACAGATTTTGTTCAGTGTCATTGATTCGATTATTGGAAGGTATGGTTATATTTTGCATCCGGCCTTGAAAATCTTTTTAATTTCTTACATGAATTAGGAGTATTCTAATTATGGTATGGATATTATAAAGAACTATATTTCGACTTTTATTTTAAAATCTTCTACTACGAAAAATAATTGTTAGCAAACTTAAACATTCTTCCAAAAATTAAGTAATTTACAATTTAAATACTGCAGAGTTTTCGATATATGCCCCGAGGTCTATTTCTGCTTCTACGAAAAATGATTGTTAGCAAACTTAAACTTTATTCCAAAAATAAAATAAATTACAATTTCACTCCTATCACTCGAACGTCGACATATAGTCGACATAACTTCAACCTCGTTTACTGAACATTTTTCGAAGCTATATTAAGTGTTTGAGCAAATGATTTTCAGCCTGTCTCCAAGGATGACAATTGGAAATGTCAGCATTTCCATGAGCTTAACCTCTAATGAGCCTGACATGGTTAGGTTTGTGAAAGCTCAACGCCTACGCTGGACCAGATCATATATCATGAATGGACGAATGGAAGCCTCCAAAAAGACTCACAATTTCTAATCCTGAGGGAAGACGTAGCCATTGAAAAGCTGGAATATGGAATGGTGAATGGAAAACTTAAGAGTGCTGGAGGTCAGCGATTGGCGAAAGAAGGCGGGGGCCAAGTTTCTCCCGGACTGTAGTGCCAGAAATAAGATTTTTATTATCTGATCTGTCTGTTGTAGTTAAAATGTAAAATAAGTCAAAATTGAGACGAAACAAAAATCAATTGCATTAATGTAATGATTATTTTCTTTGAACCATAGGTGAACATGCCGACGGACAGCTTCGAGAGTCCCCTGACCCTGGCCGCATGCGGGGGACACGTCGAGTTGGCCATGTTGCTCATCGAGCGGGGTGCTAACATCGAAGAGGTGAACGACGAGGGCTACACTCCGCTGATGGAGGCCGCCCGAGAAGGTCACGAAGAGATGGTGGCTCTGCTGTTGAGCCAAGGCGCCAACATCAATGCGCAGACTGAGGAGACGCAGGAGACTGCCCTTACCCTAGCCTGCTGTGGGGGATTCCTCGAGGTTATTTCTTATTATATCTCAATAAAATATTTCTTGATGCTTTTCCATTGATTTAAGTTGTATCTTATGCACATTGATTGTAATTGTTATGTTCGTCTTCGCAGGTTGCCGACTTTTTAATAAAAGCCGGGGCCGACATGGAATTGGGTGCCTCCACTCCATTGATGGAAGCGGCGCAGGAGGGTCATCTGGAATTGGTTCGATATCTCTTGGAGGCTGGGGGGGCGGATTGTCACGCCCAAACGCAGACTGGGGACACGGCGCTCACCTACGCTGCTGAGAATGGGCACACCGATGTCGCCGATCTGCTGTTGCAGTACGGGGCTGATTTGGAGCACGAGAGTGAGGGCGGTCGAACCCCTCTCATGAAGGTAACGACATGAAAATTGTTTAAAAAAAACTATTTATTCATAATTTAATTTAATCCTATCATATAATATCGTTCTTTCTTTTTCTCTTATTATCTTATTTTGAAGTTACACGTTATTCTCTGCCACACTACTCTTATGTATTAACTACAGTTATGGTGTCTTTTAGTATACAACTCAATATATAATTTTGAATTCATTCAAGTCTCATCTCAAGTCAAAGTAAAAGTTCTCATTCAAAATGTAATTTAAGATTTCGACTGAAGGTGCTTGGTGGAATTTCAATATTAAATTTGAATCATTCAAATTATGTACACTCCCACAGATTTTGTCACTAACGACCCGGGTTTCGCCTTTCGGCATCTTCAGGCGTTCAAGCGCACGGATGAACTTGAACTGACAGTTCTGTCAGTTCAAGTTCATCCGTGCGCTTGAACGCCTGAAGATGCCGAAAGGCGAAACCCGGGTCGTTAGTGACAAAATCTGTGGGAGTGTACATAATTTGAATGATTCAAATTTTCAAAATGTAATTATTAATTACTTACACCTTTTATCGAAAATATTATTTGATGCAGTTTAAATATCACTTATAATTTATGCGTATATAGTTTGAGAAAAGTAATGAAATATAAATTTCTCAAATGGTCCGTTCTTAGAAAAACTCATAGACTGAACTTGAAATATAGTATTTTCAGAATTCATTTTTGTATACAGAGAACTCTATTGGTTTTAACAGAATCTAGTAAATTCTCTGGTAGAAAAATAGTAGCTTTGTGGTTAACCATATCTACCCATCACTGACAAATTAATATCAAATGACCAATTATGGGAAAGATAAATGTAAAATTATGACAGTTAATGTTTTCGTTTACAATTCAAAATCAAATCGTTGATCTACTGCATTCCTTTAAATCTATCGACTGTGCCACGTGAATTACATCATTTCAATGTAATTAAAATACTTTTCATTTTGAATTTTGCACATTTATTGAACTTAATTCATTTTGAGTATTCATTCAAACTGAATTTAATTCATCGAATAAATTAACACAACATTTATTGATTCTGAGGCAGTACGAAGTTTGTCGGGCCAGCTAGTAAATATAATATATAAAACTAAAAACAAATTAGTTCACTTTGAATACATAGTTTCCTCTTAATAGTAATAATTGCCTATTAACACGAGATAGAACACAAACAAAAAATTTAAAGCTTCTCACTTAAACACTCATATTATCCACTTTGTACGGATAAACCTAAATTTAATATTTTTCAGTTTGAAATAGATATTATTGAAATAATATCTACATATTTAGCTGTTATCTAATGCTTAATACAAATGCTTAGTGACCAAATGAAAATAAATTAAAATTGTAAACATTTCGTGATGAAATAAAAAAAAATGAAAAAATCTGATCGTTAAAAAAAATACATAAGATAAGAGTTTCGATAGATTCGAGAAGATTATATTTAATATAAAATTAAATTTGATAATTTTGGAACTTCACTTGTTACAAACTGGGACACGTGTTTACAAGTTCTTCTTTAACTTTTCCGGTTCTAAGCTCAAGAAATGCGACCCCAGTACCCACATTTTCTTAAATATCTATTTTAATATAGGTGATGCAATGTTTATAATTAAGGTATTCTTATATCATAGTTTTTTGGACCTTTTGTAGAAGAAAAAAAATATATCCAATTGCTAGTTCCGTCTCTACAAAATAAAACAGAAAAGAAATCTGATAAATTTCATCCGAAAAACTTTTTTCTGCGCCGCAAATTTGAAGTATTCATATATGTCAACGCCTTCATAGTGTTATTGCTTTGAAATCATTTTTAAACCCGCCTTAGTATTACAGTAGGATCCAAATCTAACGGACTGTTTTAGCGGGCCTTTCGAAAAAATATTTTCCGAAGGCTTAAATTCAAGAGACAAAAGTGATTCAGAAAGTGATAGTGATACAGATTTTGAATTAATTGACGATATTACAGACGTGGAAGATTTTATTGAGAATCAAGATGAAAATGAAAATGATTATAATGAAGGGCATAGTGATGATAATTATTATGATGATAGTGGTAATGGTGGTAATAGTTCATTATTTATTTCAAAATCAGGCTTTGAGTGGAATTCATCACCACCAATTCTTTCACGCACTAGATTGCACAATATTGTGACTTCTCGGCCAGGGTTAACTGCATATAGTCTACAAATAAACTCAATCAGAAGTTCATTTGAACTTTTTGTCACGGCAGGTATGTTGGATGAAATTTGTTTAAATACAAATAATCATAGACGAAAACTATTACGGGCAGATAGAGACATCACTTTAAATGAAATAAACGCTTTTATGGGAATTTTACTGGCATCGGGGAGAAATCGTGGACGAAGAATAAATATGAAAGAGTTGTGGAGCACTGAAGAACTGTTTCGTCAATATTTTTACACTGCTGCAATGTCGAATGTCGAGAGACCGATTTATTTATATTTATAGCAATATCAGATTTGATAATAAAACAACGAGGCAGGCAAGTTTTTCTCAAACTGGTGATAAACTACTTCCCATTAGATCTATTTTTGAACAATTTTCCGCGGGTTGTGTGCGGAATTTCAATCCTAATTTAAATATTACAATTGACGAACGTTTGGCCACGTATAGGGGTAATTGCGGATTCAGAGTGTTTATGAAAAGCAAGCCGGGACGATATGGCATTAAACTTTGGGTAGCTGCAGACTCTAAGACAGCATATATTTTAAATGTACAAGTGTACACCGGAAAAATTAATAATATTAGAGAAGTAAATCAGGGTCAAAGAGTAGTGTTGGATCTGACGACTCCGTATTATGGATCTGGGCGTGGAGTTACAACGGATAACTTTTTCACGCCAGTGCCGTTAGCAGCATTATTGTTAGAAAGGAATCTTACACTAACGGGCACACTCCGCGCAAACAAACGGGAGATACCTAAAGAATTTTTGCCTTCTCCATCAAGAGAGGAATTTTCGTCTCTATTTGGGTTTACGGACAAATTTACAATTCTGTCATATGTTGCGAAAAAACGTCGTGCCGTGTGTTTATTGTCATCGGAGTTTCACGACAAAAAAATAGAAGAAGACACTCAACGCAAAAAGCCACATATAATTCTACATTACAATGAAACAAAGGGAGCGGTCGACACAGGAGACAAAATGACGAGAGAGTACTCTTGTGCTCGGTCAACAAGACGGTGGCCATTAAGAATTTTCATGGAAATTTTAGACATGGCTGCATTAAATGCATATCTCTTATGGATTGCCAAATATCCGGAATGGAAATCAAATGACCGTAGTAGGAGAAAATCTTTTATACGGGAATTGTCAGTTGATTTGACAAGAAAAAACGTGGAAGATAGAAAAAATAGCGGTATCCATTTCCATAAAGATCAAAAGTATGGACTTAATCTTTTCACTGAGAGCGATGCAGGTCCAAGTCAGGAATGCTCTAGAACAGGTGTTGAATCCCACACCATGAAACGAGGAAGATGTGGATTTTGCCCTCGAAGCTGTGATAAAAAAAATAGTACAAAATGTTCAAAGTGTAAAAGTTTTATTTGTAAAGTACATAGATATGAAGAAAAAAAGTTGTTTTGTCCAATCTGCAGTAAGCCGGAATATGCAGAGGAGTGAACAATTTCACATTTCCCCATAATCGTAAGTTTACTTTTTGTATAATTAACTGTCATATATTGTATATGTTATAATTCGACGACTTTTAATATGTAAACAATCCGTTACTAACATAATAAAATCACAGTAATAAACACTGGGTTCGTTTATTGCGGACATTTTCAAATATAAATAAAAAGCAGTATAAATATTTAGTATTAGTAAAATAAAATATTCAAGTAAATAAAATGTACATTTGTACTGATTGCCACTTATATATAATAATATTCTACTAAGCTAACTAATTGTTCAAAGGAAAAATAACTATAGGTTACTAAAAGGTAAAAAATATAATGTTTTTAGTAAATTAGAAATTATTTTGATATATGATGTGTTGATTTATATCCATATTTTTTACCGTAACGATACTTTACTGATAAAAACACAATCATTAAAACATATGTTGTATAGGTAATTATATTTCATATGTACTCCTTTTTTAAAAGTATTTACCTACTCATGTTAACGCATAAACAAACATTTCCATCTAAAACCTCGAAAGAATTAGTATTCCATTTAAACATATGTAATTCTGGTAAGTCAATTTATTTTCATAATTCTTCTGTCACATAAATTTCATTTTTGAGAGGGATGATGTCTCATAAATCCATTTCGGAGAATTTTAATTATAACCTTATCGCTAAATTTAAAAACATACATTCCTTTCTGATATTCTTTGTTAAAAAGGGGAACGAAAAACAGTCCCAACGAAAACAAATCATGTTTTATTACATTCGTATGTCAATAAATATACACTCAGAGCTGTTGGAAATCAATGTTTGAATTTATCATAATATTTCAGCATATATTTATTTTTTAAATTATTACTTCTTGTCGAGTTTTAAAATGGTTTATTTTTAATAACTTTCCTAATTTACTTTCATTTATGTAATTAAAAAAAATATATTTATCAAACTAACTGAATAGGAAGGAAGAAGCTCTACCTTAATTTGAATATCTTTGATTATTATATCGTCGGTGTTCAGCCAAAAAGCTTTAAGTCGAAAAATGGGTGTTTTGAGTTATGAATGCAGAACGATAGATTAAAACATTCTCTATCATATGAAAAAACAAACACACCTAGATTCCATTTATTTATTTTGTTATTTAAAAAAGTAATACAACTCTAAGTCAATTCCGTTGACAGTTAGGACTGGTAAAAAGCTTCAACTTACTTGAAGCTTTTTAGCTGTAAGAATTTTGGTGAATTGCTGTTTATTCCGTTGACTTAATGTTTATGGTCGAGCTACTTTGACAGTTCGCTCTCTTGTTTTATCCTGTGTTTTGGATTTAATCGTATTTTATATAATTATTTATATACCATGTACCAATTTATGTCGAAATAAAATGGTTTCTGTGGGAGCTGTCGATTTAAATAGTAATAAATATAAAAGGTAAGTCACTTAATTTAACATAACCTCATAATGACGTTTGCTTTACAATTTATTGTTTTTGTATTGACACAGTGTTTCTTTGTTGTAATTACTAGACATTTGAATGAAATTGTTAACAGCGTACGTTTATTTTATATTCCAGATGAAAAATCTAGTGATGTGGATAGCAATCCATGGAGAACACTACTTTACCGTTTAACGAAGAAAACAAAAATTTCGTAAGGCATGCATGACACTAGGAAGTGTATTAATCCATCATACATTATAGTGAAGCAGGTTTGTACGACAATACTTTGATTCATCCCTCCATTATTGGTTTAACATTGGTATAGGGAAGATTCCAGTTATATGAAAAAATGTGAATTTAAGCCTACACTTGCATACATCTTTATGATAACGTTATTGATGTTTATGAATATAATTCCAGAAATTTGACTGAAAAACATCACGGTGACTTGGAGAATATGCCCTAAATACCATGACTCATGTGATATGGATGAAGAACTATAGGTTAACTGACCAAATAAGAATGATATTGGTAAACACTTATATTTGACTATTATTATATCAACACTATTCAATCTTTATCTTTCAACTCTTCGTGTTTGTCTTTAGTTGCTTGTTGGATACACCAAAGGACTATTCTAGTTATGATCTCTTGGTCTCTAGTTGTCCTTTGTCTTCACCAATCATGATTATCCTTAATTCTTACTCACTGTTCCGTTCAGTTTATAATAATCTCATGTCTCCATTTTTATACATTTCTATATTTAATATGTTCGAATGTTGCCTATGCTTATGCAATATTATCTTATTTTAAGATAAATAATTACTCACATAATATAAAAAGTAAACAATAATTTACTGCAACTTAAATCAAATTGAATAACATAACATTTAATTAAGGATGTCGGTGAATTGCTTGATGTAATTTCAATATCAGATTTGAACGATTCAAATTTAATGCTGTGTTTATTTTGTTATTTTACAGAAATCATTCAGCAAGGAATCAATGAGGATAAAGCAAACGATTTCATTTATAATGAAGGTTGCCAATCAACTGCAGATATCTGTACTCGTTACAAAAAATAACAACATTATAGTACAAGTAATTGCACCCCGACCTTAACGTTTGAATAAACGTAAACCTTTAGGATGGAAATGCAATGTACAAAAAAAGAAGATGAATCAAAGCTTATCTTATGAAAACAAAAGTGGAGTTGTAAAATCTGCAAAACTACCTAAAATATTTGATTGCTCTATCTTTGTATGCTTTCATAGATTTCCAAGATTTTTATCTTTTAATTGTTAACATAATGGAGTATTTCTACATTATGTATTATTTGTATTTAATTTATATTACATGTCTTTAATTCTAACATAAAAGTGTCTGCCTTACATAAGTAACTTTAATAAAAAAATGTGTTATTGATACAAACAAATGTTTTACTTTTTGAGAGAATTGTTTTCATAATGAGAATTTAATTGAATTCCATCACATATACTATCAGTCATTAGTAATAATTTATTATTACAATCCTATATAAGTACGCAAATTAAGGTAAGTATATTATTAAGATAAAAATGAAGACGTATATTCAAAATAACTTGAGAATTTAGTTGAGTCGTATGAAAGTGAGGTTATAGAATTGGGAATGTAAAATTTTCTACATTTATTAATCAAAAATCATAAAATTCGAATTGTATTATGACTTTATCATACATGGATGCTATTTATATATAAATTTCTTATTTATATTACATTAATTCATTTATATGACTTATTATTACTCTGCCATTACTTCGTAAATTTGACAGTTCACTTTTTGACAACCGTAAAAACACGAAAAGTGGACAGGTAAAAGACTTTAAGTTTTCTTTTTGTTGATAATTTCGAAAAACTTAATTTTATAACTATAAAATGAACTTTGTTTTTATCAAATCGGATTCTCAGATAATTGAATAGTGTCATAAAATTGTCAGTTTAACAATTAAAGGTTCAGGTGTAGAAATAGAGAGGTTTCAATTTCATGAAAATCTTAAAAGTCGATTATCTCGAAACAAGGTTTTATGACTTAAAGCTTTTTGGCTGAACACCGACGATATCATTAATTTGGTTAGCGTATATAAAAACACACAACTGCTTTATTATTATGATTAATATTAGTCTGAAAATTTTCTTAAATATCTTTTACTTAGAAGGTGAAATATTTATGAAACACCGTGCTAAGAAAAAAATATAATTGACTGGGCGTCGAATTAAAACAACCAATCACAGATTATTTTGCGATATATGAGTGCAAATGCTATTGCCAGGTTGTGAATATAATACGCTTACTAACAATGGTTTTATTATATTATTATGTATGTACACCTTACATATTTACATTTTTTCAATAAAACATGCGTAGAGCTATTTTCATGTTTATACAGACTTCATAATAATAAGTTGATAAATGGAGTTTCAAACCCAAAAACAAACGACTCGGAACGGAAACTAACACGCATTCAAACTACTACGACTAATTCGTTTATTGACGTCTGCGTGTAATTAAAAAATGTTTTACAAGATTATTTCTGTGGGAAACTTTTGCATTCGAACGATTATTGAGCGCAAGGCGTGATATATTATGATCCACGTAATAGTATTTTTTACGATTGTTTATAAAAAACACACAACTGTGTAAAAAAATGATTTGTGATGGTCTATTATGTAATATGTGGGATATATTTTCTAATACTTAATTATATTTTATTACATATATCATAAATACTTTTTCACCAAATAACATATTTTTAAATAAAATTGTCAGTATTTTATATAAATAAATATTAAAGCAAATCAAGTTTGTTATAGAAAACTATTTAGACGGGTATGTAGTTTTTTTACATTTAATTAATAAATTGACCATTGACTTTTTCCAGCAAATTTTGCTCTGAGCAGTTTATCATATTTTTTGTTAAAAAGTATAGGGTTATATGTTTTTTGATATGTTCATATGTGTGTATGTATTTATTTCGAAACAATATATAAATATGTTCTTTATAAGCGAAAAAAATATTTTGCATATATATATTACATTGAAGAAAATTACGGTCTAAGAAGAACAAAATAAATAAAAAATTCAAAAATAAAAAAGATCTTCAACGTAGAACAAAAAACGGATTGATGTGTTCGAATTTAAAGATAATAATTTATGTGTCATCGAATAATATTCTCAAAAAATTCACAATATCTTTCGTCTAATTTTATATAAGATCTGGCAACATGTGAAGGCGCAATCAGCAATCGCTCGTAAAATTGAATTTGCTATGATTGGTTAGCTAAATTTCATCAGTAGCGATTACGCATTTGCGTTGGAACGACGTCCCTTTTACGCGCAACTTAAAATATGACTATTTATTAAAAAAACAAGGATTTTTGTCAAAAAAATGTATGAGGAATGATGCAGAAAGATATTTTAAAGCCTTTAGACTATTTTTTTTTTGAAATTCATAAGAATAAGGCCAATAATGAGGAAACCACTGGGGTCAAAAATGACCCCCATCGCCAGAGACGTATTTTTCTAGTCTCCGAGCCGCGAGAGTTATGCATCATATGATTTTAAAAAGGATTGAACAATTTATAATTAATGAGCAGTATGGGTTCAGAGTCGGAAGATCAACCGACACAAACTTGATGGTGTTTAGTGTTTACGGATTACGTGTCGACGGCGTTAGATAAAGGACTGCAAGTTGACTGTTCTTACAATGATTTCTCGAAGGCATTTGACAGGGTCGATCATGACATTCTTTTGGAAAAACTCCAATTGATCGGTTTGTCTGATGGTTTTGTTAGGCTTTTTGGCAATTATTTTAGGAACAGAAAACAATACGTATCGTATGGGCTTTTCGAATCAATGCCGTTTTGCACGTACTCTGGTGTTCCGCAGGGTTCAAACCTGGGGCCATTGCTGTTCACTATTTTCATAAATGATATAGCAAGCGTTATTAAAAATTCTATGTTCTTGTTATTCGCTGATGATTTGAAACTTTTTTTGAAGGTTGTCACCTTAGATGATTGTCATCGTCTTCAGTTTGATATAGATAATATAATAGATTGGGGGCGGTGTAACAAACTCGATTTCAATATTGATAAATGCAATCTTTTATCCTTTACAAGAGGGTCGCGAGTGTTATTTTTCCGTTATTCAATGAATGGCCGAATTCTCTCGCGAATTTCATCAGTCAGAGATCTTGGCGTACAATTTGAGAGCAAACTAACATTCAATAATCACATTAAGATTACTTGCAAGAAAGCATTACAAATGTTGGGCTTTATCATCCGTACCACCAGAGTCTTTTCGGGAGTTAAAGTTCTAATATTAATGTACAACGCTTTGGTTCGAAGCAGACTTGAGAGTGGGTCAATTGTTTGGGCCCCAAGATGCTCGAAATATACCCTTATGGTGGAGAAGATTCAGAAGAAATTTTTGAGACTTCTCTATATGAGGGTGTATGGATATTACCCATGGCTTTATCCAACTGACTTTCTCTTAGGCATGCTTAACTTCAATAGTTTGAATGTTCGAAGAGAAATGTATCTGGCCATATATTTCTTTCGACTTATACGTGGCCAAAATGAGAATTCCACCATTCTTGAGAATGTGAATCTAAATGTTCCTGATTATTTTTTGAGAAATCGTGGACATGAATTGTTTGTTCTCCCAAGGTGTAGAACCAGCCTGCCAATGGGGATGCCACTGGGGAGAGCTTTAACGGTGTTCAACAATATTGCTTCGGATGTCGACATATTCCACGTAGACGTGGGTGAGTTCCGACGAATACTATTTTTTATGTATTAAAGTAGAGTTCGTCGGAGCTTACTCAGTTGACTTCTTTGCCATTTTTTTTTCTACTGATTTTAATATTAAATTGTACTATTTTTTTTCTCCATTGTAAAAGTTTTAAATTTATAATTTGTCAACCTTTTGCAATGTTAATTAAATAATAAAAAAAAAAATTATAAACGTGGCTATTAAAACGAGTGAGATATGTAGTTTTATAGTCGAAAGAATGCATCACAAATTTTATATGTTGCTTTATTTTGAAAATATTCTTGTTGTGCATTTCGTCTCAAATATACAATAATTACCAAATACGGGCAATGATTAATTACTAAACCGCCAAATAGGAACAGTGAATATATCATATTTTAAATTTTTGTTAGCAAATCTTAACATTATCTTATATATAAATGACTTTGCAAAAATTATTTATTGATTTGGCATTTACTTGGTAGAACTCCATTTTAATAGGGTAAAATATCAAGGTATTTCAGTTCTACAGTTTTTAAAAAGTTAAAGGTTGATAGCTATTTCGGCTTACGCCATCGTCAGAACTATCTTCAGATCGTTCTGACGATGGCGTAAGCCGAAATAGCTATCAACCTTTAACTTTTTAAAAACTGTAGAACTGAAATACCTTGATATTTTACCCTATTACTTTGCAAAAACTTTGGCGTCTATGGATTCGGAAGCCACAGGTCCGATTGCGATAAAACTTCGACAATAATTTAGCTTGCTCTTCCGGGAAGAACACAGGCGTATTAAAATTAAAAAATAGTGTCGAAAAACTAAAATATTTGTAGATTTCAATGTTTTTTACCGGTCAAACTCCCGAGTATTCTATTCGAATTTGAATATCGTTTGAACGACGGCCATTTTGTTTTGATTTGACAATTCAAATTTGATGTTCGATTGTTTCGATTTCATATCTGTCAAATCTATGGTCTAAATTTTGACATTACATTTAAATGTGTTTCGTGCATAAGGTGTGATTGTTTGTTTGTTATTTATGCGATGTTTTTAGATTAGTTTCTGTACTCTTTTCACTTCAATTAATACTATATTATTTATATATAGAACGTCAAAAAAATATTTCGTGATATTTGACAGCAAAAGTACATTGTGAATTATATTACATAACGTTAGTAAGCCATTATTTTATGGTTATTTTTAAATGCATGTGAATAAATGCTTTACATAATTCCTGTGTCCACTGTCAATACTTGATGGAAAAGCATTCTATATTTATATTAAACGGTTTTTCTCTTATTAAATGTTCTTATATAATCTCGAATGCGAAATTATTAACAAAGAGAGTTTTAAGTGATTATTTTCATGATGTTCAACGAATATTGTACAATTTAAGATTTCGACTGAAGGTGCTTGGTGGAATTTCAATACTAAATTTGAATCGTTTAAATTATGTACATTCTCACAGATTTCGTCACCAACGACCCGGGTTTCGCCTTTCGGCGTCTTCAGGCGTTCAAGTGCACGGATGAACTTGAACTGACGCTTAGTAAACGAATGTTTCGTGTTTATATAATGTACAATTTCTTTTTTATGTTTTGTCAACTATTATATGTAAATGCTAAGAGTATTTTGATGGCTATGCATGCATTGATTATACGTTTTAGGTTTGAAAGACTTTTTGAACAAGGTTTTAAACCAGGGGTGGGGAACCTTTTCTTCTCTAAAGGCCGCATTTATTTTTCTGATTCGACATAAGGCCGCAGCAAACATTGACTAGGGAATCTTTGGCCGGAAACAGGAATTTACGGTCAGATTATGTCAGGAATTTACGAATTTGCATAAAATTACAGAATTACAGAATTGGCCAGAAGGCCTCACCAGAGTAGTCAAAAGGCCGCATGCGGCCTTAAGGTCTCAGGTTCTCCACGTCTGTTTTAAACTATTAGGTGTGTCAAGTCATATAAGTGTAGATGAATAAATATATATCTCATATTCTGGAATTCATATTTTTAAGGTTCCCATATACTACAGATTACTAACAGTAAGAACGCAATAACATTAATTTATTTTGTTTACAATTTATATTTTTTTAAGGTAGTTTTTTAGTGAGGCACATCTTTTTAGAAACGGTAATCATAGAACAATAATTTCGAATACGAAAAAAGACTAAATGTATGAAATAATAGTGAAATGAATGTTTGTTTGTTCGTTTTTGCGTGCGTTACCACACCGCTCGCCCGATTGCAATAAAACTTTAACAAACTTTTTGCTTGCACTTCCGTGAAGGTTATAAATCTTATAAATAAAAATCAATGTTCGTATGTCTGCCATACAGTTCATTTTGACAACGTATGCTTCCACTTGCGCGAAGGATATAGTACAATTAAATTACAGTAGGTGGCGCGTGTGTTGTACCATAGACAATTAGCAGCAAACGTCAAACAGACAGAAAAAGAAAGCATGCACTTCAATATACAGAATTAAAACATAAACACTTTCTTTCTTCGAGTGGCATTCAACGCTTGCCGGGTACCGGCTAGTTTATAATAAAAAAGACCTTCTTTTTAGAAAGATGATTTAAATTCAGTGGCTCTCACTGCGTCTCTTTTTTCCAAAATCATTTATTTATTTTATACCTAAATACTTGGTGTTATTGTCAGTGGCGGCCGGTCAATGTGGCATTGGATCAATGCAACTCTTGTATATGCAAGGGCGGTTATATTTTATGAAATAATAATCAAACATAACATTTATACCATTCACTCATTTCAAATTTTTCATGTTTTTATTTTCTGACACCGTAATTCATAATTCTATGCACCCATTTTCTTATAAATTAGCCGCATTTCATTCAGCAATTCGCAGGCTTGTAAATGTTCTTTTAGCTTAAATAAACTTTAAATTAAGAATCATAAAACAAATTGCCATTAAAAATGGATACAATATGTATCTTATAGAAATCTTTTATCAAAAAAAAACCAAATTGCGGAAAAAATGTTATTTAAAGGTAAACTAGCTGTAAGCCCGTTGACCTCAACGGGGGGATTTTTGTTGCATTTTTAAGTAGTCTTAAAATTACAAACCTATTTATTGAATAAGCCAGAAATTCTAAAAATAAAATAAATATATCTCGGGGCATATATCGACAGCCCTGCCCTTTAGTATTTAAATTGTAAATTATTTAAATTTTGTAATAATGTTTGAGTTTGCTAACAATCATTTTTCGTAGAAGCAGAAATCGACCCCGGAGAATATATCGACATCCCTGCAGTATTTTAATTGTAAATTATTTAATTTTTTGGATAATTTTTAAGTTTAATCAAAATTAATTTTATCAAAATTAACGTTTAAGGTCACATTAGCGAATGCTTGCATCCAATTTTTATTTGTAAGAATGGTTTTATCAAAATTAAAATGTACAATTTGGCTTTCTTAAGTCCCGGGACATTTAACAACAAAGTCCCAGGACTTAAGACAGAAAAAAACCTTAAAAGTCCCGGGACGTTTCGACACAGAATCCCTAGCGGTGACAGTGTAAAGGTAACTAGATGCTAAGTGTTGCCTATCTTTATAGTAACAAGCCATGCCTATAGATTTGAATACAGGTACTTTTTTCAGATGAGTGGGCCGAAGTCATAACGTGCAAAGTAATATCACATAATTTTGAAACTATTTATTTCTGATATTTTGTAAAAAAATCATACTTATCAAATTAAAGAAGTCTTTATTTCCCCTTAAATTTTGTCAAAAATACATTTACTTCGGCTGCCTAATAAACGAGACCCTCGTTACTTATTGTCTTTTGTCTGACTATGTTGAAAAATACCGATGTTGGATATTATATTGTTAACAGATGTCTAGATTTTTATGAACTTACATACATACAATGCTTTACCGTAATTATTTTGCAGTTTTGGGATAGGTTTCTTACATTTCTTTTTGGTTTTATTATAGCCTTCTTCCTGGAACTACAAACATATTATTTTTCTGTACGTAAGATAATAAACCAAAGCAGTCACTTGTTTGTTCAAGAAAGCGATATTATGGCGAGCTGAGGTTTTGAAAATTCATTACATGCTAATAACAATAGTTATTAGTAATGAAGTGAGCGAATTATTAAAACTAGGGGGAATAAATATTTTTCGAACTAGTCTTTCTGCCAAGGTACACGATTTTTAAATCTTAATCAGATAAGTTCATCTTATAATGCAGATAATCCACTCGGTGTACAGGAATATTGCATTGAAAATAAAGAAAGATGAGACATCAACATTTTTTTTTTGAGTCACAAGAAGCATGACGGGTAAAGCAAACGAGAGGCCCCAGGTGCAATAAAATTTGGAGGCCATGTTTTTCGGCTGTCATTAGAACGTCATAGAATTCCATGTGTATATTAAAATGTGAAAAATATTTCTATTAGCCGTGCAGAAGCTAAACGAGGTTTAAGGATTGTGAAGGCAACTGTCAATCAAGCATGTGTAATGTTTAAATAAAATCAAGTTTAAGGTGCTTATCGTCAATCCTTGGTGTAAAGCAGACAAACACAACCGTTTCATCTAGCGGGTCGCATTTTTTTAATGATGATTTCAGGCCGCAAGTTAAATGAAATTTTGAGTACGCTCAATCCTTTCTTTACACGAGCATAGTGTAAAAAAATGAGGTATACATAGATAAAAGAAAGATAGTTTACATTGCATTCGTCGTGCTATTTTGAACAGGGATTCGCAAAAGAGAATTCGGGATATATAAGAAGTCTGCACGAAATTGCACAGGGCCGAAATTTTACAAAATTACCCGGTCCGAGCCTGAAAAACTCAGGCCCGACCCGGCCCAGGCCCGAGTCTAATACAGTGGCGGATCCAGAAATTGTCCCAGGAGGGGCCATTCAATTTGAAAATAAGCACGATACATAAATAATGCATTAAAAAATAGATGAAAGCCTTTTTTTATGCGATTTTTTTTGCGCGATTTTGAAATTACGCGATTTTTTTGGACGGCACCGTAAACAATATTTTTTGCGCTAATTTGAGGAACAATTTTTTTTTTCATACATTTTTGATACTTTTTTACGCGATATTTTGATTTTTGGAACCGATTTATCAAATCATATGAAAGTGAGGTTTTTTTACGCGCCACCTTCCTCCAATGTATCGCGTAAAAAAAGATTGGGTGTATATAAAAATAGTCAATACATAATTAAGTAAATATGTATTCTATAAAACATAGTAAACTAAACAATTAAAGAGCCCATTTCAAAATAAAGTTTTAATAAATTATAAAAATGGAAAATAAATTCTCCCAAGGAGGGGGCCATGGCCCCCATGCCCCCCCCCCTTGGATCCGCCAATGGTCTAATACCACACTTGTTACCCGAACCCGACCCGAAGCCCAGGTTTATACTCTTCAGCCCGAAAAAAACCCGTTGTTTACAAATTCACTACAATTTACGATTCACTATAGAACTGATTATAATTAAAATTATCATGGGTGACTTATGAAACGAACGTAGTCCGAAATATTTTTCTTAATAAATAAATTCCTTACCCGGGCCCGGCCCGAGCCCGAATCTCAATTGCGCTTACCCGCCTGAACCCGGGCCGGGTAGGAGCCCGAGGGCCAGGCCTGGGCCCGTGCAGTCCTCTATAACATATGCTTTTATTGTGAACTATTTCGAAATTTATTGTTTCAAAAGCTAATGCGACCTTTGTCTTTGCAAAAACTTATTCTTTTGAATTTGTCATACAATTTTTAGTATCAAACTGCAAAATCATTAAGTATATTTCTATGAACAGTTATTCTGCATCGTTATCGAAAAACCTTGCACACATTTATTAAATTCAATAATTTACTTAAAATATGTTAATTTAAAGATGATACATTCAATGGTAACAACAAAAACAAAGGAGCCACATGTGACCCTCGGGCTACGGGTTATGCATCTTCTAAAGCAGGGTTTCTCAACGGGGGTTACAGCATGTCTTAATGGGACCTCAGGGGTTTTTTTAGGATAGCCACAGTACAATTTTGGGGGGCCACGGGCAAATTTTTCGAAATCCGTTCATTGTTGTTTTAGAAATTGGAATATTTAAGAAGACCTAAAAAAGTCTCACGACATTCATTTTGGGATATCCGCAAATTTCTGGGATTTTGAATTTCAAATTCTGGGAAGACCTAAAACAAATGGGGTTTCCTTTCGGGTCTCAAAATTCCTTATAAGAGGAGTGCAAAACAGGTATGGGGGGGGGGGTCAAAGGAAAATAAGACAATCAAAAGGGGCCACGGGCCTAAAAAGGTTGAGAAACATCGATCTATAATTTGTAGGCATTTTGGCTGACATTCACCGAGCCCCTTGTTAAGATTTTGGCAGCTTACCCCTGGATCTGCCATTATCATATCCCAGTAAAAACAAAAAGGACATCACATAAAATATATGAATGGATTTATATGACATTATTCATCTAAAGCGTTTTTGAAATTGTTTAGGTTTCAATCTAGAATACCGTTTTTAGTAAAAGTAGCCACATACAGTTATACTTTAATCATCTAATTTACAAACATTTATTAAAAAATAAATTTATTAATAAAAAAATTTAAAAAAAGTCTATTGAGTACAACATATCTTCAATACAGATGTTTTTTAATTTGATTAACATTTATATTTTTTACTTTAGATCAACACTCTACAAAACATCTACAGTCTACACCTACACATACACAAAATGAATTCTCTTAATAGAATTTTAAGGAATACACCCAGTCGTATTTAAGAACTAAAATAAATCGGAAGAACGTGAATTCCGGGAACGTGAAAACAGGATTTCACTGAACTGTTATAAATAGTCAAAATTAACCTCTAAGCCAAATTAAATAAAGAAAACTTACTGCTAAGGTTAAAAAAAATAATTCGATCTATTATAAAAAACTATTTTTTTCTTTTATTTTTAGTTTTAGAATAAATAAAAAAATAATGTGACAAGAAACCTTTAAGATAGCAGGACGTACTTAATAAAACTAATTTTAAGGGACCGGATAACAAATATATCTATATCAGATTATTAATTTACATGTTTTTAGATAATATCATAATAGAATGCACATTTTTTTCCCGAGTGAATTTCATTAATTGTGAGAAATTTTAAATTTTAAGACACGATATTATATATGAAAAATAAATCAACACTAATGAACAGCAATTAAGACAAACACTAATTATAAATTCTCAATCAGGTAGGAACGAAAAGAACGCTTAGGCTTACGAAATTGTTTATTTGAAGATTTGCCATCATAAATTGAGTTAAATTACACAAAATCATTAATGAATAGCATTTAAATTATAACAAGCAATACCGGGTTAAAATTAATAACAAATGACGTAACGGATTTGAAGGAAAAAAATCACTGCTGTCACATATTGAATACCAGGGCGCGGAACATAGGCAAGTACACTTAGCTTACAATTAGTTTTCGCCTAGGTTGAAATGGATTAAAATTCAAATAAATGTGCCAATTTTATTTTCTTCTGTTATTAAGGTGATGAATTTACAATCAAATCTTAGCATACGAGCCTTTTATGGTTAGGTAACAGTGCTGATCTCAACATCATTGAGAATTTCTGGGCCATGATGGACAAAAAAAATTGCAGACCTTAAAAGTTGTGATCATTCTCTGTTAAATGATTCGCAAACTAGATATAATATATTTAATAATTTTACAGCATTTTTTGGATTGCGAGTAGAACTCGTTATTGAGCATATCTCGACAGAAGTTCTACGCGAACTGTTTGTTAGTAATTTTTTACAGTTTGCTTAAAAATAACCTCTTTCTAACACACGCAGTTATTACATGTAAGTTTTCTTAAGCCCTGTCCGCTTCCAATGTGAAGCATATTGCCTCCTAGTCAAGGTATCACAACAGTTGTTTTTCTACGAGAACTGCTTGTCACTCAGTTATAATTATATAATTTATAAGAATAGAGCTAGGAAAGGACTAGTAGTTAGTTCATCGCTCGGTAATGGTAGTGAGTTTTTAGACATTACAAACATAAAAATGCTTTTAGTCAGTACGGGAGCCAACAACTACTATACTGCAGACCCGTCAAAGCAATTGAGACTTGAGCAGTTACTCCTAAGACACTCTTGGCAGTCGATGACACTCAACAAGGGCTCTTAATATATTGCGTGTGATGGCGGGAACAATTTTGAGTATCCCGGGAGATTCTGATTGAAGGTCACCGTGAGGACTATCAATTGTCTCCGTTCATATATGTTCATAAATTGTACATAAGGATTTTAATTTTAGAAATATATAGATTTGTTTTTATTATTTGTATGTTTTTCTCTTCCATTTCACATTTTTGTATGAAGCACTTTAACTCGTGGATTGCCAAGACTGGTATGATCACATCTTTTGATGGCTATTTTGATCCATGTCCCCTCCAATGTAGGGATCGAAGGATAGGGCTATGACACAAATAGTGATATGCTAATCGATCTCGCTACGCCTCGTGATTGGATCAATGGGATGGAATTGCAGACATCCGTTTATCTTTTGTTTTTTTAAAACCGTCAATATTTTTCGAAAAGTCTTGACATTACAGCAGTATGATATTTTATGCAAAGCTTAAATCTATTTTACGGTTAATAGTAAAATGATGAATGTAAATTACTAGGCAAGTAATTTTTAAGAAATACCATGACTCAAGACAGACTCAATGCTCTTGCGCTTTTGAGAGTAGAGAAGCATTTTGTATCTTCAATATTGGACTTTAATGTTCGTGTTTTCGAAATTCAATAATCGAAAAATGTATTTTTTTGGTTGATTTCAAATGGTTTTAAAATCATTATTTTGATAAATCACAAATTTAATTTCATTCATCATTTATAAAATCAGCAATCGCGTCTGCAGCACAGTGGTCAGCATGGTTGACTTTCGTGGCGTATCTCACAGGATCAAATCTTAGTACGGACAGCATTTTTTCAATCGGTTTATCAGAGACATGAATGTTTGTGATGTCTAAGAATTTCTTCCTACCCCTCCAATCTTAAATAACGGGGTTTAACGAGAGTGATCAGTTAACCCTCAGTCCTGCCTCTTCGAAAAAAGGGCCTGAGCAACTGAGTAACCAGCAGTTCTCGCAAAAAACTTCTGCTGAGACCCCATATGCTCCACATTGGAAGTGGTCATGAATTAAAATAAAAATATATTTTATTTTTAAGTTATGCTTAAAAGAGATAATTATTTTTAAACTGGTAAAAAATGACATCAATTTGGCTAAGATAAGTCTTATCTTGATTAGCCACATTTGATAAGATTAGTTCAAAATAAAAATCGCTTTTGAGGAGTGGTCAGTTGCGTAACACGCATGTACTGTGAAGGTAGATATAGTCATTGCCAAAGTTCAAGGGATACAGCAGGGAAGATTCAAATTCAACAAGAATACGCTGCTAAGTTTTGATAAATATTTTTTTTGTTCTTTTCTGCTCCTTATTTAGAACTTTAACAAAAGTATTTTTTTGAGAAATGGTTGTTATTGAAACTGGTTGGTGGAACGGCGTTCCAGCTTACCACTGAAGCATTGACTGTTTGTCCTTACCTTAGGTCTTTTTTTAATGTTTTGTACTAGACTAACTAGACAGGGGCGTATATTCAGGGTGTGCAATGAATATACGCCCGCAATATCTAGAACATAAAGCGATTTACATATTTAAAGTATATTTGTTGCATACAGTCGCGCAGTCTAGGTATGCGTAGTGTAGAGTGAATATTTTTGTATACGACTTTAACTTCGAAAGGCGACCTTTTTATTTGCAGCACACACGTGTATGCAGTTCCTTGGGGGCTCTTGACTTTTGTATTTCTTATTAACAGGTCACTTTTCATTTATATTTTGACGTAATACTTTTTATATTATTTGTTACTAATATTTATATTTTTTCATTTTATTTTAACATTATAACTACTTATAAATTTCAAGAAATTTTGATACATATCTTTTAAATCCATTTCCGCTCCCCTTGTGGATATATTTCATACCAATGGAGGAATTTTGTAAAAAGTTTTTCAACGTGAACTGCTTGTGGCTCAGTTGGTCAACCTTATACCTAATTCACACTCAGCACACCCAAAGCTAACACTCACCATACGCCACTGGTACCAGATATCGTAACACTCGTAAATTAATGTCCTAATTTAAAATTTCGACTGAAGGTGCTTGGTGGAATTTCAATATTAAATTTGAACGATTCAAATTTAATGTCCTAATACAAAACAATATCAGGTTCATAGGCTCACTCTCTGTCCAGAACCAGGGGCTTGATTTAGTGCGCTTTTTGTATCTTGCGGTCCCAAGCCTAAAAGTTCGCAAGGACCACCTTTGGCAATTTTCTATCATTTAAAAAACGTTGATCGGTGGTCACTCAAAGAAAAACGAGGCTTCTGTGACGGATCTCACAGATTCGAGTCGCAGTGCGGACAGCATTTTTTTCAACCGATTTATCGATTTCTGCTTTAAGGCATGGGTGTTTGTGATATTTTAAATATTTCCTTTGTAATTTTAGGATTGGTAGGGTGCCAAACCTAAAATTACTTTTTTAAAAAAAAGATAAGTTGAACAACTGACTTGCAAGCAGTTATCGTAAAAAAAAACTTCCATTGAGACACCTCCATTAGAAAGCCTAATTATTGTTCTGCTCTGAGAGCAGACATGGATTAGAAAAAAAACTTGGGGTCGAAAGCTTATTAAGGAGTGCGTTCTGGGACCTTTTTTTTTTTTAAAAAAAAGGACTATATTTATATACATATCTCAGAGAATACATTCTGCTGAAAAATGCACCATTTAGCAAAATCTTAACATCACAAAAATGGTTTTAACCACTTGGTTTCAAACTTGAAGCGATATGACTAATTGCCTCTATTGTTAATTCTATAGATGCGATATCTTTTATTTCACAAAAACAGAGCAAGTATTGTATTGAAATGATGTTCGGTTAATGATTTTACATGATAACATATTTTTAAGTGATTAAATACGAATAAATACAGAATTTATGCAACAATAATGATAAATAGTGTAATATGAGGTGTTGTCTTATCGTGAGCGATCATTTGATCTACACAGACCTTCTTACTGCTTTATGGTAGCGAGTCACGGCCCCTGACGAAGATTCAGAATAGCAGTATACTGAGCTTCGATAACGGATGTTTGCGTCGAATAATGGAGGTGAGGTGGTTTGATTTTGTGAGGAATTCAGAGATTAGGGAACGCACGAGACAGCGCCCAGACACGTCAGCGGTTATGGAGAGACATTGCAATAGGCTGAGTCACGTGATCAGGATGCCTCCAGAAAGCCTTAATTAAGCCCTTTCTTTCAACCGGTGGGGTTCTGGCACCCTGGCTAACCATCGGTTACTATCCATAGAATGTATTCGGCGCAACTGAGGGTATGTCACGAGAGGAAGCAAAGCAATTGGTAGCAGACAGGGAAACTTGGAGGTGCCACATAGGGAGTGAATATGGTCAAAGTAGAAGAAGAAGCAAGCATAGTCATTGATAAAAATTAATATTAATACAGTTTCTTTATACTTTGTACAAAATAATCAGAGGTTTCGTTTATGATTTTCAGTTGAGAATGCCCCCAGTCCGTCCCCATACCGGCCCTTTGGTTTGGGAAACTCACGGAATTGGTAAGCAAAATTATTTGCAATTTTATTTAAAGATTGAAGCACATATTTGATTTACTAGATGAAACTAAAATACATATGAGGAAAAAGCCGACATTGAGAAATCATGATAAAAAATACTATTTATTCGAATTATGTTATTACTATTTATTCGAATTATGTTATTACTATTTATTCGAAAATTATTATTTATTCGAATTATATTATTTTATTATATAATATTATTAATATTTAATATTATTATTTAATATTTTTATTATTTAATATTAGTATTATTTAATATTATTATCATTATTTATTATTATTATTATTATTATTATTATTATTATTATTATTATTATTATTATTATTATTATTATTATTATTATTATTATTATTATTATTATTATTATTATTATTATTATTATTATTATTATTATTATTATTATTATTATTATTATTATTATTATTATTATTAAGTATTATTTACTATTTATTATTATTATTATTTATTATTATAATTATAATTATTATTTATTATTATTATTATGATTATTTGTATTATAATTAATATTTAATAGTATTATTATTATTTTTTATTTACTTAAACTTTAACTTTATTCCAAATATTAAATAATTTACGAAATTTCCGCTACCACGAAAAATAGTTGTTTGCAAACTTAAACATTATTTCAAAAATTAAATAATTTACAATTAAAATACTGCAGGGCCGGGCTGTCGATATATGCCCCGAGATATTTGTCTTTTACTATCAGAATTTTTGGCTTATTCAATAAATAGGTTTGTAATTTTTTTTTCACGCCAGTAAATTTTCTGAATACTTAAAAATGCAACAAAAATCCCTCCGTTGAGGTCAACGGGCTTACAGCTAGTAAAGATTAATATCACAATGCCTCGCCTCGTCTTACACACAATCTACGCCCAAGAACAAAGTAAATAAGTACAGCTGCAAAAATTATTAATATTCCTAGATGTGATGCGGCACTGGGATGATCATATATTTTTATTTAACAAAATTTAATCAACTACACAAATTCTTCTTATTAATAGATGTCAGTGTACACTTTTTCTCTCCCAAGACATTGACATTCATGTAAAACAATTTATAACAAACAAACCTTTTTGATTTGTGTTTCGATTTAAATTCGTGATATTTGTTCAAAGGGGGTTGGGGACAAAGGGGTCTCCAAACTTTTTGGTTTAAGGGTCACGCTGACTCATCCACTATGTCCTAAGAGTCGAGACCTATCTAACTCACCATACCAACATAATTGCAATTTTGAATACCGGCCATGTCCGGATTGGTGGTGCTCGCGGGCCGGTGTTGGCTTGCGAGCAGTTGTTTGGAGACCCCTGATGTAATCAATCAGCTGATTCCGTGGTGGGGGTAAAAAAGACAGTTCTTGGACAGAGACACACATATGTAACAGACTGAGAAACAAATATATATGACTGTGACAGCATTGGGGATGGGGAAATGAGTCGATTAGTGGCGACTCGAGTCTCTTTAATGTGGCAATATGCTAACTAACAAAAAAACTTGACAATGTTTCTTAAAAATATAATACTGATTGAGGATTTTTATTTTGTCTTTGAGTTTATATAATTATATTGCGAGATCATTGCAGTGAAAGAGTAGCTTTCATCTACAAAGGGTAACTAGTGCTGCTGCATATGAGCTTGAAATATATTTTCTTATAAAAATTTATGAACTGACTTATTAAAATATTTTTAAATGTCTCGTTCTCTGTGATTCTGTTTTTATTTATTTTCTTCCTTCTTTTTCAGAGTTACCAACAAAAAAGGGTCTTAAAAAAATGTGGATGATATTCAAAGCATTGATGTTGAAAAACTGGGTCAGCACTCTTCGCTGGAAAGGATTATATTCAACCATTCCTGTGATTGTATTGTTTTTGCTGAGATTCACGTACAGTACATATTCAAATAAAGAACTTATTACAGAACTCGAAACCAAACCGGATTATGGTATTCTACACCAGAACGATTCTATAAATAACATCTATTATTCTTCTAATGAAACAGAATTTATAAGGAGCTTGATGGATGAAGTTTCGTATAAATTGAATCATAGTACAAAAAGTGAGTATGAATCATGGTATTAATATCGGATAAGGTTGGTTTATTGGTTGGATAGATCCCGATGGGTTCAATCCTTGGTGGTGGCATTTTCTTTTCTCGATAAGATGTGTAGGTATTATTAATAAATAATATAATCAACTTTCTTTCACTATTCACAGACTATTTTCAATATTTTTTGAAATATGTATTTTAAAATTATAATACATTTGCACTTAGTTTCAAAAGACATTTTATTTATTACTAGCCGGTACCTTAATTGTGTTTATTGAAGTGCATGCTTATTTTTCTGTACGTTTGACGTTTGCTGCCGATTGTCTATGGTACAACACACGCGCCACCTACTGTAATTTAATTGTAATACGCTATATGTTTGTTTGTTTGCTTAATTTTCAGTCTCTACATACTTAAAACCCGCTGATCCGATTTCAATAAAACTTCAAAAACCTTTTAGCTTGCACTTCCGGGAAGGTTGTAGGCATATTAAAATTAACTAACGGTGTCGATAAAACTAAAATATCAATACGTCTTTTTTGACGTGTTAAGTACTGAGCGTCGATCATAACAAAAATGGCCGTCATTAAAGTGCGTTTAAAGCGGTCAAAAGCGACACCGGAATCACAACAGAAAACTGTCAAATGTATGGGAGACAATTCAAATTTGACGTTCGATTGTTTATATTGAAAATTTAATAATTGAATATTTCGTTTAAACATTTAATGCGTTTCGATTCTGTTTACAATGGCACACATTGCACATAATTGCACTAGAATGCACCAAAAATCAAAAGTCATTGTCAACCATTGCGGACGTATCTTTTTTTAGATCACACTTTGATCGTAGCTGCAGTAAAAATAAAGAAAGCACACTGTATCACAACTATATATATTAATTTTTGGTTTCGATTATTTCTGATGTTTTTACTTGAATGCACATTATTGATGTAATTTTTTATGTAGATAAGATTCGGTTTATCAATAATTAAAAAATATGTTTTTACGTTGTGCAAAATTCACATTGAATCAACTTTAATTAAACTGTTATAAGCTCAAAAGAATAATTTCAAAGAATTATCAAATTGTATTGAGATTCTTTGAAGCACCACTTCAAACGATGAATAACTAGATTAATAAGTATTTTTTTTTTGATTTTTACAAATAATTTACAGCCTTAGTAGTTTACACAGTGGCGGCTCTGGGGGAGCTGGGGTAGATTAAAAATAAAAAAATGTACATTTATTTTTAACATCAAAAATTATACTTTTTGTGTATTTTTATTTCATTGTAAAATTCATGAATCTGTCTTTTTTGCTTGAAATTGACCAATATAAAAAATTCGCGGACGAGCTTAATTGGATCGTATTGATATTTTCATGTAACGTACATAAATTTATGTACATAATTGTTTTCAATTTCCTTGGAGGTGCTGCAGTTCCGCAGTGCGTATGGACGAGCCGCTACTGAGTACAGTAGAATAAATATTTATGCAAGCAACCTTAATGCATAGCTTTCTCATTCATCATTCAAACCATAAAATCTTTTGGTATATATAATGTGATACATAACGTAAAACTTCAACACAAAAAGAAAAAAGAACTGTGTAAAAATTAAACATGTTATTTCAAAATGACTAGTGGTAAAAAATACCTGATGTTTCAAAACCTGAAACTGTGAAAAGGATCACAACTTCAGTTTTATGAATTTCAGTCACTTGATTTCTTTGATTTTCGTTTTTCTCTCTACTTCAAACAGTATTGAGTAAGTAATCACTAGAACTAAAATTTTTCAATAATCTATCTAAGATATATAAAAATGAATGTTTGTTTTGATCGTACTCTATGGGCTGCCAAACCGCTAATCCGATTGCAATAAAACTTTGACAAACTTTTTGCTTGCACTTCCGGGAAGGTTATAGGAATATTAAAATTAGCTTTCAGTACGATAGATAATTGGCAGCAAACGTCAAACAGACAGAAAAAGAAGACAGGCACTTCAATAAACACAATTAAAACACAAACACTTCCTTTCTTCGAGTGGCATTGCAACGCTTGCCGGGTACCGGCTAGCTTAATATAAATTTAGTATGCTCTTACATTATATTAGTATCGTATTAATAAAAACAATATTCTTTTGTACTTTATTTCCACTTTATTTGAAAAGGTCAGGACCGGTTTCGCTCATGGCAGGCATTGTCAACTCAGATCAGTTGAAAAAAAATATTTGGACCGATTTCGCATAAAAATCGGTCTAGATATTATTTTTTAAAAATGACAAATAGCAGCTGTGCATTTGTGAAACTATGCAGATTTGGAATGTGTTTCGGTGATCTTCTTTAGAATAATTGGCCTTTTATTCCGCATCAAACAAGCCCATCAATATATATTCTATCAAAAAAATAATATAAGATTTTTTATATACAATAGCTGAGAGGATAATCAACTGTCAAATAAAGTGCCGACACTTAGTCAAAAAGTACAGCATCGTCAAATTTGTGTCACACCATTGGTGTGATTTCATAACGTTGACAACTAGAGCTCTGTCGTTCAGATATATGTACATATGTAGGCGAGGCGTAAGTTCTCGGTTGGTGATTGCGGCTATAGCAAACATGAGACTTGTGTACGAAGCAATGCGCACTTGCGAAGGCAATTAATATATGTAGTTTGTAAGATGGAATTGTATACATAAATTTTATTTAAACTTTTGTAGGAGTTACAGACCTTTACATTTTACAATAATTAAAACCCAGTAAATGTATATTTACTGGAAATATGTTGACAGTATACCATTAAGACTTGCCAAATAAATATACATTTTACTGTTTGTGGCACTATTCATAAAAATAGGAACTAAACTTTCCACAAAACATCAGGGTTGCCACATAGACTATCATAAAAAATATTTATATGTGAAAACTAATTAAGTATACGTTATATGTTATTAAGAGTATATAAAATCATAGCAAAATTTAACTAAAGGGAGATTTTAACGTATCTCGACATATTATGCTCTCAAGAAGCAGTGATGGGTGAGCTTATGACAGCCGGCTGGCTTATTCCAAGAATGTCAATTCTGACGCAACCTAGCTTTCGTCAAAAGTATTTTCTCTCCAGTAATATATTTTCTATTTTTTTCAGATGCAATTGGCTATTCCGATGAAGAAAGTCTTTTGAAAACAAATGAAAGAGACCTAATGGAGAACCAAGATAGTTTTGCCGTCATATTTGAGGTGAATATTTTGATCAGATTGACATATCTAAAGACATGATGATAGCATTACGCCTGGAAGTTTTTGTGGTTAAAAAAATGTTTTTATATATTTCCAGAATACTGATAACATACGCAAAAAAATAAACTACACTATACGCAATTCAAAGTCATATAAAACTGGCAGTGTGATTCCATCGATACTTATTCCTGGACCCCAAGAAAGTTATGGTAAGATTATCATTTACTAAGCGTCAGTTCAAGTTCATTCGTGCACTTGAACGCCTGAAGATGCCGAAAGGCGAAACCCGGGTCGTTAGTGACAAAATTTGTGTGAATGTACATAATTTGAACGATTCAAATTTAACCTTTAACTACGACGACTGTTTTCATAAATGTCGATGAAAAGTGTCAAAAATCCATGAAAAAATAAAGTATTGATTTATTATTTTTTAATACTATTTTATTATTCAATACATTTATACACTCCCATATCAGTTTTTAGATTTTTTTTCATTACTATTGGAGGAAATAAAACAGAAAACTTATTTTTAATGAATATTTATTTTTGATGGTATTATAAATATAGTACATACATATTTGCAAAATGTCATTTTAAGCATATAATTTGACATAAAAATATAAATAAAAAAAATATCCTTTTACTTTGGTGAAAACTTCCTTTTTTATTCGACTTATAAAATACTTGCAATAATACATGAAAAAAAATATCGTAAATATCTACGCTTATATTATGTTGCATAAATAAACACATTTGTGTCAAGCATGGTGTGATGTACTGTACCCGTCGATATAATGCGTCAATTGATTTATACCGTTCATAATTTTTACTAAAATGTAGACTTGAAATTATCAATGCTTGAAATGAACCTTTGAATTTTTTTTTAAATATTTATTTTGTTTCCAAAACATCCGGCCATAATCGCACTTGAAGCTTATGACGAGAATAATGAAGATCCTTTTCAAATTAAGGTAGTCTGCCGTAAAGTTTTGCATCAAAACTCTGTCCCGTTACGCCTCAGCAAAAACACGATAAAAAATAGTAAAGGCCACCGATTCCAACTTCAAATATATGGGTAGTAGAGACACGTGTTCCCTGAGCGATGACAACTTTAAGCCGTATCGCTATAATGTGCGAGCAGTTTTCTATGGCCCAGTCTATATATCGGAATATCTGAGAGACATTAAGTGTAATGCCGATATATCTGCATCTCGTAGTTAAAGGGTTAATATTGAAATTCCACCAAGCACCTTTAGTCGAAATCTTAAATTATGTAAGATTATCCATTTAAAAATATGCGTTATATTAAAAATCATCAAAAAATATTGAAATTTCGAAATCATTATTTTACTCAAAATCACTGATTAAACCCAGTCATGAAAATCATAAAACAATTGTTGGAATGTGGGTGTGTCAAAAAGAGTTGTCACTTAAGACCCAACCCAGGCTTGGCCTTTCTGCATCTTCAGGTTTTCAAGTGCATGATGTGTACTAAACGGTTAGTGTCATTTTTTTAAAACTATATTCGCCTTTAATTTGGAGCCTGTGGACTATTAACCATAAAAAAAGCTGCCGTAAAAAAAAGTACGTTTGTACCTAGCTCGCCAAATTTGTAATTATTAATTTAATTGGTTACTGATGAGGTAACTCGTCTCTGGTGTAGTGAGCATGATAAATTTGACGAGATTTCTCGTCTGTGGAAGCCATCTATTTAATGGATTTTATCATAACATATTTTTTGTTTACGAAAGCTGATTGTTGTCAGATCCTCAACCTGCCTATTTTTCGAAGACAGTAAAGATAGACGGTGACTTATCGCTCTCTCTACAGATCGTTTTTAGGGATCAGATGGGTAGATTGGAATTTTAGAGTTTAAACTTTCATACGTTTGAACAGAAATCAGAAGTTGAAAGAAGAGACACACGTTAAGCACGAGGCTTCCTTATTGCCTCCACCGCAGACATTTGCCGGCTGAATATTCTTGTCGCGTCGAATATGACTCCTTCGATCATTAGTTGGATAGTCCGCTTTAGACGTGGATCGCTTTGTGATTGCAAAAATGTTGGCTGGCATTCCATCCTCATTGCAAATGTTATACATCTGTGATGGACGATGCAGTCTATCATCCATCTTCTCACGATGAAACTATTTGTTTTCAGTTTTGAAATAATTTGACATTTTTGTTTATTACAAATTACGTTTTCTCCTTAGAGATGGAGTAATTAATAGAAAATACCTAAATTAACTTAAAATTTTCAACATTGTTACGAGCTTCATGTATGAATATTTATGAATGTAGAAAGATTTGTCACTAGTGTGGAAGCTTCGATCTTACTATGGGCTTCTTGTTTTCTATGGTTTCAATTTAAATTTTTAGTCATTTGAAAGTTATAACAAAAATTACGATGCGTGACAATATCATTTTGTTGTTTCTTTTAGGTACGGTCTATTCAGCGTTTGCCACTCTGCAGCTGGCAATTGATTCTGCCTACATTGAGAAAGTGACCGGCAAACCGATTACCAAAGTGAGTGCACTATTTGTTTTGTAGCTAAGTCACTTTGTGATAATAAGCATTGCATCTGATACTGTCTTGTCAGTATCAACTCCAATCAGTGTTAAGTTAGCCAACAGAGTTAGTCTCACTTAACACAGTAGTATGTTGCAGCCACTGCGCTCTATAAACAACTGATCTATTACATCAAACTACAGCACTGTAATACTTTCGATAACTTTGTGGAAGTTCATTTTAATATAAAATAAAAATAACTTTGATTATTCCACGTATTGTGTTACAAAATGTGACACGTGTTTCGCCTCTTTCAGAGGCATCCTCAGACAACTACTTTCGCAAATGTTTGCTTAAGTACGAATGATTTTAATTTTACTATTCTGATATATTATAATAAATATCAAATAAAATGTGATGGGATGATAGAAAAACAATCAAACGATAATGGTAATACAAATGACATTTACATTAAGAAATGATTATCTAATGAGTTGGATCAATTAAGACGGGTTAAGCCGCTAGAAAATATATTACTATTCTGATATCTATATATATAAAACAAAGTGGGGTTATTTACACCACGTATATCTCGAGAATTACTGTATGGATTTTAATGATCTTTGATTTATTAAATTTGTATGCACCTAGAATAGCAGAATAAGCATTAAAACATCGGAAAAATATCATGAAAAAGAAATTATAAAGAAAATAAATGTCTCCATACATTTTGTTTTGAAATTTGAACTTCTTCTAAATGGAACGCGGACACACGACGTTGTATGCTGTTTCTATTATATCCACGAGATGGCGTTGATTGTAAAATTCATTTGTTTCATACTTTGAATTAGAGATGTACCGACGAATTTGGCTGTATCAGAATTTCGAAACTAAATCTTCAATATCTAATTAAAAAAAAAGCTTTTAGGAATTTATGTCTCATGTTCATCACCGTCGCTAAAATATATACTGAAATGTGAAAAGACGAATGAAAGTACATAAAATCAGAAAGTATGTAAAAAAAAATCAGTATATTTTTCATATTATTGGTATAGAATACTATCAAATCATTATTTTATTTTTGATCCCCATATACAGTCAATCGTGTTTTTATGAGGTTTTTTATGCGATTTCGAAGAAATGCGGTTTTTGAGAAAATAGCGGTCTATTTTTTATGATATATATATTTTTTAAATATTACATCGAGAGCATATATCGTTGTATTTTGGATAGAATAGAAAGAATCAGAAACACAACCGACATTTGAAAAAAAAATACGATTTCGGACTGTTTAAATCATGTTGCATCTGCCATCGCTGAATTCAGACCACCTACTTACGTGTGTTACAGACGATGAAACCATTGAAATATCGGTAATATCAGCTGAAATGATTACTTTAGCACATGAACTTGGCGAAGAAAGGTTTGATACCTTTAGCGAAAATTATATCGACGAATTACTTACAGATAAAGCTATAGGTGACAAAGATGTCAATAATTTAAATTTAATTATTGACAAAAAACCAGAAAACAATGACGAAGTGAAAGAAATTCCAGTTCCTTCACTGCGAAAACAATTGAAGAAGGTCTCCAACTTTTCAGTAAATTAGAAGATCATTTCTTTCTAAATTATTCAAATTCTGATCGCGCATTCAAGTTTCAACGAAAACTTAAAATTATATATATGTATATGGGTATAACAAACTGCATAACCAATTAATTATCGAAAAAGAAAATCCGAACAAACTCTGATCACTAATTTCATTGTTAGAAAACAACCATAGTTTTATGAAATTGATGCGCATACTATTACTTCCGAAAAAGAGTGATTTAGAACCATATGCTTTAAAACACACATAGAATTGTCATACAGTGACTATTTTTTAATATTTTTACGCCGTAGTTTTCCCCTAATTTTCTAATACTTTGCGATTTAGTGTATATTTTAACTCGCTGTTTCAAAGTTATGCGGATTTTAAAATTTAAGTACCGCACCCCACTTTTTCTATGGAAGTCAAGTTTTTTATGCGTTTTTTTGCGATATTTCGTGGAACGCATCTACCGCATAAAAACAGGATTGACTGTATAACTGTTTGTATGTGAGGAACAATAAACAAAAAAAAAAAAAAATCTAATGAAAGATAATCTCAAATATAATATTGAAGATTTGGACAATGTTGCGTTCTTTGTTATAATGAGAATTTATATCATTTCGTCACATAAAAAATATGAAAATTTAGAATGAACTTTCGTAAAATTATAAAAAAAGTATTATTTGAATAATTTTGAAAAGACCCCTCTCATTATGTTGGTGACATGCATTGAGAACAAATTTATCCTAGACACATTCCTTAGCAACAGCCTTTGTTTGACAGTTACTGTCAAACAAAGATAGTCATTTGTCAACGTTGTGAAGATGTAATTTTATTATTTAAAATACAGTGAAATAAAGAGGTATTAGCTTTGCCAAGTATTGCTAAACCAATCCGTAAGAGTGCTCGGAATGGTTTTCTAAGAGTCTTTCAGTTCTGTGAACATGAAAAATCTGAAAAAAAAAACCAATAATTCCCTTCGGGTTGACATCATTGAATCACTTTGAACTGTCAATGGCGTAGTATGCTCAACATTTCGTGACGCATGTCAATAGCTCAATTTGCTTGAAAACGATACTCATTGGGAGTACGCATGACAATTGGTGAAGCAATTGTTTCTGCATCTCCAAGTCAGGTACGCACATTATTTGCTATCATTATTTTGACATGCTTCCCATCGAATCCACGTGACAAGTACAAGGATGACATGTCCGAAGACAATTTTCACCAAATTCGCATCAGTTCAGGGAATACCGATCTCGAGGTGAATGACGAGATACATAACCAGGCGTTGCTTTTGATCGAAGACATGTGTTACCTCATGCGCTTCATGATGCGTCGTCAGATCGAGAAATGAATGACGCTTTCAATCGAAAATCGGAACGTAAACGTGAATATGATCGAGATGCATTGAACCAATCACTTCGAACGAATGTACCAATGTTGAACCCCCAACAGAAAGTGTACGATACTTTAATGAAGGCAATTAATGAAGGAAATGGTGGCTTATTTTTCCTCCGCATTGGAAGCACTCAACCGAACTATGAAAAGATCAGCGCAATGATTCAAGATGTTTTGGAGGCGCAATGATTCTACTATCTGGCGATTTTCGCCAAACACTACCAGTCATTCCAAGATCGACCGCTGCCATCGACTTAAAACATCGACTCTGTGGCGCTATGTGAAGAAACTTCAGCTAACGACAAACATGCGAGTTGCATTTCTAAACGCCCATCTGCCGCAAATTTCTCCAAGCATTTGCTGACTATCTGTAACGGCCGTGTTCCTGTCAACGAATCGAATGGATTGATTTCGTTTCTGCCGACTTTTGCAATTTCGTCTCATCGAACGACAATTAACAGATGTTCCTGAATATCATTGCTAATCACAAACATCATAATTGGTTGAGTGAACGAGCAATTCTTGCAGCAAATAACAAAGATGTGGAACATTTCAACTTCACAATTCAAAATCAAAGCGTTGGTCCACTGCATTCCTTTAAATCTATCGACTGTGCCACGTGAATAACATCATTTCAATGTAATAATAAATTTTGAGTATTCATTTAAACTAAATTTAATTCAGCCAACACAACATTTATTGATTCTAAGGCGGTACGAAGTTCGTCGGGCCAGCTAGTATTATAATAAAAATCAAATAAAAATGGGAGGCAAGGGGGGACGATAGAGAAACAAACAAATGATAAAGGTAATACAAAATGACATTTACATTAAGAAATGATTATCTAATGAGTTGCATCAATTAGGACGAGTTAAACCGTTTGAAAATATATTTAACAGTGGTGAACCACCTGATTTATTCAAGATATTATTTTATAATATTTCTTTATTGTTAATGCTTTTATTTATCTCTAAAAATTCTAGGCTATTCATTTTTAAGCCTTTTTTATTTACTCGATGGAGTATTTCTACGTTACTGTTATGATTAAAATTATGTTCGTTTTCGATTAGATGATTAGCAAACTCTGAAAAATTGTTACTTTTTAGACACCTTATATGTTCATTAATTCTAATATTAAAGTTTCTACCTGTCTGCCCTACATATGAAGCTTGCCCCCCGTTTTTATTTGATTTTTATTATAATACTAGCTGGCCCGACGAACTTCGTACCGCCTCAGAATCAATAAATGTTGTGTTGGCTGAATTAAATTTAGTTTAAATGAATACTCAAAATGAATTAAGTTCAATAAATGTGCAAAATTCAAAATGAAAAGTATTTTAATTACATTGAAATGATGTTATTCACGTGGCACAGTCGATAGATTTAAAGGAATGCAATGGACCAACGATTTGATTTTGAATTGTGAAGTTGAGATGATCCACATCTTTGTTATTTGCTGCAAGAATTGCTCGTTCACTCAACCAATTATGATGTTTGTGATTAGCAATGATATTCAGGAACACTTTGTTGATGAGGTCGTCCTTCTATGAGACGGAATTGCAAAAATTCGGCAGAAACGAAATCAATCCATTCGATTCGTCGACAGGAACACGGCCGTTACAGATAGTCAGCAAATGCTTGGAGAAATCTGCGGCAGATGGTCGTTTAGAAATGCAACTCGCATGTTTGTCGTTAGCTGAAGTTTCTTCACATAGCGCCACAGAGTCGATGTTTTAAGGCAAGCGTTTATTTCATCGGCAGCGGTCGATCTTAGAATGACTGGTAGTGTTTGGCGAAAATCGCCAGATAGTAGGGTCATTGCGCTGATCTTTCATAGTTCGATTGAGTGCTTCCAATGCGGAGGAAAAATACGCCACCATTTCCCTCATCAATTGCCTTCATTAAAATATCGTACAATTTCTGTTGGGGTTCAACAGTGGTACATTCGTTCGAAGTGATTGGGTCAATGCATCTCGATCATATTCACGTTTACGTTCCGATTCTCGATTGAAAGCGTTGTTCATTCCTCGATCTGGCGACGCATCATGCAGCGCATGAGGTAACATAAATCTTCGATCAAAAGCAACGCCTGGTTATGTATCTCCTCATTCACCTCGATATCGGGATTCCCTGAACTGACGCGAATTCGGTGTAAAGTGTCTTCGGACATGTCATCCTTGTACTTGTTCCACACTTCACGTGGATTCGATGGGAAGCATGTCAAAATCATGATAGCAGGGCTGTGGAGTCGGAGTCGGAGTCGGAGTCGGAGTCGCGGAGTCGCGGTGTTTTGGCCGGAGTCGGAGTCGGAGTCGGAGTCGCGAAAAACGGGCGACTCCGACTACTTTTAAAAAAAAAATGCAAATTTAAAAAAAAAAAAAATACTCACGAAATTTATGAAAATTGAATTACGTAATAATTATTGTGATATAGCTTAATAATATTAAACGTGTAGGTGTCATGAGTCACGCCGAGCCAGTGAGTCACCAAGATCCACTGCATATGAGTCCGCGCAAAAGTTGTTTCTTTCCTTCTCATGTCGAAAAAGTAGATTCGATATATTTTTTTTGTTACTCGAAGTGCATACATTTATATGCACGCATTTTTTAGTCAAGTCATAGTCGGACTCGGAGTCAAATTCGGAGTCGGAGTCGGAGTCGGAGTCGGAGTCGTGTTTTTGAAAAATGTCGGAGTCGGAGTCGGAGTCGGAGTCGTGTTTTTTTTTAACGACTCCACAGCCCTGCATGATAGCAAACAATGTACGTATCTGACTTGGAGACGCAGAAACAATTGCTTCAGCGATTGTCATGTCCCAATGAGTATAGTTTTCAAGCAAATTGAGCTATTGACATGCGGCACGAAATGTTGGGCATACTACGCCATTGACAGTTCGAAGTGATTCAATGATGTCGACCCGAAGGGAATTTTTGTTTGTTTTTCAGCTTTTTCATGTTCACAGAACTGAAAGACTCTTAGAAAACCATTCCGAGCAATCTTACGGATTGGTTTAGAAGTACTTGGCACAGCTAATACCTCTTTATTTCACTGTATTTTAAATAATAAAATTACATCTTCACAATGTTGACAAACGACTACCTTTGTTTGACAGTAACTGTCAAACAAAGGCTGTTGCTAAGGAATGTGTTGGTCTAGGATGAATTTGTTCTCAATGCATGTCATCAATATAATGACAGCGATCTTTTCAAAATTATTCGAATACTTTTTTATAATTTTACGAAATTTAATTTAATTTTAAACTAAATTTTCATATTTTTTATATTACGCAATGATATAAATTTTCATTATAACAAAGAACGCAACATTTTCTAAATCTTCAATATTATATTTATGAGATTATCTTTCATTAGAAAAATTTTTTTTTTTTTTTTGTTTAATGTTCCACACATACAAACAGTTATACAGTCAATCCTGTTTTTATGCGGTAGATGCATTCCACGAAATATCGCGAAAAAAATCGCATAAAAAAAACTTGACTTCCATAGAAAAAGTGGGGTGCGTTACTTAAATTTTAAAATCCGCATAAATTTGAAACAGCGAGTTAAAATATACACTAAATCGCAAAGTATATGAAAATTAGGGGAAAACCACGGCGTAAAAATATTAGAAAATAGTCACTGTATGACAATTCTAAGTGTGTTTTAAAGCATGTGGTTCTAAATCACTCTTTTTCGGAAGAAATAGTATGCGCATCAATTTCATAAAACTATGGTTGTTTTCTAACAATGAAATTAGTGATCAGAGTTTGTTCAGATATTTTTTTTCGATATTTAATTGGTTATGCAGTTTGTTATACCCATATATATATTTTTGAAGTTATCGTTGAAACTTGAATGCGCGATCAGAATTTGAATCATTTAGAAAGAAATGATCTTCTAATTTACTGAAAAGTTGGATACCTTCTTCAATTATTTTCGCAGTGAAGGAACTGGAATTTCTTTTAGTTCGTCATTGTTTTCTGGTTTTTTGTCAATAATTAAATTTAAATTATTGACATCTTTGTCACTTATAGCTTTATCTGTAAGTAATTCGTCGATATAATTTTCGCTAAAGGAATCAAACCTTTCTTCGCCAAGTTCATGTGCTAAAGTAATCATTTCAGCTGATATTACCGATGTTTCAATGGTTTCATCGACTGTAACACACCTAAGTAGGTGGACTTAATTCAGCGATGGCAGATGCAACATGATTTAAACAGTCCGAAATCGCATTTTTTTTCAAATGTCGGTTGTGTTTATGATTCTCTCTATTCTATCCAAAATACAACGATATATGCTCTCGATGTAATATTTAACATTTTTATAAATCGTAAAATATGGTACATTAAAAAAAATGCATTTCTAAAAAACCGCATTACTTCGAAATCGCATAAAAACAGGATTGACTGTATATGGGGATCAAAAATAAAATAATGATTTGATAGTATTCTATAACAATATAATATACATGAAAAGTATACCGATTTTTTTTTACATACTTTCTGATTTTATATACTTTCATTCGTCTTTTCACATTTTAGTATATATTTTAGCGACGGTGATAAGCATGAGAAATAAATTCCTAAAAGTTTTTTTTTTAAATGGATATTGAAGATTTAGATTCGAAATTCTGACACAGCCAAGATCGCCGGTACATCTATAATTCAAAGTATAAAACAAATGAATTTTGGAAACTTCGCCATCTAGTGTATGAAATCAGCAAACGACTACATTTTCATAATTTCAAACTGTTCCTCATTTGAAATCTGTATGAAAATATTAATTTTACAATTAACGCCACCTAGTGTATTAACCATAAACAGCATACAACGTCATGTTCCGCGTTCGATTTGGAAATTTCAAAAATACTAAATGTATGGAGACATTGATTTTATTCATAATTTATTTCCCGTGATATTTTCCCGATGTTTTAATGCTTATTCTGCTATTCTAGGTAGAGACAAATTTAATAAATCAAAGATAATTGAAATCCATGCAGCAATTCTCGAGATATACGTGGTGTAAATAACCCCACTTTGTTTTATATATATAGATATCAGAATAGTAATATATTTTCTAACGGTTTAACCCGTCCTGATTGATCCAACTCATTTGATTATCATTTCTTAATGTAAATGTCATTTGTATTACCATTATCGTTTGTTTGTTTTTCTATCATCCCCTCCCTTTTTATTTAATTTTTATTATAATATATCAGAATTGTAAAATTTAAACCATTCGTACTTAAGCAAACATTTGCGAAAGTAGTTGTCTGAGGATGCCTCTGAAAGAGGCGAAACACGTGTCACATTTTGTAACACAATACGTGGAATAATCAAAGTTATTTTTATTTAATATTATTACAGCACTGTATTTCGTGCAAGCAAAAAACTGTGATACATATTATGTGTCCCGCAAAAAAACGATTTTAAGTTGAGATTGTGAATTCGTTCCGCAAAGGATCAGCCAGGTAGGGAAAAGGCGTAAAAATATTACATTAAAAAAATGTTTGCCGTTAGACTGTTCTTTGAGGCAGGGTTTCCCAAACTTTGTTTCGTGGAACACGGGTGTTCTGCGAATATTTGGATTGATTTTTTACGCTGAAACACATTTAAAGATGTTTGACTTCATATTGAAAGGCGAGTTACTTCTAGAATGATTTATATTTTATTTTTTCCGCTGATTTTTATGACTTCAAGTATTTAGATACACTAGTATTTTTATGTGATATTTGATTTTTTGAAAACGATTTCTAAATAAATAATAAATGTTTTAAAAATATATTTATTGTTCTGTTATGAATAACTTAACTTAAAAAATGAGCTAAAATTTCTAGTTTCGCAAAGTGTTTGCAGAAAAAGTTTGTGAAACCCTGCTCTGAGGTTTGAATTTAAGCCATTATGTCTGAATTATGTGGAGTATAAACAATAATATACACAGGTGTGGAGGGAAAAAGATATCTCTACTCCTCTCGTGTGACGGTACCAGTAAAAATCATTTAACAAGGGAAATATTGCCTCTCATCTTCTAATTTTTAATTTCACTTCATCAATATGGAATCATCTTTAAAAATGTATCACAATAATGATTATCAATTTGACTTTTTCATTTTCAGCAATTTACAGTGCAGCGATACCAGTACCCTCCGTATACAAAAGATGACCTTTTGAATATCAAATATGACACTCTGTTGCCAACTTTCATCAGTTTTTCATTCTTAATTGTATTTTTATTGAATGTTTCACGGAACATATCTCACAATAGATCTGGGATATTGGTAAGTCATGTTAATTAACACTATCCTGTTTATCAGATTGACAATAATAGAAACTCTGCAATTGTATTCACTTCTTGTTTCAGGAGCAGTCTAAAATCCAAAAAGTGTCATCCATGTTACTACGGATATCGCAATTTGCCAACTTTATAGCTGTTCAAGCAATTATGCAGGAATTATTATTAACAATACTTAAATGGGATGAACTTTTGGTGCCAAAAACTGATCGCATGATTCTCAGAATTTTCCTTGGACTGGTTACGAGTTATGTTTTATTGATGAGCTTCACTGTGACCGCCTTTTTTGACAACAGTACGCATAAACAAATAACATATATGAATTAAGAATTGAGTCGCTGCAGAACAAGCAATTTGTTGTTCGCAATTTCTTGAATCCATTTCACAGTTGCTATTTAAGTAATGAATTATGACACTACCTTTTCTTCTCGTGAAAAGTAGTAGGAAAAATTAACTTTCCTGTAGGTTCACCTAAGATGGAATAAAGGAGAAAGGTGGGTCAAATGTTGCAAAGATCAAAATCCGTTGTTATACAAAAGGGCAAAAGTTTATTAAAAACAACACGATAACAAGGACATACAGGTTAGCACTTACACATAATATTACACATTTATAAATTTAGTGTCTGCAAAGCAAAACAACAAACAAAATTCTTAACAGTCGGATCCGTTAACTCGCAAGATATATCAAATTGAATTTATTTCACCACCGCGTGTTTACTCGTAAGATAAATCGATTATTAACAGTTAAATTATTTAAACTTATGACTAACTCTTAAGCGTCTCATAAGATGAGTAGCTGCTTCCCACGTGGTCTGGCATGTCTTAAATTTAATGAATTTACTTCCACGTCTCACTTTTCGATCTTACGACCCTTCAGACTCCACTGGTCCGGCACAGATTTAACCCTTCCGGGGAAACAAAACAAATAATAAATTCTTACTACCTAACATGGAAACCAAAATAATAGTTCTCACTGCTTACTCCTTAAATGACTTACTGCCTAAATGAATCACAAAGATTCCCGGATTTACATGAGATCGTCGAGTTGCGAATTAAAAAGAAACAGCTACTCAAATAGGTATGATCCCCCCCCCCCACCGGGGTACAAAAATACAGAAATAATACGAGGAGAAACCCGCGGTGATGAAAAACGTCTTAGCTTACAGTCTAGGCAGAATAGAAAAATAAAGACAAGATAAAAATCGCGAAACCGTTTTTAAAGCCCAAATAAGATCATTAATGACAATGATGCATTCCTTACTGCCTTTCACACGATTTTAATACACCCACTTAGTATTTGATTTAATGTAATTATTTGATTTTATTTAAGTTAGAATACCCGACAAGTTTCTAAAGAGATAGCTTTATAATGATAGGTCATAAGTCGACCTGAGCGATACTTTAATAATTAGTGTTATACTCAATAGTATTTAAGTCGATGGATGGTTATCCCCCAAACGCATGATGTTACAGTTAATAATTTCTTTACAAATGATTTTAATAGATAAATGCGTTAAACAAATAAATGGTTTTAACAGAGAAACAACTTTAATAGATAATGAGATTATCAAATTAATTTAGTAATTAGTTTTTAGTAAATGATTTTAAAAAAAAATGAATTTAACAAAGATAAATGATTTTAATAGATAAATGATGTTAGCAAATGATTTTACAACAACGCTTCCGTCTCGAACAATTATTACAGCGGGCTTCCTTAAACAGAACAAATAACACAAATATATGGGTTAGGCACAAATACACAATAAACAAAGTATTTAACAAAATATCTATAATAATATTTCAAATTAGTAAAATAATTATAAATAAACTTCTTACGGATCCTGGGGACCTCTCCAGATCGACGCCGACGTAACTGAAGACAGTGGTATTTAGTTTTAAATTAATTATATTGAAGAGAAATTCTTACCAAGTCTGTATTAACATCGGCGCGATCTGAGAGGCCCCAGGGATTCCTCAAGACCTGCGGCTTACGATCTCCCAAAAACAAGTCCCAAAAAGAAGTGACCGAATAATCTATTTTTAAAACTGAATAATTGGCAACTACGCGGTGGAGAGGAAAAGAGGGAGGCGAGCGTATTATTGTGTTTTAAAGGGAGGGGGTAGCGTCCTGCATCAAAACGTCCGTGAGGTGGTTCCTTCAAGCGCTCGGTACTTGAACTATGTCTAAATACCGTTTCCAAGAAATTACTTCATATTACTAAATTTTAGAAAGCGGCCGCGTTTCCAGATGTTATTCTGCTTATCTGCCGTTGAACGTGCCGATTTGAAAAAGTTTTCTACCCATATACTTTACCACCCCTAAGTTCAGCGGTGAACACTTAATAAAATATTTTGGCTAAAGTAAACAAAACAATCCGTGAATTTACATTATTATTTGCGAGCGGCACCTTAGGAGGCGGGCAAGGAGGTCAGGGCACCTACAAAATGGAGTCGTGTCAATCAGCAACAAATATCTTGTAAATAATAATTCTCAGCACTTTTCTATGAGCTCTTGTCATTTCATGTCTCACCCGCAATCTCTTTAAAATTAAGCCCCACATTGAATAGTGATCGTCAACCTTAATAGTCTTGATGTTTGTAGCAATTTTTCCATACTTTCTTTTTATTTGCTCATCCCTCTTCCTGTTGTTTTCCAGTTATAAGTAAGATGTGACAAACAATTGGAAAACGAAATATAAATGTATTTATAAATACAAATACAAAATGTAAATAAATGACAGTACATTTAATATAATTAAAATGCTTGGGACCTTTGATGCCTTTCCACCAAGTATTGATAGTTGACATGAAATTTTTCCCCAATTGGAGATAGCCGTTTTGCAGATAATGAAGTCGCTGTGTACAGTCGATAGGTTCATGAAATATAATTCAAATAAACAAATTTAACTTTCTTAACCCTTTGAGGAGTATGGCCTGCATATGTGCAGCCAAATGTTGTGTTGTCTAATATTTATTGCCATTCTCATGCTTTTTATTGAATTGTCGTTGTAAAAAAAACATACATATTTATATATATGTGATTTGTGGCAGTCACATTATTTTTATTATTTGTTGCAAATGAACAAAAGAATTTTGTAAAACTGTCAAAATTTGTACACAAAACGGTAGCGGTACAATATTGAGCATAAAATTACATTTTGGAAATATTCCCTTTCTGGAATCAATATCAGTAGGACATGTCTACAGATGAAAGCAAAAAAATTGAAGTAAAAATGAGTGTATACTTTCGATGGATTAGTCGGTAACTTTGTGGATGTTCATTTTAATATAAAATATAAAATAACTTAGATTATTCCACGTATTGTGCTACAAGCTGTGACATGTGTTTCGCCTCTTTCAGAGGCATCCTCAGACAGAATTACTTTTGTGAAAGTAAGTCTGTCTGAGGATGCGCCTAAGTTATTTTATATTTAAATGAACTTCCACAACGGTACCGCCGAATCCATCGAAAGTATTAGTTGTACACTCAATCAGACCTGCCTTACAGCTTTTCGTTAGAATACTGTTGAAGTGTTCCACTCTCTGTATTGTCATGGTGCGGTAGGGGCGGGCTCAAACAATCTTACTTTCACAACGTACGACTGATTTTAATTTTAATATTCTAACATGATATATTATAAAAATAATAATGGAAGCAAGAAGAAGAGGATAGAAGACAAACACACTAATGAGTTGTATCAATTTGGAGGGGTTGAACCCATTGGAAATAAATTTAGCAATGGCGAGCGGCCTGTCCTACTTAGGATATTATTTAATAACACTTCTTTATTGTTGATACTTTTATTTATTTCTAAAAATTCTAAACTATTCATTTTAAAACCTTTTTTATTTACTTGATGCAGTATTACTAAGTTATTTTAAATTTTATATGAGGCTGTGTATTTACATTTTTAATTATGCGTTGTAAAATTATTCCATTTTCTTCCCAGACTGGCCAATGTTTTTATATTTTTGTGTGTATAAATGGTAAAAATAATCAAAATATACAAAAAAATCCTAATATAGTAAAAATTAACTCACAATGAAAACAGTTTTTTTCAAACATGATTATATAAATTTAAGATTTCGACTGAAGGTGTTTGGTGGAATTTCAATAATAATATTTGAATCATTCAAATTATGTACATTCACACAGATTTGTCCACTAACGACCCGGGTTTCGCCGTTCGGCATATTCAGGCGTTCAAGTGCACGGATGAACTTGAACTGATTATATTATTTTCACAGGTCTAAAATGCTGCTTTGTTTCTACACTGTTTTGGATTTTGTTTCAAAAAATTTCTGGATTTATAAATGTGAAATCAGTCAGTTACGGATCTTTGGCGATCGCATCAATAATCCCTGGCAATTTAATCTTCAGGATGTTCGAAGTAATTGGAGTTTATGAAAACAAAAGTAAGCACATTATTCAATACCAAATTTCTATAGGAATGTAAGCTGATAAGCTAAATAGTTATTTGCAACAGATACAATATCTTTACTATGAAATCTGATCATCTGTCAAAATTATGAATTTCAAACTAAATAAATTAACAGTGAGATACCTAAATAAAAAATATAATTTCTGAGATTATTTTACTTTAAAATTTGTGTCATTGTTTTAAATTTAAAGCATTGCAATTTTATTGACTTTCTTTTGCAGTAAACAATAGACTATATAGAATAATTTTTATGTATTGATTTGGCATTTACTTGGTAGAACTCCATTTTAATAGGGTAAAATATCAAGGTATTTCAGTTCTACAGTTTTTAAAAAGTTAAAGGTTGATAGCTATTTCGGCTTACGCCATCGTCAGAACTATTAGTTCTGACGAAGTTCTGACGATGGCGTAAGCCGAAATAGCTATCAACCTTTAACTTTTTAAAAACTGTAGAACTGAAATATCTTGATATTTTACCCTATATAGAATAATTTTTATTTAATTATTATGAATTGTATTTAGTAATCCCACTTTGCTTTGAAGTAACAGGGCGATATCAGTGAGATTTTGCATTTAAATGATGCATTAATTGTGTGTTTCGGTATGTAGATTTAGCTTTCGGCAATCGATTGGCATACTGATCTCAAAATCGAGTTATTTACATTTGTAAGAATATTCTTGAGACTTTTGTGTGTTAATACCTGGATATGAAACAAGTCAATTCTTCAAACTCACTAGCTCCAACTGGGGCATCCAATTCCGGACCCTTTTTGTAATCCTAGGATTGTCAATTTTTTCAATTCCAGTATCCTAAGAATGAACCTTCACCATAAAATCGTGCAAAAATTCGGGATTGAGAAATGTTTACTCAGTGATTTTTAAATCCTGAATATTTATTGAATTCCCAAAATGGAAAGACGCGAGACCTTTTTTTTAAACTCTTCCTGGAATTTCAAACACTTTTTTGAAGAGAATTTGACACTTGTCCTCAATCCCGAAATCCCGGGACTAGTACTATCACAATACCAGGATTTCGGGATCACAAAATGAGGCCCAATTCCACGTTGTGAGGCGTGACAAATTAAAGTTTGCTGTTCAAGCATTGTTTGTGCTTTAGTGATAATTGATGGACATAATTTCAGATGAAGGCCTCCAGTGGAATAATTTGTTTTCCACACCGTCCGACGAAGTTATCATCCCCTTCGCATTTATATGGTTATTACTATTGATGCATATTATTGGATACATCATTTTTATATGGTATATGGATCACATCAATCCTGGAATATTTGGGATCGCAAAGTCCAAGCTTTTCCCCTTTCAGGTAAGATTTATACTTTTCTATATTTACTTATGTCGGTAGATTTGCAGGTGCAAGCAACATCACCTAAAACATAAATGTCAAAGTTCACACGGACACTAGAGAGGTGTCATGGTTTGTTTCTGATATAGTTAGTTGGTAAGAGCTTAGCGCTACCCATCAGAAGGGTCAAGATTCAAGTCCCTAAGTAAGATTTATTTGGATTTAAATTTATGGTATATCTATAGCGTGTTTGTGATGTCATTTATCCTCAGTGGCTTACGAAAAACTCTCATGTTGTTTATCTTGTACGATCTTCTAGTTTCAAAATATTTATCGCAGTGGTATTAAATGATATGCTGAATACACTTTATCCTTTTTTAGGCGATAACTTGGTTCCAAAATATTTAGCGTATAAAAAAATCACGGAAAAAACCTTATTTTCTTACAATGTGATAAATTGCTTCTAAAAATCAAAATATCGCGTAAAAATGTATGAAAAGCTAAAATTTGCGGAAAAAATGTTTTTTTTTATATATCAACCATTATTTTCTTAGTTTAATATAAAAATCCGCATGCATGCATGCGTAATTGTATTCAACTTTTAGTATAGGAGTTATTCGCTGCTGTCACTATCAGTTAATTCATATTATATTAAATATAATCGTTTGCAATTTCTTAAACGAACTATTGAATTTCCTAAAATTTTTATTTGACCCGTTTGGTGAAATGCTGTTTTTCCTAGATTCTTAGTCTGAGTCGTATTTTAATACTTGGATTTAGATAGGCGGATTTTGAATATGCAATATTATTGATAATCTGATTTTTCCGTTTTCGAAAAATCCGTTTAAGAGAATTAATTGAACTGAGACTATCTGACGTATTCAATAAATAAGTTTTGCAATTGATTTTTCACGCCAGTAAATTTATGATTTTTGATAATGCAAACAAAATCCCCCCATTGTGTGCAGCGTGCTTACAGCTAGTACGATCTTATTAACCTAGGCATCGAAAGAGTTTAGCCAAACCCGGCGCTGAGTATTTATTTGGGATGTGAAATGAACTAACTTTTGTCATTATTGCGCACAGAAAAAAGAAGGCAGTAAAATAACAGAAAAATAACAAAGTCTTTAGTTCTGCAGCAATTCTCGTATTTTCACCTTAATTCAATGGAGTTTTTTCAAGACATAACTGTTTATGTCAATAATACAGCAAAATTTGTTCTTAATATATATTTTAATGGATAAATATCTTATCAAATGTTTAATTGCAAAATGACCTAGAATTAGAGAATGCAATGCCGAAAACGGGACTCCGGTACTCATGGTGTTTTTATGAAAATGGAAACTCCAGCTTGGAAATTGAAAAATTATCTTGAATGTTACATTTTAAGTTTGCAAGGAGTTTTTTTGAATATCGAAAAGTTTAAAAAACTGATGAATCTTGTAAAACACTGAAAATCACCCGGTATGACGGTGTATATTAAATGAAATATCGATAAACTGACTTTGATTTTCTACTCGTCCGGTATTGCAATCCTAATTGGCCGTACTATTTTAAACATCCCGATCGCTGTCTGCTTTAATAGTGAATCCTTTTTGTCTTTGTTAATTAGAGGGCTTATTGGCGTCAAAAATCTAAAAAAAAAATGCACAAAAACGATGATTGTGAGACTGGAGAAACGAGATTATTGGTAGCAGACAATAAACCAGAAGCAAACGACATCGTCTTGAGTGTAGAGAACGTATCACACGTGAGTACATAATTTTATTACAACATATATTGACAAGTCTCCGTTAATGTGTTTATTGTACTGAATAGAGTACTATTCTGGAGAATACCAATTGAATAAGCCATCAGGCTAGGGCTTCCAAACCGGTTTAAACCGAAACCGGTTACCCGGTTTTTCGCCTGTTTTGAAAAAACACGAAAACCGGTTTATTTCCCACGGTTAACCGCGTTTTTATAAATCCTATATTTTTTTTGAAAAAAATAGTATTTCGCGCTAAATTCAACGCATATTTTAAAGGGAAAATATGCATTTACACATTGCTAAATAATATCAATTGTCACGTAGGTATTCAAATTATGGACATAAATGTCTTTTCAGCGAGAAAATTAACTTTATCAAACGACGAAATGTATCTTAATTGTCTGTAATAAATTCGGCCCTTGTTACACTATAGCTCGTATTGAAAATATGACTTTTTAATCTGAAATGAATGGCGAACAAGGATAGCATGTGTATCACAATAAAAATACGCAATCAATAATCTCCAATTTATTTGTTTTCAATTCTGTGAATGCCTGTTTTTAGATGGATTATTCTTTTGCCTATCGGAATATTATTATTATTTTTATTTACCATGTCCGCTCCCAATGTGGAGCATATGGACTCCTAATAGAGTTTATCTCAACAGAAGTGTTTCTACGAGAACTGCTTGTTACTCAGTTGCCCAACCTCTCTTTTACCGAAGAGAGTAGAAATAGAAGGAAAAGGTTAGGACAGGACTAGTGGTTAGCTAATTGCTCTCGGTACCCCCCGTTCATAGGATAGGATGGGTGGGAGGGGGGATTCAAGACATCACATACATCCCATGCCTTTGAACAGAAATTCATAAATCGATTGAAAAATCAATTTATAAAACTGCCCGTACTGGGATTCGAACCCGGGACCTCCGCAGCGGTAGCCAACGACTTTGACCACTCGACCACACAGGCGGAATATTATTCTTAATAATTTTAATTTTGATCAATTACAATTAATAAAAAAATAATTGTTGCTTTTCTAATAATTATTTCAAAGATACTATAATATATTTATATACTAGCTGGCCCGACGAACTTCGTACCGCCTCAGGATCAATAAATGTTGTGTTAATTTATTGCATGAATTAAATTCAGTTTGAATGAATACTCAAAATGAATTAAGTTCAATAAATGGGCAAAATTCAAAATGAAAAGTATTTAAATTACATTGAAATGATGTAATTCACGTGGCACAGTCGATAGATTTAAAGGAATGCAGTAGATCAACGATTTGATTTTGAATTGTGAAGTTTAAATGATCCACATCTTTGTTTTTAGCCGCAAGAATTGCTCGTTCAATAGAACAATTGTGATTTTTGTGATTAGATGTTTGGGAACATTTTGTTAATGAAGCCGTCCTTCGTTGAGACGAAATTGCAAAAATTCGGCGGAATCGAAATCAATCCGTTCGATTCGTCAACAGGAACACGGCCGTTACCGACGATAGTCAGCAATTGCTTGGAGAAATCTTCGGCAGATGGATCGTTTAGAAATGTAACTCGCATGTTTGTCGTCAGCAGAGGCAAGCGTTTATTTCATCGGCAACGGTCAATCTTGGAATGACTGGTAGTGTTTGGCAGAAATCGCCAGATAGTAGAATCATTGCGCCTGCAAAACATCTTGAGTCACTGCGCAGATCTTTCATAGTTCGGTTGAGTGCTTCCAATGCGCGTTTGTGTGCCATTGTGCATTCATCCCAGTTGATGATTTTACTCGCTTCCAAAACTTCGGCCATTGCTGAGTGTTTCGCAATATTGCATGTCGGTTTTTCAGTCGTTTGGAGGTTTAACGGAAATTTCAACGCTGATTGAGCCGTTCGGCATGCTTTTATCAACGTAGCCGCTATTCCAGAAGAAGAAACTGCTACAACAATTTTGGATCTCGCACGAACAGTAGCCATAATCAATGACATGAGGAATATCTTCCCAGTTCCACCGGGCGCTTCAAGGCAAAATAAGCCACCATTTCCATCATAAATTGCATTCATTAACGTATCGTACACTTCCCTCTATTGTGGGTTCAACAGTGGTAAATTCGTTTGAACTGATTGGTTCAATGCATCTCGAAAATATTCACGTTCACGTTCCAATTTTCGATTGAAAGCGTCGTTCATTCCACGATCTGGCGTTGGCATTCCTAACTTGACTAACAAACTGCCGCACATGAGGTAACACATGTCTTCGATCTAAAGCAAAGCCTGGTTATGTATCTCTTCATTCATCTCGAGATCGGGATTCCCTGAACTGACACGAATTTGATGTAAAATGTCTTCTGACATGTCATCCTTGTACCTTGTTCCACAGTTCACATGGATTCGATGGAAAGCATGTCAAAATAATGATAGAAAATTATGTGCGTATCTGATTTGGAGATTCAGAAAGAATTTATTTTGTCAATTAAACACCAGTTTAGACGTGTCCGTGCATTTCAAGTTTTTGTATAATTCATAATTTGCATATGGCCCAAAATCATCAAAACACTTTTTTGCGCATGTGTGGGTTACGCCCTTCTTGCTTTCCATAGTCGATATAATTGTTGACAAAACATAAAAAAGAAATTGTACAATTTTCGTTGAACTTCATAAAAATAGTCAATTGAAACTTTCTTTGTTAATAATTTCGCATTCGACATTATATAAGAGAAAAACCGTTTAATTAAATATAGAATGCTTTTCCATCAAGTATTGACAGTGGACACAGGAATTACGTACGTAGCAGTATGCATTTAAAAATAACCATAAAGTAATGGCTTACTAACGTTATGTAATATAATTCACAATGTACTTTTGCTGTCAAATATCACGAAATATTTTTTTGACGTTCTATATATAAATAGTATAGTATTAATTGAAGTGAAAAGAGTACAGTTTCTAATTCCAAATAAAACTAATCTAAGAACATTGAATAAATAACAAACAAACAATCACACCTAATGCACGAAACACATTTAAATGTAATGTCAATATTTAGACCAGAGATTTGACAGATATGAAATCGAAACAATCGAACATCAAATTTGAATTGTCAATTCGATACAAACGTTCGTGCAAACATCGTTATATTGTTGTCAAAAAATGTATCATACCTAATTATAAACATAACCTCATTTCAATAGTATTCGATTTTCTTTCGTTTTCATTTCATATCATCGATTATACTCTAAATTCAAAATTATTTAAAAGTCTATCGTATAAATACAGTGCCATCTAGTGTCATCTACCTGAACCGAGCATAAAACAACATGTCATTATTTGACCTATTCCTCATTTGAAAATTTTGTTCTGTATGAAGATATTAATTTTCTTCATAATTTATTTTCCGTGATATTTTTCCGATGTTTTAATGCTTATTCTGCTATTCTAGGTAAATACGAATTTAATAAAGCAAAGATCATTGAAATCCGTGCTCTAATTCTCGAGATATACGTGGTGTAACTAACCCCACTTTGTTTTATATATATAGATTGAGTCACTTGCTTAATTTTTTTTAATTACTTCATCGAAAGGTTTTACCGAACCCTCTTAAGTAAAACTTGTTCCGAGAAATTTGTGGAAAAAAACGGGTAAGTCATTTAGGCAATCAAACACTTACTTTAAAACTTTCGAAAAATATAATAATACAATGTGTGACGCTATTCATGTTATTCCTTTCTTTATGCAAGGGTCATACGTGTTGCAATACGTAGTAATTTATTTTTCAAAAGATATTTCATAGAAGTGTATTTTTTTCTACAAACATTCGAAATAGTAATTTTTTATGAGTTCAACAATAAATCACATTTTATTGCAGTGCATTCATTGTTTTCATTTTGTAAACATCTTAACTCATCGCGGCTCGGAGACTAGAAAAATACTTCTCGGCCGATGGGGGTCTTTTAGGGACCCCAGTGGTTTCCTCATTATTGGCCTTATTCTTTTGAATTTCAAAAAAATAAACAGTCTAAGGGCTTTAAAATATCTCTCTGCATCATTCCTCATACATTTTTTTATAAAAATCCGTGGTTTTTTAATAAATAATCATATTTTAAGTTGCGCGTAAAATATACGTGGTTTTAGTGCAAATATCAATGTGCTACTGGCGCGCTTTGCTTAGCGGCGTTCAGCCTATTATCTTACAAACGATCGCTGATAAGCGGGCGCTTATCTCTTATCTTATCGTATTTATATAAACTACAAAAGGTCCAAAAAACTATGATAAAAGAATACCTTAATTATAAACATTGTATCACCCATATTAAAATAGATATTTAAGAAAATGTGGGTATTGGGGTCGCATTTCTTGAGCTTAGAACCGGAAAAGTTAAAGGGCGGAAGTTGGAAAAAAATCAGCAAACCTTACGTATGTATTAACAGTGGTGGCACGCATATTCTCTAATAAACACTGCTTTGCTTAGTAAATGATGCTCTGTTTTTGAAGAAATAACAAAATTAGGTTATTATTATTACAATGCCAATTGACTTGTTCCGGTCACGATGTTTTTTTCAACAATACAAATAGTAAAAACTTCTCTAAGAAATACAATGAATCGGGAAAAATTGGTAGCTCTGTCAATGTTATTTATTGATAGAGATGAATATTATGAGCAAAATACTTAATTACAACGATAAATTAATTCATCTGTTTTCAAGCAATACAAGATAGACGGAAATGAAATGAAATAAAAACAAGATGACAATAATTATTTTTATTTTATTTTATAAATTGATACTCTCAATATCTTTTTAGTGAAATATACTTATTTGTTTTGTTATCTAACACAGGACGCTACTGTAAATAGGTAAAGCTCCCAATATATCCATGTATGATGTTTACGACACTTAGTACAAACGATTTATTAATGAAATGTGTAAGAACCTATCGTCTGCTCTTCTTCTTCTTCTTTGGCCATGTTCGCTCCCTATGTGGAGCATATGGCCGCCACGCGGCACCTCCATGTTTCCCTGTCTCCTGCCAATTGCCTTGCTTCCTCCCATGACATGCCAGCATCCCTCAGTTCCGCCGAGTACATCCTATGGATAGTACCCGACGGACGTCCGGGACGCCGGAATCCCACCGGTCGAAAGAAAAGGCAGGCAGGATTGAGGCTTTCCGGAGGCATCCGCAGCACGTGACCCAGCCAGTTCCAACGTCTCTCCATAACCACTGACGTGACAGGACGCTGTCTTGTACGCTCCCTTATCTCTGAATTCCTCACAAAATCAAACCACCTAACCCCCATTATCCGACGCAAGCATCTGTTCTCGAAGCTCAGTATACGGTTTTTCTGAGTCTTCGTCAGGTGCCATGATTCGCAACCGTAAAGCAGTACCGGCAGAATGCAAGCGTTAAATAAGTGGCATTTGGTTTTAATCGAGTACAGCTGTGTGTCCCAGACAGTTCGCATTGAGTTGAATGTTGCTCCAGCCATTCCTAAACGAATGGCGAGCTCCTTTTTTGCTTCGTCTTCGAGCTTCGTCTGCTCTAGTCGTATCAAATTTCCAAAATAATAAAAACACAGAGATTAATAAATGATTTTAAAATTTTGGAATCAACGAGAAAACGTTTTACTTAGAAATTTTATAACATAATTTATAATAATAATAATTTTAGCTTATAAGCTAAAATTTAATTTATAAAAGCTAATTTAGAAAAATAATACCAATCAATATTATCTATTTGGCCAAACGAGTATTTTCAGTGTCAAACAATTTTTGTACAAAAATTATAAGCTCAATGAAAAATGAAATATTATACCCATTAGTTTTTTTAAAGTACATACTACTTTTAAAAAAATAAATATACCAAAAATGCATAAAATGTTTTTTTGTATTAATTTTGTGAGTGAAGTTAATGTTATACGTTACCAAGTTTAGTATTTTAATTAATTTTGTAAATGTGAATCATATCATCATTCATACATTAATAATACAATATAATAGTATTTATGTTTATTATAATAATCATCTTTATATTGTTTGTGTTCCAATATTTTTGCATTTTGTCTATCAATGATTATTTGTGTATAAAAGTACATAATGTATCTACATGGTTTGCTAATTGACACGACTCCATTTTGTAGGTGCCCTGACCTCCTTGCCCGCCTCCTAATGTGCCGCTCGCAAACAATAATGTAAATTCACAGATAATAGTTTTGTTTATTTTTGCCAAAATATTTTATAAAGTGTTCACCGCTCAACTTAGGGACGGTAGAGTATATGGGTAGAAGACTTTTTTAAATCAGCACGTTCAACGGCAAATAAGCAGAATAACATCTGGAAACGCGGCCGCTTTCTAAAATTTAGTAACATGAAGTAATTTCTTGGAAATTGTATTTAGACATAGTGCAAGTACCGAGCGCTCGAAGGAGCCACCTCACGGACGTTCTGATGCAGGACACTACCCCCTCCCTTAAAAACTCAATAATATGCCACCCCCCCTCTTCTCTTTTCCCTCGCTTAGTTGCCAATTATTCAGTTGTAAAAATAGATTATTCGGTCACTTCTTTTTTGGACTCCTTTTTGGGACCTCGTAAGCCGCAGGTCTGAGGTATCGCTGGGGCCTCTCAGATCGCGCCGATATTAATACACACTTGTTAAGAATTTCTCGTCAATATAATTAATTTAAAACTAAATACCACTGTCTTCAATTACGTCGGCGTCGATCTGGAGAGGTCCCCAGGATCCGTCAGAAGTTATCTATCAGTACCTTACTAACTTGAAATATTATTATAGATATTTTGTTAAATACATTGTTTTTTGTGTATTTGTTTGTGCCTAACCCATTTATTTGTGTTATTTGTTCTGTTTAAGGAAGCCCGCTGTAATAATTGTTCGAGACGGAAGCGTTGTTGTAAAATCATTTGCTAACACCATTTATCTATTAAAATCATTTATCTTGGTTAAATTCATTTATTCAATTTCTTTTAAAAATCATTTACTAAAAGCTAATTGCAAAATTAATTTGCTAATCTCATTTATCTATTAAAATCGTTTCTCTGTTAAAACCATTTATTTGTTAAACGCGTTTATCTATTAAAATCATTTGTAAAGAAATTATTAACCGTAACATCATGCGTTTGGGGGATAACCATCCATCGACCTAAATACTATTGAGTATAACACTAATTAATTAAGTATCGCTCAGGTCGACTAATGACCTATCATTATAAAGCTATCTCTTTAGAAACTTGTCGGGTATTCTAACTTAAATAAAAGCAAATAATTACATTGAATCAAATACTAAGTGGGTGTATTAAAATCGTGTGAAAGGCAGTAAGGAATGCATTATTGTCATTAGTGATCTGATTTGGGCTTTAAAATCGGTTTCGCAATTTTTATCTTGTCTTTATTTTTCTATTCTGCCTAGACTGTAAGCTAAGACGTTTTTCACCACCGCGGGTTTCTCCTCGTATTATTTCTGTGTTTTGTGGGAGGGGGATCATACCTATTTGAGTAGCTGTTTATTTTAATTCGCAACTTGACGATCTCACGTAAATCCGGGAATCCTTTGATTCATTTAGGGAGTAAGCAGTGGGAACTATTGTTTTGTTTTCCATGTTAGGTAGTAAGAATTTATTATTTGTTTGTTTCCCCGGGAGGGTTAAATCTGTGCCGGACCAGTGGCGTCTGAAGGGTCATGAGATCGAACAGTGAGACGTGGAAGTAAATTCATTAATTTTAAGACATGCCAGACCACGGGGGCAGCAGCTACTCATCTTATTAGACGCTTAAGAGTTAGCCATAAGTGTAAATAATTTAACTGTCAATAATCGATTTATCTTACGAGTAAACACGCGGTGGTGAAATAAATTTAATCGGATATATTTCGTGAGTTAATGAATCTGACTGTTCAGAATTTTGTTTTCTGTTTCGCTTTGCAGACACTAAGTTTATAAACGTGTAATATTATGTGTAAGTGATAACCTGTATGTCCTTGTTATCGTGTTGTTGTTAATAAACCTTGCCCTTTTGTATAACGGATTTTGATCTTTGCAACATTTGACCCACCTTTCTCCTATATTCCATCTTAGGTGAACCCAACAGGGAAGCTAAAATATTTTTCCTACCAATTACTTTTCACCTCCCTACAAAATGAGAAAGGAGAGTGTCATAATACATACATACATATGTATGTATTTGTCAAAAGTTTTCGATTATTTATTGTTTTTGTCCACAGATTGACGAATTTGAAATTAAAATATTGTTATTTTTACAAGGTTTTTAACTAACCTTCATTATTTTTATTTTCTCATAAAAGTATTAAAAATGAAGTAAATCATTGTTGACAGTTGTGTGTACTCATTACGGTCAGTCATTAAGGAAAACATGTATAAAATGTTTTTTTCAATAATGTTATTTATCTTTTTTAATAATAGTTATAAGTATAAATTCACCTAGTTTTGTATTTAAATTTTGTAAATATAAATCATACCAAATATAGAAACATTATGTATTAATTCAATTATTATTCGTTTATTCTTTATTAATTTATATTTATGTATATGAATTATATTTGATACGTTTGATAAAAGTGTTTTTTTTTGTATTTAGAATAGATTCGTAGGTAACTTTGTGGGAGTACATTTAAGTTATACAATTTTACTTTTATGCGAGAATTGTTTTGAATTCATTCTTTTTTTTATCTTAATAAGATTTTTTATACATTTCATGTGAAAATATTTTGTAAATAAATAAAAAAATTGCAACTTTTTTATTAACCATTGCTTTTTTTATTTTAACCCATAGAAGAAGCAAAAATAGTTTGTATTTTTCATTTTTCAGTAATGACTGATATATACATACGTATGTAAACAAAAGATTTCGGCTTAAACCGGTTTATTTTGTAAAAAAAAACCGAAAACCGGTTAGTTTATATGTCCGGTTAATTGGAAGCCCTACATCAGGCCATGCTCAGTCAATTAAAAGTATTGATAAAATGAGTTTTTTTCACTGACCTCCATCACAGATAACGAATTATTGTTATCTCAGATTGACTTATCGTCATTTGGAATTTTTGAACCACTCTTTTTTGTTGAAGGTAGTTTCATTGTCTTCGTGATTTCTGAATGGTATTAAAAAATTACATCATTGTCACTTTTTGGACGCTGTGTCTGAGTCGACAGACGTCTTAGCAGTTGTGAATTGTGATTATTATAACCTACTAGCAGGGCCGGCGCCACCATACAGGCGAAATAGGCAACCGCCTAGAGCGCAAACCGTAATGGGGCGCATAAATGGAGTATTAAAACTATTTTTATATACTCTAATAATAATAAATAATAGTACGTTTTATTTTATTTTGTTCGTTATGATTATTTATGTATCGTATTCTATGTGATTCGAAATGAGATGTTGATACAACACACGCGCCACTTGTGTAATTGTAATGTAATTGTACTATAACCTTCCCGGAAGTGCAAGCAAAAATTTTGTCAAAGATTTATTGCAATCGGATGAGCAGTGTGGCAACGCATAAAGTACGAACAAACAAACATTCATTTCCATAACTTTCCACGATTTGTTCCATTCTCTGATCATGATTGTGTGACTTTTATTTCATACGTTAAGTCTTTTTTTGTATTTGAAATTATTGTTCTATGATTACCGTTTTTAAAAAGATGAACCTTTCTACAAAACTACCTAAAACAAATTATTAAATAAATATAAATAGTAAAAAACACAAATTAATGTTATTTAGGAAATACTAGTCTTAAAATTAAAAAACAACTAGCTGATAGTGTTAGACCAGCCTTTTACTGTAAAAGCTCTTTAGGCAAATTATTAGTTAACAATAAAGATAAAATACATTACCTAAATAAATCTGGAATTTATAGATTACAATGCTCTTGTTGTAATAAATTTTATATCGGCAAAACAGAGAGGACTTTAAAAATCAGGGTATTAGAGCATATGGCAGCCTTTAGACTGAAAAAGGACACGTCTACTTTTGCTAATCACTTAATTTTGGAAGGACACGTGTTCAATCAGGAACAGGGGATAAAAATGTTACACCCAAATACGGACAGTCATAAGCTCTTTTTCCAGGAAATTTTAGAAATTAATAGGGCACAGTTACATAGTCTTCCGATTTTGAACGAGATATTAGGCCTTCCTGGGTCTCCGCTTCTATACCCTATATAAATAATATCATAAATAATATCATAAAACCTTTGCCGACAAACAAATAAATATAATTCTAAAAACCACTCACTACTCAAATCTTTGGGAATTCCCATGAGCTTACCCTTTTTCGCCAGCGATGGCTTTAGACTCAGTGATGCATTTATTTAATATATAAACACGAAGCATCCATTTACTAGGCGTCAGTTCAAGTTCATCCGTGCGCTTGAACGCCTGAAGATGCCGAAAGGCGAAACCCGGGTCGTTAGTGACAAAATCTGTGGGAGTGTACATAATTTGAATGATTCAAATTTAATGTTATTGTATTCTTACTATTAATAATCTGTAGTATATGGGAACCATAAAATTATGAATTCCAGAATCTATATATTAATACTCGATAATGTTAGTATTTAAGTATCTACGTCTGTCGGTCCGTTTTCGATGACGTCAAGAAAGACGATCCCCTCCCACTCCCCAGCCCCGCTGTCGCCTTTTTTTTATTCATACTAAAGACACATTTTTTCAATACACTTACATATATATATATTTGTGTAGAGATTTGAAGAAGCACATTTCGTGTTGTCGTAAATCGCTGAAAAAAAATTCCGCGTCCCAGGCTCGAACGCAGAACTCTGGATTACCAGTCGAGCTCTCTATCAACTGAGCTAACGTCATAAATATCAGAGCGATAAAAATAGTGTATATAAATTAAAAATTTGAAAATGGAACGATATTTGCGTTTCATACTGACTTCGATTGTTTGTATTCAAGATTCAAAAATGGAATATTGTGACGTCTGTCAAACAATGAGAGCTAACGTCACAATTATCGGCAGCGATAAAAATAGAAACTATATATTAAATTTCGTTTGAAATTGGAACCTTGCATATTATCTATATATTAATACTCGATAATGTCCGAATGATTGCATGATTGTCCGCGATTTCCCCTCCCCTGCCCCTTCCCACACCCTCCTTCACCAGCTCCGCTGACGCAATATTTTTATTCATACTAAAGACATATTTTCCCAATACACTGTTTATTTATTATTTGACGAAACAAATCAAATCGCTGAAAATTCTCATACAAAAAAACACCGCGATCGTGGATCGAACACAGAACTCTGGATTACCAGTCGAGCTCTCTATCAACTGAGCTAACGTCATAAATATCAGATCCGATAAAAATACATTATATAAATCAAGCATTTGAAAATGGAACGATATTTGTGATTCACAAACTGACTTCGATTGTTTGTATTCAAGATTCAAAAATGGAACATTGTGACGTCTGTCAAATATGAATGTGGTATATTTTACATAATATAGTTTCGACAGTTAAATGCAAATATTCCATGTGTGTCATATGCTGACGGCTATTAAATATTTTACGTTTTAACAGAGGGTATTTAGAATTTATCCCGATAATTTAAAAGTTTTGTATCTTTTGTTTTAAATAACGAGTAAACGAGTCTATGCTTTGGACAAGGTAAATTTATGCTCAAATACAAATATAAATAAAGTAAGCGAAATAGTTTGATAGAGCGCCCGGCTGATAACCTGTAGGAAGCCGGTTCGAATCTAGCCTAGAGCGCTTTTTTTGGGTTTATAACAATTTTTTTTTTTGAAAACTTTCTTTTTAAATCACAGTACATCTTGATCGTATGAAAATAAATGCTACCAAAATAACAAAATCCGATTGACTAGCGAAATATGTTTTTCAAAAAATAAATATAAGACGCAATATTTCAAGATTTGTTTTTAATCTAGGTACATATGTGGTATAGTTAGTTGTTGGCGAAAGCATAATGTGTAGTAAAATAACTTCAGTAAAAATCATTATATATATTTTAAAAAAACAATTTCTGTTTGGAGAATCAGTCAACATTTTGATAGTTTTGTTTTGATAAAATGTGCAATTAATTTATACCATTTTGCATGTGAAAAAATGATTATTAGCAAACTTAAACATTATTTCAAAAATTAAGTAATTTACAATTTAAAACTGCAGGGCTGTCGATATATGTGCCGAGGTCGATTTATGCTACTATGAAAAATGATTGTTAGCAAACGTGAACATTATTCCAAAGATTTAATATTTTACGAAATTTCTGTCACTACGAAAAATAGTTGTTAGCAAACTTAAACATTATTCCAAAAATTAGGTAATTTACGAGGTATATTTCTGCTAATAGGAAAAATAATTGTTAGCAAACTCAACATTATTCCAAAAATTATATAATTTACAATTTAAATACTACAGGGCATGCTGTCGATATATGCCCCGAGATATATTTATTTTATTTTTAGAATTTCTGGCTTATTCAATAAATAGGTTTGTAATTTTCTGACTTCTTAAAAATGCAACAAAAATCCCCCCGTTGAGGTCAACGGGCTTACAGCTAGTATATATTTTATTTTACGAACATTTCTTTATTCCTCTGTACCCTAGCGGTAAGCCGCTCGGCTGGTAATCTGTAGGAACTTGGTTCGAATCTAGCCTAGAGCGCTTCTTTTTGGGTTTATAACATTTTTTTTTTTTGAAAATTTTCTTTTTAAATCACAGTACATCTTGATCGTATGAAAATAAATGCTACCAAAATAACAAAATCCGATTGACTAGCGAAATATGTTTTTCAAAAAATAAATATAAGACGCAATTATTTCAAGATTTGTTTTTAATCTAGGTACATACGTGGTATAGTTAGTTGTTGGCGAAAGCATAGTTTCAGTATGTGTAGTAAAATAACGTCAGTAAAAATCATTATATATATATATTCTAAAAAACAAGTTCTATTTGGAGAATAAGTCAAAATTTTGATAATTTTGTTTTGATAAAATGTCCAATTAATTTATAATATTTTGCATGTGAAAATTGCATTTTTTATATAAATATAATTTAATTCTTTGCCCATTTATTTTCCGACTTTTTTCTCACATTCCATTGAAGTGAAAAAAAGTAGATATTAAATTATTCTAAAAATTAGAATATATTAGATTATTCTAAAAATTCCAAAATCTATATATTAACTCCTAGAACTCGAACGTCGACATATAGTCGACATCACGATTCGGGTCTACCACTCGAACGTCGACGTATAGCCGACATAACTTCAACCTCGTTTACTGGCCACAAATTAAATTATACTTGTTTATTTTCGTGTTATTTATCATAAAGATACTTTGATCTTTATACACTCATCCAATTTTATATTATTTTCATGCATTTAATGTCAAAATATGCAATTTCAAAACATCGGAATGAGTACATTCCCGGCGTGTTTATGTGCGCAAGTGCGAGCGAGATGGATCTTGTGCAAACGAGACAACACATCATTCCAAATCGCTTGATCTACTTTGCTTCGGCGGCAGTAATACACAACCATAGATTTGCGTACAGTTTTTAATGAATTATTGCTTATTTACAATTAAAATAATCCATGGTTTTACTACAATGATTACATACATCATGGTTAGAAAAATATATTAACAATTATCAAAATTGTTGGTTATCTATATACATATATTAAAATTAATGTTAGTTTGTTTGTTACCTATGCGCTCCTATATCGCTCAACCGATTGCAATAATTTTTGTGGGAAGTTGTTATACAGACGCCAGAATAAATTTATGAATCAGCAGTGGGTTACCAATGCGTTAATTTGTTTGTTAGTCCGGTATGCGTTCCTATACCGTTCATCCAACTGCAATACAATTTTGGTGGGTTGTTGTGCGGCTGCCTGCAAATTTATATAAATCAACAGTGGGATGCTAATACGTTAATTTTTTTGTTTTTTTCCGTATGCAATCCTATACCATTCATCGGACTGCGATAAAACTTTGGCGAGCCGTTGTGTGGACGCCTGCAAATGTATATGAATCAGCGGTGGGCTGCCTTTACGATAATTTGTTAGTTTGTCCCTTCCGCATTCCTGTTCCTATACCATTAATCTTTTTGCTATAAAACTTTGGTGAGTTGTTGTGAGAACACTCGCTGCGGTATCTGAATACATACATCCAGGGGTGGGCTTCCAATAAGTTTTTTTGTTTGTTTGGTCGGTACGAGTTCCTATATCGTTCATCTGATTGCGATAAAGCTTTGGTGAGTTGTTTTGTGGACACCAGCAAAGGTTTTTGAATCAAAACATACAACGATGGGCTGCCAATACAGTAAATTCGTAGTTTTTTCTTTATGCGTTCCTGTTTCTATACCGTTCATCCGATTGCAATAAAACTTGGATGATTTGTTGTGCGGACGCCCTTAAAGTTTTCTGAATTAGTACAACCAGCGGTAGGCTACCAATGCGTTTACAAGGTGCTCGCTTTATATCAAAGCAATTCTCGGTATTCTGGGAAGCAGTGAGTTTTTTATCACTCTGATGGACTACCTAAATAAGCAATCTATTTTTACATTTTTAATACATTTACAATACGTAACAATATGCAATATACTGTAAACTCATCAATGTAAATGGCCGAAAATGTACTACTGTGTATACTGATGCTGTCATAGATAATGTATGTAAGTCAGAAATTGCAGTTATGTACTCATTTGATTTGAGAATATTGTTTTCTCTTAAATTAACAAGGGGCTGGCCGACCTTAGCAAAATTTCACAAAGGGCTTGCGCGAGCCCCTCTGAGCTTCCTCCAGCCCACCCCAGAGTGCAGCCATTTTACAATGAGAAATTTCGCCGAATAAAGCGATCTGCGTGCCACGACTATCAGTTTCATGGCAAATCATAGGTTGCGAAAAGTGAAATTTGGACCCGTTGATTGGCTATTTTTAGGATTCTCTGTGGCGCATTTTCTAAGAATTATCGCCTTTTCTGGTGACTTGATGATGATGATGGGTGAAGTACTTCAATCATGCCAACTCATAATATGAGACGAATGTACTATGGCGCACAAAAAGGCATTGTAAGCTGTACACTATGCACTAAAAGATTTGAGAGGAAATGAATAGTGGTCTTTGGTGGCGCACTTATTTTATTGTCTTGTGATTTTCGACAAACCCTACCAGTTATAACACGTTCAACAGCTGTTGATGAATTAAATGCATGTCTCAAATCATCAGTTTTATGGCGACACGTGCAGAAATTGGCTTTCAAGGCCAGCATGCGTATAAAACTACAATATGATACATCCGCTGAACGTTTCGCAAAATAATTGTTTGATATTGGGAATGGAAAATTGGAAATAGATGAATCCACACAATGTATTACATTGCTAACAAATTTCTGTAAAATTACAAAAACAATAAGAGAATTGATTCACAAAGTTTTCCCAAAAATATTGCGAAGAATTACAAAAATCAACAGTGGCTCAGAGAAAGTGTTATATTAGCAGCTAAAAAACACGATGTTAATGCCATCAACTTCAGGATTCGAAACGAAATACCAGGCGAAGAGAAAACGTATCAGTCCATCGATACTGTAATGAATCAAGATGAAGTTGTCAATTATCCAACTGAATTCTTAAATTCACTTGATTTGCCAGCCATGCTGTCACACGTTTTAACATTGAAAATTGGCGTACCTATCATTCTTCTCCGAAATATAAATCCACCACTTTGCAAAGGTAAGCTTCTCACTAAAAAAAACTCATATTTTCCACTTTGTCCGTACAAAGTGGATATTGTAAGTTTTTTAGTGATAAGCTTTGAATAATATTTTTGGGCGTTCTCTCGTGCTAGTGGGCAATGGTTAATGTAAAGTATTAAAATATATATTCGTGTGTACAAAGTTCGTCCTTTATTTTTATAGTTCAATTATTTAGAATCCATTTATAATTTAGGCAGAAACACGTGTCTCAACAATTTCCGGATGGTTTATTTGTAATATCTAGTGTTATAAAGTAATATACATATTATTTTTATAGACGAATTAAAATATTACAATTCAATTAAATGTGTTTCAAATTGTGCTGTGTATTTTTTGTATGTATACATTTTGAGCGACTGAGTAACAAACAGTTCTCATAGAAAAAACTTCTGTTGAGATACCTACATTAGGAGGTCATATGCTCCACATTGGAAGCGGACATGGATTAAAAAAAAAAAATTTACTTCATGCAGAAAAACATGTGTTTCAACGATTTCCATATAATTCATTTCTTATCATATCTAGCGTTTATAACGTTATCTATATGTATTAGTTATACAAACAAATAAATATAGTATATAACAATGCTGTGTTTTATTTTATTAAAATGAAGAAATACTTAAAGTAAAAGTAAAAGGTTTTGATCCGCTGACACACCAGCAAACGCGCGATGTAACCTAGCAACGCGAATGTTTATTACGAATTACCTAGCTATACAAAATTGAGGTTAGGATGACATCGGCTGTCAGATGACAAAATTTACCTCGTTTTCAAATCTTAATTTGTGGACTTATTGTTACCTTTATTATTGTAAATTATTACAGACAATAAGTAACAATTCTTGTTTAAATGTTTTTCTATGCAGATAGTATTTAAAGTAATGTCTAATAAGTCCTAGAAGGATTTTGATACAATAGGTGTAAAATGTGTGCAGCTGGGTTAGAACCTTTCAGAAACATATATTTGACTTCTTTACTTACTAAAAAATATTTATAATATGAATTGAATATATTCTACATATTTATTTATTTTATTTTTGAAAAAATAGCCAAGGAAAAGGTGTTTTTTTCTTAATTTACTTTCAGAAATTATGTTCCGGAAAAATCTAAAATTAAATACGAGTTGGCGCTACCAACCTTTGAAAAAAATTACGAGTTTTAAGGGTTAATAGTCGATAAAATAATCACTTTTTACAAATCACATTTAACAATTCACAAATGTGTGCGTACTAATGTCCTCGGGTCTTTTTCTTCTTCTACGAAATATTTTTGTTAGCAACCTTGAACATTATTCCAAAAATTTAATAATTTACAATTTAAAAACTGCAGGGCTGTCGATATATGCGCCAAGATCGATTTATGCTACTATGAAAAATGATTGTTAGCAAACTTGAACATTATTCCAAAGATTTAATAATTTACAATTTAAATACTACAGGGCAGGGCTGTCGATATATGCCCCGATATATTTATTTTATTTTTAGAATCTCTGGCTTATTCAATAAATAGGTTTGTAATTTTCTGACTACTTAAAAATGCAACAAAAATCCTCCCGTTGAGGTCAACGGGCTTACAGCTAGTATAAGATAAATATTTCTTCAACTACTCTAATATGACTTGACACAGCTAATAGATTAAAACCTCTTTCAAAAAGACTTTCAAACTTAAAACGTATAATCAATGCACGCATAACCATCAAAATACTCTTAGCATTTACATATAATAGTGAACAAAACATAAAAAAGAAATTGCACATTATATAAACACGAAACATTTATTTACTTAGCGTCAGTTCAAGTTCATCCGGGCACTTGAACGCCTGAAGACGCCGAAAGGCGAAACCCGAGTCGTTAGTGACGAAATCTATGAGAATGTACATAATTTGAACGATTCAAATTTAATATTGAAATTCCACCAAGCACCTTCAGTTGAATTCTTAAACTGCACAATATTCGTTGAACATCATGAAAATAATCACTTAAAACTCTTTTTGTCAATAATTTCGCATTCGAGATTATATAAGAACATTTAATAAGAGAAAAACCGTTTAATATAAATATAGATTATATAGATATAATCAAGTATTGACAGTGGACACAGGAATTATGTACGTAGCAGCTTACGCATAATATCTTTATTCACATGCATTTTAAAATAACCATAAAATAATGGCTCACTAACGTTATGTAAAATTCACAATATACATTTGCTGTCAAATATCACGAAATATTTTTTTGACGTTCCATATATACAAATAGTATAGTATTAATTGAAGTGAAAAGAGTACAATCACACACGTAGACCACACAATTTGACAGATCTGAAATCAAAACAATTGAACATCAAATTTGAATTTTCAAATCGAAACAAAATGGCCGTCGTTCAAACGAAATTCAAATTCGAATAGAATACTCGGGAGTTTGACCGGTTAAAAATCATTGAAATCTACGAATATTTTAGTTTTTCGACACTGTTTTACTACGCCTTTTAATACGCCTATGTCCTTCCCGGACAGACAAGCTAAATTATTGTCGAAGTCTTATCGCAATCGGACCTGTGGCTTCTGAATGAATCTGAGATGCCAGAGTCATTTTTATGTATATACTAGCTGGCCCGACGAACTTCGTACCGCCTCAGAATGTTGTAATAAATGTTGTGTTAATTTATTGACTGAATTAAATTCAGTTTGAATGAATAAAATTCAATAAATGTGCAAAATTCAAAATGAAAAATATGTAAATTAAATTGAAATGATGTTATTCACGTGGCACAGTCGATAGATTTAAAGGAATGCAGTTAGGGCTTCCAAACCGGTTTAAACCGAAACCGGTTAACCGGTTTATCGCATGTTTTGAAAAAAACAGAAAACCGGTTTATTTCACGCGGTTAACCGCGTTTTATCAATAATACTCTATTTATTTTTCATTTTTTTTTTCAAAAAGAAAAATGTTTTACAATGAATTTACTGCGTAGAAGTGGAAACCATTTACATTACACAAGAAACATGCATATGAATTGTATATCAAATCTAATTATGTCTCAAAGTTGTCCATGTTGTGAACAGAAATGACTTTTTCAAATGGTTTAATATTTTTTTCGTAATTATTGACAATTATTTATCAAAAGACGGAATGATTCTTACATGCACGTCACTCAATAACCTTTATTGTTAATTTGACAAATCATCAGTATAAATCTTGAAAAAACTATTAATAAGGATACTATATATAACTATGTACCATTTTAAAACGTATACAATTTAATTAATGAGTAATAATCTACATCTCCTTACCTACTGTTATTTTTTTGTGTACTTGTTAGTAGATATATTCTTCCTTTGCATGACTATCGCATTATAATTATTCTAAGTTTACTTGATTTTGTCTTTAAATCAACAATGCAAAAAATCGCTGCTTTAAATATGATATTTTAAATTATTGTACGAACCTTTTATTCTGCATCATAATGCAATATGTGAAAACTAATACCCAAGAGTAAATTGTAAAGTTTTATCTAACGGGGGGTCAAAATTATTCCAAGAACTTTGTACCATGTCACTTTTACTGTATTGTTCAATTATATGGTTGCTTTTTGTCAACTTCAAACGTTTCCGTTTGCAAAACGTTCACAAAAGATGCAGTAGTATTTTTATAACCTAAGTAGGTATTCATCCTTTCTCAGTTGTCATTAAATTAATACCAGATGTGGCTAGAATTTTACAGTCCCACAAGGTCGAGGAAGTAAGTTAAATAATCAACAATAGAACGGACACACCTAGTAGATGTTTTATGACCCAGTAGAGTTTAATCCCAATACATTTACTTAAGTATTTTTTTATGCGGAAAAAATGTTTCTTTTTATTAAAACAATATGAGATTATTGATAGTTTATCAGTAATATACAAATTGCTTATACGCAGCAATTATGGGGTTATAGGAAATTAAGAAGTTGATATTTTTCAGGTAAATAGCACAATATCTATCTTAACTAGAACAATATAAAAAATATATTCAAATACAGCTTTGCTTGGTGCCTATTTTTGGTTGATACAATTTTTTAATTCAAATTTGTAGTTTGATCTTTATTATAATATATCAGAATAGTAAAATTAAAATCATTCGTACTTAAGTAAACATTTGCGAAAGTAGTTGTCTGAGGATGCCTCTGAAAGAGGCGAAACACGTGTCACATTTTGTAACACAATACGTGGAATAATCGAAGTTATTTTTATTTTATATTAAAATGAACTTCCACAAAGTTACCGCCGAATCCATCGAAAGTAGTGGTACATTCGTTCAAAGTGGTTGGTTCAATGCATCTCGATCATATTCACGTTTACGAAACAATTCTCGATTGAAAGCGTCGTTCATTCCTCGATCTGGCGACGCATCATGCAGTGCATGAGGTAACACATGTCTTCGATCAAAAGCAACGCCTGGTTATGTATTTCCTTATTCACCTCGAGATCGGGATTCCCTGAACTGACGCGAATTCGGTGTAAAGTGTCTTCGGACATGTCATCCTTGTACTTGTTCCACAGTTCACATGGATTCGATGGTAAGCATGTCAAAATAATGATAGCAAATAATGTGCGTATCTGACTTGGAGATGCAGAAACAATTGCTTCAGCGATTGTCGTGTCCCAATGAGTATAGTTTTCAAGCAAATTGAGCTATTGACATGCGGCACGAAATGTTGGGCATACTACGCCATGTTCAAAGTGATTTAATGATGTCGACCCGAAGGGAATTATTGGTTGTTTTTCAGATTTTTCATGTTGACAGAACTGAAAGACTCTTAGAAAACCATTCCGAGCACTTACGGATTGGTTTAGAAGTACACCTAAGCCTCGTATAACACGGTTATATGGTTCCACCAAAACAGCGTGTAATACAAATCCGTGTTATGCAAGGTTTGAAGTTCATACAAAATTAGGGGTTACGTTCCAAAAAAAAAATTAACGAAGATAATTCAATAAATATATACTTTATTTTTTTAAATAAACAAATATACATTTACATATTCATGAAAAAACTCTAATAACATAATATAGCATTCATTCGTCATCACTATCACTTATAATTCTATATATTTTACTCTTTTTCGAAATCGGTTGTACGTTTTCATCATCGGAGGACTCTGGAGTTATTGTGGTTTTAGCCTTCAAAAATTCGGTAATAAGCGATTGTCTGCTTTAAGCGTATAAATCCTTACGTATTTCCTTATAAGGTTCCAAAATCTGTTGCAACTCTCTCTTAAATTTTGAACTTCTTTCCATTATAGGATCCTTTTCAATAAAATAGTTTTCTAATTTTATTGCCAATTCCAAACCGTCATCTATCGTTTTTAATGTGAAACATGTAGCTGCTTCGCTGCAACTGCTTTCTGTGTCGTTAATTGTGTGGGTTCATCTAACATTTCGACTAATTCTTCTTCGTTCAACATACGATCCTCCAATATTTCTTGGATGTCATGAATATCCATGTCATTAAAACCTTCTCCACCAATACCACGACAAATGTTTATTGTCCTTTGGTATTCATCTTCTATTGGTGGTAGAAGATTTGCTCCAGACACTACTTCTGGCCATAGTTTTTTCCAGCAAGAATTCAAAGTTGATTGTTTTATTTCTTTAACGGATGCAGCAACAATATCGACACAATTTCGAATAGAAAATTTTTTCCAAGCTTGAGTAAGTGTTAAATTTTCACCTTGATCGATGTCTTCTAATATTTTTTCAAATGTTCGACGAATGTAATAGGCTTTGAATGTTGAAATTATACCTTGGTCTAAGGGCTGGATTAAAGACGTAGTATTTGGTGGTAAAAATAATATTTCCACATTAGGATATTTTAAATCGAGCGGATGTCCTGGTGCATTGTCCAATATCAATAATATTTTAAAATCAAGATTCTTTTTTCTCATATAATCTCTTGCATCAGGTATAAAACAATTGTAAAACCAATCTTTAAAAAGAATACTTGTGGTCCAAGCCTTTTTATTAGCTCTCCAATAAACAGGTAAATTCTTTTTTTCATAACCTTTTAGTGCTCGGGGGTTTAAGGATCGATTAATAAGTAATGGCTTCATTATGGAATCTCCTGAAGAATTAGAACAGAATAGTAAAGATATTCTTTCTTTTGCCACCTTGAATCCTTTCGCGTGTTTTTCATTTTTTGATATGTAGGTTCGTTGCGGCATCTTCTTCCAATACAATCCCGTTTCGTCCGCATTGAATATCTGGTCTGGTGTGTAGCCCTTATTTTTTATAATATCTGCGAATTCTGGAACAATTTTTTTAGCAGATTCTATATCAGCTGACGCAATTTCTCCTCGAATTTTTATATTATGTAGTGAGAATCGTTTCTTGAAATTTTCAAACCATCCTCTACTAGCAGAAAAATTGTGAGATGGGTTTTGATCTTCCGATGACGATTGTTCAGTTCTTTTTAAATTATCATAAATTTTTTGTGCCCTCTTTTGTATAATGCTTCTGTCCATAGGAATGTTTTTGTCATTGCAGTCTTCTAGCCATATCATAAGAGCTCTTTCCATTTTTTCTATTATTACTGAGCGTATGCGGGAAATCTTTGTCGCACTGACAGATGATCCTGCTGAAGCTATAGATCTAATTTTGTTTTCATTTTTTTGTATCGTCCTAATTGTTGCTTCATTTAAATTAAAAATTTTAGCAAGTGATGACGGCCTCTCCCCCCTTTTAAGACAATCTAGGATATTATTATTTTTTTCAATAGAAATAAAGTTTCTCTTCTTTTTAATTTTATCCGTAACTGTCGACATTTTGGGGTTTAAATATTTTTCATCTACAAATAAATAATAAATTGATACGATTAAATCTATAAAATTTGTATAAATTATAAAGGGTTATTATGTACATATACATAATGATAAAATGAAATATGTAAAGTGTATAAATACATACAAATAATAACCCAGAATAATCTACGGATTACGAAGAAATATGCACTGCTCCATTGACTGCCAGAGCGCAACTGCAATTTATCGAAACAAACAAAATTGACATGTCTCGACATGCTCAGTAAGATTTGTCATGTGCACATTACACGGACGTACAAATTAAACATTTTAATTTGTACGTCCGTGTATTTTTTTTTTTGAAACCGTGTTATATAAAGCGTGTTGTATAAAAAATATGCCACAATTTATACAACCGTGTTGTATAAAACAGTGTTGTATAAAACCGTGTTATACGAGGCCTAGGTGTACTTGGCATAGCTAATACCTCTTTATTTCACTGTAAATACTTAAATAATAAAATTACGTCTTCACAATGTTGACAAACGACTACCTTTGTTTGACAGTAACTGTCAAACAAAGGCTGTTGCTAAGGAATGTGTTGGTCTAGGATAAATTTGTTCTCAATGCATGTCATCAATATAATGACAGCAATCTTTTCAAAATTATTCAAATAATACTTTTTTATAATTTTACGAAAGTTCATTCTAAATTTTCATATTTTTTATATTACGAAATGACATAAATTCTCATTGTAACAAAGAACGCAACATTTTCCAAATCTTCAATATTATATTTATGAGATTATCTTTCATTAGAAAAAAAAAAAAATTTTTGTTTAATGTTCCACACATACAAACAGATATACAGTCAATCCTGTTTTTAAGCGGTAGATGTATTTCACGAAATATCGTATAAAAAAAATTTGACTTCCATAGAAAAAGTGGGGTGCGTTACTTAAATTTTAAAATCCGCATAACTTTGAAACAGCGAGTTAAAACATACACTAAATCGCTAAGTATAAGAAAATAAGGGGAAACCACGGCGTAAAAATATTAAAAAATAGTCACTGTATGACAATTCTGTGTGTTTTAAAGCATATGGTTCTAAATCACTATTTTTCGGAAGAAATAGTATGCGCATCAATTTCATAAAACTATGGTTGTTTTCTAACAATGAAATTAGTGATCAGAGTTTGTTCAGATTTTCTTTTTCGATAATTAATTGGTTATGCAGTTTGTTATACCCATATATATATATTTTAAAGTTATCGTTGAAACTTGAATGCGCGATCAGAATTTGAATCATTTATAAAGAAATGATCTTCTAAGTTACTGAAAAGTTGGAGACCTTCTTTAATTATTTTCGCAAAAAAGGAACTGGAACTTCTTTCAGTTCGTCATTGTTTTCTGGTTTTTTGTCAATAATTAAATTTAAATTATTGACATCTTCGTCACTTATAGCTTTACCTGTAAGTAATTCGTCGATATAATTTTCGCTAAAGGTATCAAACCTTTCTTCGCCAAGTTCATGTGCTAAAGTAATCATTTCAGCTGATATTGCCGATGTTTCAATGGTTTCATCGACTGTAACATACCTAAGTAGGTGGACTTAATTCAGCGATGGCAGATGCAACATGATTTAAACCAATGGTTCCCAAACTTATTTCCCCCGTCGAGCCCTAAGCCCAGTATTTTATCCTTCGTGGACCCCCTCCCCCAGGATGCATAATAGTGAAGTTTTTTAATTTTTTAAAATACAAATATGAGCACACTGTGATAGGGTTTTTTGTATAGTGGACAATTGTAAAAAAAATATTTCATTTTTTATTCTTATCATTAGTGAATTTTTTAAAATGAAAATGAACAAATCAAAACACAATCAAATTCTTTAATAAAATAATAAAATCTGTTTATGAGAGGGATGTACCTGATGCTCCGATATCAATTGGTCAATATTTGGGTTCAAATTCGTAAGGTACAGTCGTAAATCTCCACGTTCAGTGATTTGCAACCGATTTCTTTTTTTCGTAAGAAAATTAGTAACTGCACTAAAACCTCTCTCCACGAGGTACGAAGAAGAAAATGCTATTAAAAACTTTCTTGCGATAGCCCACAATACAGGATAAGCAACAGGGATATCTTTCTGCAGCCAGAACTGCTGAAAACCCTTTCTAAACTGTACCTTAACTTTTCCGGTTCTAAGCTCAAGAAATGCGACCACAATACCCACATTTTCTTAAATATCTATTTTAATATGGGTGATACAATGTTTATAATTAAGGTATTCTTATATCATAGTTTTTTGGACCTTTTGTAGTTTATATAAATACGATAAGACAAGAGATAAGCGCCCGCTTATCAGCGATCGTTTGTAAGATAACTAGACTGAACGCCGCTAAGCAATGCTCGCCAGTAGCACATTGACATTTGCACTGAAACCACGTATATTTTACGCGCAACTTAAAATATGATTATTTATTAAAAACACCACGGATTTTTATAAAAAAATGTATGAGGAATGATGCAGAGAGATATTTTAAAGCCCTTAGACTATTTATTTTTTTGAAATTCATAATAATAAGGCCAATAATGAGGAAACCACTGGGGTCCCTAAAAGATCCCCATCGGCCGAGAAGTATTTTTCTAGTCTCCGAGCCGCGAGAGTTAAGTTCTTCGTTCGTGCTTAATCCAATCAATTCTTCTTGTACTATGACTTTTACTGTATCCACATCTTCAATGACGCAGTATGGATTAATAATCCACGGAGGTATTTCCATAGTCAAAATATCCTCAAACGGATTTTAAAGTCTTTGTGAAAGACATTTAAATTTTCAACGTAGGTTAAAAGCTCATCGTCCAGGACGTTTGTTAATGACTTGTTGGGACACTGCGAAAATTCGCAAAAAAAAATATTTTGTTAAATAAATTTAAGAGATAAGAGACTTTGACCTATTTAAACCCGCATTATTTTGATTAAATTTGATTCCATTGATTCCGATCCGTGGACCCCCATTTACATCTCGTGGACCCTCATTTTTTTTTATTCCTGTCAGGGACCCCCTGGCAGTCCTCACGGACCCCCGGGGGTCTGTACGTCCACTTTGGGAACCTATGATTTAAACGATCCGAAATCGTATTTTTTTTTTCAAATATCGGTTGTGTTTATGATTCTCTCTATTCTATCCAAAATACAACGATATATGCTCTCGATGTAATATTTAACATTTTTATATATCGTAAAATATGGAACATTTTAAAAAAAATGCATTTCTTATAAAACCGCATAACTTCGAAATCGCATTAAAAAACCGCATAAAAACAGGATTGACTGTATATGGGGATCAAAAATAAAATAATGATTTGATAGTATTCTATAACAATATAATATACATGAAAAGTATACTATTTTTTTCTACATACTTTCTGATTTTATGTACTTTCCTTCGTCTTTTCATATTTCAGTATATATTTTAGCGACGGTGATGAACATGAGACATAAATTCCTAAAAGTTTTTTTATTAAATGGATATTGAAGATTTAGTTTCGAATTCTGACAGCCAAATTCGTCGGTACATCTCTAATTCAAAGTATGAAACAAATGAATTTTGGAAACATCGCCATCTAGTAGATGAAACCAGCATACAACGACATTTTCATTATTTCAAGCTGTTCGTCATTTGAAAACTCTATGAGAATATTAATTTTCTTTATAACTTCTTTACCGTAATATTTTTCCGATGTTTTAATGCTTATTCTGCTATTCTAGGCAAAGACAAATTTAATAAATCAAAGGTCATTGAAATCCGTGCAGCAATTCTCGAGATATACGTGGTGTAAATAACCCCACTTTGTTTTATATATATTGACTAGCTGACCCAACGAACTTCGTACCGCCTAAGAATCAATAAGTGTTAACTTGATAACTTGAAACATGATGACTACCGAGCCAACCTTTAGTTGTAAATTGTGCGGTGGCAAGCCAGGCCGACCCAATGAGTTTAAAAATTCAGTTGGATAGTTGGTTGCTTCGTCTTCGTTTGTGACACGGTCGATAGATTTGAAGGAATGTAGTGGACCAACGGTTTGATTTTGAATTGTGATGTTTAAATGATCCACATCTTCGTTCTTCGCCGTAAGAATTGCTCGTTCACTCAACCAATTGTGACTTTTGTGATTAGATGTTTGGAAACATTTTCTTGATGAAGCCGTCTTTCGTTGAGATGAAATTGCTAAAATTTGGCGGAAATGAAATCAATCCGTTCGATTCGTCAACTGCAACACGGCCGTTTCCAACGATAGTCAGCAATTGCTTGGAGAAATCTTCGGCAGATGGATCGTTTATCAATGCAACTCGCATGTTTGTCGTCAGCTGAAGTTTCTTCACATAGCGCCAGAGTCAATGATTTGAGGCAAGCGTTTATTTCATCGGCAGCGGTCGATCTTGGAATGACTGGTAGTGTTTGGTGGAAATCGCCAGATAGTAGAATCATTGCGCCTCCAAAAGATCTTGATTCATTGCACAGATCTTTCATAGTTCGATTGAGTGCTTCCAGTGCGCATTTGTGCGCCATTGTCCATTCATCCCAGGTGATGATTGTATTTGCTACCAAAAATTTTGCCATTGCTGAGTGTTTCGTAATCTTGCATGTCGGTTTTTCAGTGGTTTGAAGCAATTTCAACTCTGAATAAGCCGTTTGGAATCTTTCTATCTACGTGGCCGCTATTCTAGAAGAAGAAACTGCTACAACAATTTTATATCTCGCACGAACAGTGGCCATAATCAATGACATGAGAAAGTCTTCCCAGCTCCACCGGGCGCATCGAGGAAAAATAAGCCACCGTTTCCATCATCAATTGCCTATATTAACGTATCGTACATTTCCTTCTGTTGAGGTTTCAACAGTGGTACATTCGTTCAAACTGATTGCTTCAATGCATTTCGATCATATTTACGTTCACGTTCCGATTCTCGATTGAAAGCGTCGTTCATTCCACGATCTGGCGTTGGCATTCCTAACTTGACTAACAAACTGCCGCATATAAGGCAACACATGTCTTCGATCAAAAGCAAAGCCTGGTTATGTATCTCTTCATTCATCTCGAGATCGGGATTCCCTGAACTGACACGAATTCGATGTAAAATGTATTCGGACATGTCATCCTTGTACTTGTCCACAGTTCGCGTGGATTCGATGGGAGCATGTTGAAATAATGATAGCAAATAATGTGCGTATCTGACTTGGAGATTCAAAAACAATTCCTTTAGCGATTGTCGTGTCCCAATGAGTATAGTTTTCAAGCAAATTGAGATATTGACATGCAGCACGAAATGTTGGGCGCACTACGCCATTGACAGTTTGAAGTGATTTAAATGATTCCAGCCCACGAACATTCACCAGCATCAACCGCAAGTAGAAGCATTCGTCATTCTTAAGATTAACTGTGTTAATGCAACAAAGAGCATCAGTAAAACGCACATCCGTATGATCAGGAACCGTATTGCCTTGCTTTCGACGTTGAATTTTTTTCGATGAAGCGTTCCAAGTGTAATAGCGTGCCATCTCAGCAGGGCTGTGGACTCCTTAGTGTGGAGTCGTGTAAAAAAAGACGACTCCGACCCCAATTTAAAAATAATTAACGACTCCGACTCCGAGGAAATTTTGCAACAATTTCATTTTAACATATACATATGTAATACCATCAGATCATTTTAAGTCAGCCAAGCATGCAATATCAACACTTTGGACTATTTTGTTTGAATACTCATAATTAAATATCTTTTTCAAAAAAAAATCGAGCCACTCATTTTTCGCGACTCCGACTCCGGCCTAAATAACGCAACACCTCGACTCCGACTCTACAACCCTGCATCTCAGAATAGAGCAACATTCGTGAAAATGCCAAGCTTCGTTTTTGCCAATCAATCGAATACATCCAGCATCGAGTATCCCCAAAGATGCGATGCTTAACAATGTAGTTCATCATCAATCAGCGACCGGATTTTTTGTTTGAATACACGTGCGGTGATGTCGTGTCGATTACTTGATGTTTGTCCGGGGAGCAGCAGTTAAACAATTTCTATCCATTTCGGATTGCACGTAAAGGTGATGAATAGATCTTGACGATTGTAATGAAGACCATATGTCATTGCATCATGCGCATATTCATGCATATGACGCGGGTTGAAAATGTACGTCGCCGGTAGAATAGCCAATCAACCAACATTAGCTGCGTCTCATTCGCGCCACATTATAAACCAATCTAAATACACTGTTCCCGCTATTAGACATGCATCTCGTGTTTGACCATAATTGGATAAATAGATTTTAACACCAGAATGATTTATCAGAATTAAAACTTTCTATATGGGAATGAAAACTCCAAATCGCTCCTACATAGCAAGCAGTCAAGTGTGAAAGTTGCAGTCAACGCCATCTCGTGGATATAATGGAAACAGCATACAACGTCGTGTAATTCTTCGTAATTTGTTCTTCGTAATTTCTTTTTCATGATATTTTTCCGATGTTTTAATGCTTATTCTGCTATTCTAGGCGGAGACAAATTTAATAAATCAAAGATCATTGAAATCCGTGCAGCAATTCTCGAGATATACGTGGTGTAAATAACCCCACTTTGTTTTATATATAGTTACACCGAATCGGTGAAATTGCCTATTTCACGCAGTCGGCAGACATTTTGCTGAATGCGTGAAATCGGCAAGCCCGTTGCCTATTTCACGCATTCGGTAAAATTTCTGCTGACTGCGTGAATTCGGCATAAAATCTTTTGCTTATTTCATGCATTCAGCAAGGTAGATTAATACAAACTGATCACAGCGCTCTGGCGGTGTTTTTTGCAACTAAACCAAATGTCATTTCATAGCATATAAAAGCATATTGTTAATTAATTACAATGTCGTTCCTCTGCATACAACTTGCAAATAAGTTAGAACTGTAATATGATAGGCAGCACTCATCGACATCAACTCATCGGGCGTCATTTTAGAGATCTATTTTCGACTTTGAAATGTCTCCCTATGTGACAGATGTCAAAATAAACCATAGACCATAATAAGTTATATTGGAACTGTCTATGGTATAAGAATAAGCTGTCATAGTGATGATAGAATAATTATATTCTAATTATTTTAAAAAGCTTATAAAAATTATTAATTAAATTAACTCGCATTTTTGCATCCAATAAAATCAAATGACGTTCGTTCGGACGCAGCACTGTACAACATAAGCTCAACGGGTGACGTTTCTATAATGTATTAGCTGTAAGCCCGTTGCCCTCAACGGGGGGATTTTTTTGCATTTTTGATAAATCAAATATTTACTGGCGTGGAAAATCAAATGCAAACTTATTTATTGAATAAGCCAGAAGGTTTTGCTTAATTAATTCTCTAAATGGTTTTTAAGAATACACCCAGTCCTCTTTAAGAATTAAAATAAAAGGGGATTGTAAAAAATACGCAAATATCGGAAAAACGTGAATTCTGGACGTTTTTAAACAGGATTTCACTGTAAATAATAAAAATTTACATCTGAACCAAATTTAAATTAAGAAAAAAGAATTCGACCCATAGTAAAAAGAAATGTTATGATATTTTTATTTTAAACAAAAGAATAGTGTGTCATTCCAAAAGACAGTGAAGGATGTCACTAATAAAATATTGAGAAACCGTGTTACATATAGGATGATAAAAATCATCAAAACAGAGGGCGAGGTGTGTGACTCTAAAATTTTTGAGAAGCCGTATCACATATAGGATAATCGAAATTAATTGCAAATTTTATCCAAATGTATGAAAAATAGTCAAAATATATTCTCATACATTATGAAAAACTAAATTATATCTATATATATAAAACAAAGTCGGGTTATTACACCACGTATAAGTCGAGATCGGCTGGATCAATTTTGATGATTTTTGATTTATTGAATTTGTCTCCCCCCAGAATAGCAGAATAAGCATTAAAAAATTGGAAAAATATCACGGATAAGAAATTATGAAGAAAATTCTTTCTCATACATTTTGTATTAAAAGATTTTTCAACTATCAACTTGCTTGCGTCGGTCGCGTGTAGATGGCGGGACAGTCAATCAAAAAAAACACATCTATTATATCTATGTATATGTATGTGTGTATATATATATATATATATAAATTATATGAGAATGATTGTGATGATGTACCGCTTATCCGATTGCCATGCAATTTTGGTGAGTTGTTGTGCAGACATCAGAAAAGGTTTATAAATCAGCGGTGGGCTGCCAATGCGTTAATTTGTTTGTTTGTCTGCTAAGCGATGCTATACCGTTCATCCGACAGCGATAAAACTTTGGTGAGTTGTTGTGTGAACGCCCGTAAATGTATATGAATCAGCGGTGGCTTACCAATACGTTTATTTGTTAGTTTGTTGCTTATGCGTTCCTGTTCCTGTACCGTTCATTCGATTGTGATAAAACTTTGGTAAGTTGTTTTGCAAACGTCCCCAAATGTATATAAATCAGTAGTGGGCTGCCAGTACGTTAATTTGTTTGTGTTTCCCGTATGCGTTTCTATACCGTTCATTCGATTGCAATAAAACTTTGGTGAGTTGTTGTACGGACGCCCGCAAATGTATATAAATCAGCGGTGAGTTGCCAATACGCTAATTTGTTAGTTTTTCCCTTCTGAGTTCATTTTCCTATGCCGTTTATCCGATTGCAATAAAAAATTGAGAGGAAATTAACAGCTCTTTGGTGACGCACTTATTTTATTGTCTGGTGATTTTTGACAAACTCTACCAGTTACACCACGTCTGACAGCTGCTGATGAATTAAGTGCATGTCTCAAATCATCAGTTTTATGGCAACACGAGCACAAATTCTTTTTTAAGTCCAGTATGCGTGTAGAACTACAATATGACGTATCCGCTGAACGTTTCGCAAAATAATTGTTGGATATTGGGAATGGAAAAATAGAAGTCGATGAATCCACACAATTAATCATATTGGAAACAAGATTCTGTAAAGTTACAAGAACCATAGACGTGTTATATAAGCAGCCAAAAACAAAGATGTTAATGCCATTAACTTCAGGATTCAAAACGAAATACCAGGCGAAGAGACAGCGTGTAACTCCATCGATACTGTAATGAAACAAGACGAAGTTGTCAATTATCCAACTGAATTCTTAAATTCACTTGATTTGCCAGAAATGCCGCCACACGATTTAACATTGAAAATTGGCGTACCTATCATTCTTCTCCGAAATATAAATTCACAATTTTGCAACGCTACCAGGCTTTCAGTGAAAAAGATAATGAACAATATCATCGAAGCAAAAAAAAATTAAATGGAAAATTTAAAGGGGACGATGTACTGTTGCCAAGCATCTCAATGATTCCAACAAATATGCCATTCGAATTTAAACGTTTGCAGTTTCCTATGCGACTCGCATTTGCAATGACCAACAATAAAGCACAGGAACAATCGCAACAAATGTGTGGATCAAATGTTGAAAATCCATGCTTTTTACATAGACAGCTGTATGTGGCCTGCTCACGCGTTGGAAAACCTTCAGGTATATTCGTATACGCACCAGACAAAAAAACAAAAAATATATCCAAAAGTACTCCAATAAACAGAATTAAAACCCAAACATTTTCATTCTTTGAGTGGCATTGCAACGCTTGCCGGGAACCGGCTAGTTAAAAAGAAATTTTATCTAGTACGTAGATAGTCAAAATATATAAAAATCAAATGCAATTTTTCAATAAAAAATCAATTGCACATTTTATCCAAATGTATGAAAATATTTTTCTATGATAAATCTATATCATAATTCAATTATTCTTAATGTATTAAAGAATTAAAAAATATTTTCAAGGTCAGACGTGAAAAGATTTAATCATTATGATTCAATTGATCAAATCAGCACCAAAGAATATTGCTTTCACTCGACTCACACGATCAAACGATTCATTTCGATAGCCCTATAATCATAGCTTGCAGTAATCGAATTAAAGTCTTTGATTATTCGAAAATTGTCGAATATTATGATCCATGGTGATAGAATATTTCAGCTCTACACCAAGAAATATCGAATTTTCAAACGTGGCGATATCAAAACATTCACGCGCGTCTTAAAATAAGCCGCTCCCATTGGATAGAATGACATTTCGAAAATTCGCTGTTCAAAATAAACCGTTATCATTGGGCGAATTCCACGACAGGACCCACATTTAGCGCTATTAATAATATGAAGATTGGCCCTTTTAGTTAGTTCGTAAAAAATGGTTGGAACATGGTATAGAAATAGTCTTTTCAGAACGCGTTTAAATCAATCATTCTGCATTCATAATTAAAGACAATAATGACAATATTACAGCCAAGCTAAATTTGATTTCTGTGTCAAAATTATTTTTTCAACTGTTATGTTGACAGTTAAAGAATTTATACACTGACCATAGACAATAATTATGGCCTGGCAGGGTTGGGCTGGATGGGGCTCGGGGGGCTCGAGCGAGCCCCTTGTTAAATTTCGGCACGGCCGGCGAGCCCCTTGTTAAGGTAAAAAAGTCATTCGTCTTAGATCAAAACATAACAAAGCTGCAATTTCTGTAGATGGATAAATTTGAAAATTAATTGTCATTTCATTTTTTCATTCAGCGTTGTGGGCGTCCGTGAGTCCCAGTACGAAAAAACATTTTTTCGATCGATTTATCTATTTTCTGTTCGAAGGAATGGGTGTTTGTGATGTCTTAAGATTGCCTGCCACTCTTCCGATCCTTCATTTCAACTGGGCGCTACGATTAGTTAATCACTAGTCCTGTCTTATGCTTGTCATTTTATCCCTACTACTCGACATAGGGAGCGGACATGGATAAAAAATGGATAACATTTACCGAGCCCCTTGTTAAGATGTTGGCAGCCCACCGCTGCACCCTGGCGAATTCACTCAGTCGGCAGAAATTTTACTGAATGCGTGCAATAGGCAACGGGTTTGCCGAATTCACGCATTCAGCAAAATTTCTGCGGACTACGTGAAATAGGCAATTTCACCGATTCGGTGTAACATATACAATGATAATACAAACCAATTAATGCAGGCTTTATTTGCACCATTAGTATTATCCATTGAGACATTTATGTATGTAGTACTAAAACAATACGAGCTGTAAGCCCGTTGCCCTCAACGGGAGGATTTTTTCACATAATAAAAATCAGAAATTTTCCGACATAAACAATTAAATGAATTCTTACTCATCAAATTAATCAGAATGAATAAACTATACTAATTCGCCAAATGGAACTTTTTTATGAATATATGAGCCTTTAAGAGGTGAAGTGAGCCAAATAGCAAAGTGGTAAAACTTTTCCGTTTGACTTTTGAGTACAATTACGTTTTCAATTGTTTTTTGTGCGAATGTCGTCAACTTTTAGTCTAATGTGAAAGTTTATTAAATAAATAAGTATAAATAAATTATTTAAGAGAAAAATTGATTGTAACAATTTAATAAAAGGGATGAATTCAGTTCAACTTTTCCCATCATCCTAACTTGGCTCACTTTACCTATTTTAGTCTTGTTGATCCCGATTTATCAAACAATTTAGCTTACATTTAAGATTTCGACTGAAGGTGCTTGGTGAAATTTCAATATTAAATTTGAATCGTTCAAATTATGTACACTCCCACAGATTTTGTCACTCACGACCCGGGTTTCGCCTTTCGGCATCTTCAGGCGTTCAAGCGCACGGATGAACTTGAACCGACGCTTAGTAAATAGATGTTTCGTGTTTATATATTAAATAAATGTATCACTGAGTCTAAAGCTATCGCTGGCGAAAAGGCTAAGCTCATGGGAATACCCAAAGATTTGAGTAGTGAGTGGTTTTAAGAATTATATTTATTTGTTTGTCGGCAAAGGTTTTATGATATTATTTATGATATTATTTATATAGGGTATAGAAGTGGAGAGCCCGGAAGGTTTAATATTTCGTTTAAAATCGGAAGACTGTGCAACTGTGCCCCATTAATTTCTAAAATTTCCTGGAAAAAGAGCTTATGACTGTCTGTATTTGGGTGTAACATTTTTATCCCTTGTTCCTAATTGAACACGTGTCCTTCCGAAATTAAGTGATTAGCAAAAGTAGACGTGTCCTTTTTCAGTCTAAAGGTTGCCATATGCTCTAATACTCTGATGTTTAAAGTCCTCTCTGTTTTGTTGATATATTTTTTTTTACAACAAGAGCATTGTAATTATAAATTCCAGATTTATTTAGGTAATGTATTTTATCTTTATTGTTAACTAATAATTTGCCTAAAGAGTTTTTACAGTAAAAGGCTGGTCTAACACTATCAGCTAGTTGTTTTTTAATTTTAAGACTTGTATTTCCTAAATAAACGATTCTACGCCAATACCTAGAATGATCTATGTCCTTTGACAATGTACCTTTAAATAACATTTTTTCTGCAAGTTTAGTTTGGTTTTTTTGATAAAAGATTGTCTATAAGAGACATATTTCCATGAGCTTAGCCTTTTTTTACATTTATTTAATATATAAACACGAAACGTCCATTTACTTAGCGTCGGTTCAAGTTCATCCGTGCGCTTGAACGCCTGAAGATGCCGATAGGCGAAACCCGGGTTGTGAGTGACAAAATCTGTGGGAGTGTACATAATTTGAATGATTCAAATTTATTTAGCTTACTTTATTTTTAAGTAGTATTTGAGCATCAATTGACCTTGTCCAAAGCATAGTCTCATTATTACAGGTAGTCCTCGACTTACGACGGTGCGACTTACGACCATTCGCACTTACGACCTAAAAAAAAAGCATTTTAAAAAAAATTGAATTGCATCACGGGGCACCACAGCAGATGCTTACGTAAAGTAAAATGATGTTACAATGATAATGCAATACACATTTGCTCAGATGTACAAATTTAACATTGAAAAATAATATAATAATGATTTATTTTAATACATCGTCGATGCAAATCAAATGTGATATATGTGCATTCTGAGATAGTCAATAAAAACTGCTTAAAAAAACGAAACGGAAAATAACACTTCTATTTATGCACAAATATTTTTTCAGTATTAGAATACATGTACATAATGCAAATATTTACTATTTTGAACAAGAAAATGGCATTTTATTGCGTTTTATGTACCATTTTTAATATTTTGCTGTCAAAATATTTTATTAAAAACTAGCTGGCCCGACGAACTTCGTACCGCCTCAGAATCAATAAATGTTGTGTTAATTTATTGGATGAGTTAAATTCAGTTTGAATGAATACTCAAAATGAATTAAGTTCAATAAATGTGCAAAATTAAAAATGAAAAGTATTTTAATTACATTGAAATGATGTTATTCACGTGGCACAGTCGATAGATTTAAAGGAATGCAGTGGACCAACGATTTGATTTTGAATTGTGAAGTTGAAATGATCCACATCTTTGTTATTTGCTGCAAGAATTGCTCGTTCACTCAACCAATTATGATGTTTGTGATTAGCAATGATATTCAGGAACACTTTGTTGATTGTCCTTCGATGAGACGAAATTTCAAAAATTCGGCAAAAACGAAATCAATCCATTCGATTCGTCGACAGGAACACGGCCGTTACAGATAGTCAGCAAATGCTTGGAGAAATCTGCGGCAGATGGTCGTTTAGAAATGCAACTCGCATGTTTGTCGTTAGCTGAAGTTTCTTAACATAGCGCCACAGAGTCGATGTTTTAAGTCAAGCGTTTATTTCATCGGCAGCGGTCGATCTTGGAATAACTGGTAGTGTTTGGCGAAAATCGCCAGATAGTAGAATCATTGCGCCTCCAAAACATTTTGAGTCATTGCGCTGATCTTTCATAGTTCGGTTGAGTGCTTCCAATGCGGAGGAAAAATAAGCCACCATTTCCCTCATCAATTGCCTTCATTAAAGTATCGTACACTTTCTGTTGGGGCGTTGGGGTTCAACAGTGGTACATTCGTTCGAAGTGATTGGTTCAATGCATCTCGATCATATTCACGTTTACGTTCCGATTCTCGATTGAAAGCGTCGTTCATTCCTCGATCTGGCGACGCATCATGCAGCGCATGAGGTAACACATATCTTCGATCAAAAGCAACGCCTGGTTATGTATCTCCTCATTCACCTCGAGATCGGGATTCCCTGAACTGACGCGAATTCGGTGTAAAGTGTCTTCGGACATGTCATCCTTGTACTTTTTCCATAATTCACGTGTATTCGATGGGAAGCATGTCAAATAAATGATAGCAAATAATGTTCGTATCTGACTTGGAGACGCAGAAACAATTGCTTCAGCGATTGTCATGTCCCAATGAGTTTAGTTTTCAAGCAAATTGAGCTATTGACATGCGGCACGAAATGTTAGGCATACGACGCCATTGACAGTTCGAAATGATTTGAAATGTCGACCCGAAGGGAATTATTGGTTGTTTTTCAGATTTTTCATGTTCACAGAACTGAAAGACTCTTACATAATGACAGGGATCTTTTCAAAATTATTCAAATAATACTTTTTTATAATTTTACGAAAGTTCATTCTAAATTTTCATATTTTTTATATTACGAAATGACATAAATTCTCATTATAACAAAGAACGCAACATTTTCCAAATCTTCAATATTATATTTATGAGATTATCTTTCATTAGAAAAAAAAATATATTTTTGTTTAATGTTCCACACATACAAACAACTATACAGTCAATCCTGTTTTTATGCGGTAGATGTGTTCCACGAAATATCGCAAAAAAAAATCGCATAAAAAAAACTTGACTTCCATAGAAATAGTAGGGTGCGTTACTTAAATTTTAAAATCCGCATAACTTTGAAACAGCGAGTTAAAATATACACTAAATCGCAAAGTATAAGAAAATTAGGGGAAAACCACGGCGTAAAAATATTAAAAAATAGTCACTGTATGACAATTCTATGTGTGTTTTAAAGCATGTGGTTCTAAATCACTCTTTTTCAGAAGAAATTGTATGCGCATCAATTTCATAAAACTATGGTTGTTTTCTAACAATAAAATTAGTGATCAGAGTTTGTTCAGATTTTCTTTTTCGATAATTAATTGTTTATGCAGTTTGTTATACCCATATATATAATATATTCTAAAGTTATCGTTGAAACTTGAATGCGCGATCAGAATTTGAATCATTTAGAAAGAAATGATCTTCTAATTTACTGAAAAGTTGGATACCTTCTTCAATTATTTTCGCGAGCAACTGGAATTTCTTTCAGTTCGTCTTTGTTTTCTGGTTTTTTGTCAATAATTAAATTTAAATTATGATCATCTTCGTCACTTATAGCTTTATCTGTAAGTAATTCGTTGATATAATTTTCGCTAAAGGTATCAAACCTTTCTTCGCCAAGTTCAGGTGCTAAAGTAATCATTTCAGCTGATATTACCGATGCTTCAATGGTTTCATCGACTGTAACACACCTAATTAGGTGGACTTAATTCAGCGATGGCAGATGCAACATGATTTAAACAGTCCGAAATCGTATTTTTTTTTCAAATGTCGGTTGTGTTTATAATTCTCTCTATTCTATCCAAAATACAACAATATATGCTCTCGATGTAATATTTAACATTTTTATATATCGTAAAATATGGTACATTTAAAAAAATGCATTTCTAAAAAATCGCATTACTTCGAAATCGCATAAAAAACCGCATAAAAACAGGATTGACTGTATATAGGGATCAAAAATAAAATAATGATTTGATAGTATTCTATAACAATATAATATACATGAAAAGTATACTGATTTTTTTTTACATACCTTCTGATTTTATGTACTTTCATTCGTCTTTTCACATTTCAGTATATATTTTAGCGACGGTGATGAACATGAGACATAAATTCCTAAAAGTTTTTTTTTAAAATGGATATTGAAGATTTAGTTTCGATTTAGTTTAAAGTTGGCATTCCTAACTTGATTAACAAAATGCCTCACATGAGGTAACACATGTCTTCGATCTAAATCAAAGCCTGGTTATTTATCTCTTCATTCACCTCGAGATCGGGATTACTTGAACTGACACGAATTCGATGTAAAATGACTTCCGACATGTCATCCTTGAACTTGTTCCACATCTCACATGTATTCGATGTGTAGCATGTCAAAATCATGATAGATAATAATGTGCGTATATGAAATTGAGATTCAGAAAAAATTTCTTCAGTGATTGGCATGTCCCAATAAGTATAATTTTCAAGCAAATTGAGCTCTTGACATGCAAGTAGAAACATTCGTCATTTTTCGGATGAACTGTGTAAATGCGACCAAGAGCATTCGGGTGATCAGGAACCGCATCGCCTTGCTTTTGACGTTAATTTTTTTTCGATATAGCGTTCCAAGTGTAATAACGTGTCATCTCAGAGTAAAGCAACGTTCGTGCAAAATATTGTTGTCAAAAATTTATCATACCTTATTATAAACATTACCTTATTTCAATATTATCCGATTTTCTTTCGTTTTCATTTCATATCATCGATTTCTTTTATTCTAATCCATATTCTAAATTTTTATTTTTTTATAAGACAGTAGTACGCAAAAGAAGCAAAAACAAACAAATATAGAAAACAGTGCTATCTGGTGGATTTTTCTGAAACCAGCTTACGACATTTTATCGTTTGATGAAGCTATTCGTCATTTGAAAATTTTATTCTGTATGAAGATATTTATTTTCTTTATAATTTCTTTTCCGTGATATTTTTCCGATGTTTTAATGTTTATTCTGCTATTCTAGGCAAAAATGAATTTTATAAAGCAAATATCATTGAAATCCTTGCAGTAATTCTCGAGATATACGTGGTGTAACTAACCCCACTTTGTTTTATATATATAGATTATTCAAATTTGATAACTAGGCAATATTTTACTCACTAGTGTCAAGTTAACAGAATTTAATAATGAGATTCTATGATCACAACATGTATGTGAATGTTGTGGACATATTATGACAATGGAATTATTAATCGTGTATGCAGAAGATATGATTTTCTATCAAATAATAATTTATTCATTTATTAGTAAAAACACAATATTCCTTTGTACTTCATTCCACTTTATTTAATATGTCAGGACCGGTTTCGCTCATTACGAGCATCGCAAAATCAGCAACGAATCTACTTTATCACTTTGTCAAAAATTTCCCAAATATTAATTATGTTTGTAACTTCTTTCAATCCCCATTTTTATAATTTATTAAAACTTTATTTTGAAATGGGCTCTTTGATTGTTTAGTTTACTATGTTTTATAGAATACATACTTACTTAATTATATATTGACTATTTTTATATACACCCAATCTTTTTTTACGCGATACATTGGAGGAAGGTGTCGCGTAAAGAAACCTCACTTTCATATGATTTGATAAATCGGTTCCAAAAATCAAAATATCGCGTAAAAAAGTATCAAAAATGTATGAAAAAAAAATTGTTCCTCTAATAAGCGCAAAAAATATTTTTTTACGGTGCCGTCCAAAAAAATCGCGTAATTTCAAAATCGCGCAAAAAAAATCGCATAAAAAAAGGCTTTCATCTATTTTCTAATGTATTATTTATGTATCATGCTTATTTTCAAATTGAATGGCCCCCTCCTGGGACAATTTCTGGATCCGCCACTGCTTGCGGAGCACTGCTTTAGAAGGCTGAGAAAAAAAACTGTATATTTAGCTAATTTTCGTAAAATCGTCACATATGTATACCATATTTGATGTTCAGCAACGACATATTTTGTATGAAATTCGACTTACGACCAATTCGACATACGACCAAAGTTCAGGAACGTATCTCGGTCGTATGTCGAGGACTACCTGTATATTCATTTTAAAATTCAGTGTGGAATTAGTAAGCAGCTTGAACATCTCCACCGAGACCATCTCCTTGGGTTGCAATTTTCCGAGTTTGAATTTGAAGTTTCTCATATCTGGTTAAATGATGAGGTGTAGTAGTTGCATTTTAATTCAAATAAATCGTGAAACAATTTAAATAATTTCATGCACGGATAATCCGCACACGTATAATTGGGAGTACGTATACTGTACTTTTTTTGAGATACCTTATTTGAAGCCAACCAATGCTTGGACTCAGTAGTGTAGCAAGGGGGGTGCGGCATTTTCAAAAATAAATACAATATTTTGCGAGAAATTATATTTAATACATACAAAAAATTAAGCCACCTCTGGTAAAAACTCCACATTCATAGTTTATAAATAGTTGAAGTGATTTAAAAACAAAAATAAAGGACATATTGGGGGCGGCAAATTCAAGGATCGCCATGGGCGGCCGGACCCCTTCCTTATCCACTGCTTAGACTGCATTACTCATATGAATATCATTATATTATGTCATTTTTCAGGCGTGCAGTGATTTTGGAAACAAAAATCAAGCTCTACAAAACCTATCTTTCAAGTTGAAAAAAGGTGAAATCACATGGCTGATAAGCAACGATGCTGCTGAAAGAAGAACTTTGCTGTCAATTATAACAGGTGAGCTTAAAGAAAACCATTTGATCTCTCTTTGTTGCTTGATTATTAAAAAAATATTGCTATAGCTCGGATCTCGAGAATCAATTAGATGAAATATTTTGATTGAATTGGCATTTTATTAATAGCTATGAATTGATTGATATAATCAAGTCAACGGATTTTATTTTTTTTACGATATTTTTCAAATGTATGCGACACTTTTTCAAAAAATTGTTCTTTTTTTAATCTTAAAAATGCATCGATTTTACAAATTATTTATTAATTAAATTATTTCAGTCGGACAAATTTTCAGACTATTTTTGACAATTGATAATAAAAGATATTTTGTACTTGACAAAATATTTTTTTGTACATTTTAATGACAAAAAAAGGCAACAAAAAAAAATACCAAGATATTGTACATAATTATTAAGTGAAACACTATTTGATATCAGTGGCACCTTTTGTTTTGGTTAATTTAAAAGAAGTTTGAAGTCAAAATATGATTTTGCTTGATGGTTTTGATAACTTGCTTTCTGACGAATGCTTTAATAAAATTTCTGAAAAATTAATCACCTGTAAGTATGTAGTGTATTACAAATATTTTTTACTAGGCAAGTCCATTTGCATTTTCATTCAGTGCCGGTGCGTGATGTTTGTTATATCATTAAAAAAAATGCATATTGATTGATTGAAAATAATGAATCGTATCATTATTGATTAGGCAAAACTATCATGTTCAGTAGAATCTCCTCTACTTACGCAGTTCTGTAATAACGTGTTTTCGTACTAACACGGATGAGAATTTCAAAAATAAATCAGTGATGTGAGTTTGTTTCAAATATCGATTTCTACAAATGAACTGAATTTATAACTAGAGAGTAGGAAGATTGCTTATATATGATAGATAGCTAGAATTTTTTTATACCAGGAATGTATAAAGCAGTGTAGGGTGTAACACCTTTTATAAACTCATTTGTTATGAGAAATAAAGAGCTGTCATACAAAAATCTATGTATAAATATTTAATAAAATAAAAAAGACTGATATACAGTGACGTAGGAAGGGGTCCTGCCTCCCGGGGCGGTTCTTAAATTTACCGCACTCAATATTTCCTCTAATTTTGTTTTTTTATCAAATCACTATTTTTTATCAATGAACAAAGAGTTTTTACTACAGGTGGCCTAATTTTTTTATATATTTTAAAACATTAAATTATTTACACTTCTTTTACTAATGTATTTATGTTGAAATAATGTTGACCTAAAGAGGTCAAATTGTAAATATTTTTAAAAATTCACATTTTCATTTAAATAAACTGAGTGTATATATATATATACTAGCTGTAAGCCTTTTTTGGAATAATGTTTAAGTTTGCTAACAACTATTTTTTGTAGTGGCAGAAATTTCGTAAATTATTTATTTTTGGAATAATGTTTAAGTTTGCTCACAATCATTTTTCGTAGTAGAAGATTTTAAAATAAAAGTCGAAATATAGTTCTATAACATATCCATACTGTCATTAGAATATTCCTTATGCATGTAAGAAATTAAAAAGATTTTCAAGGCCGGATGCAAAATATAACCATACCTTCCAATAATCGAATCAATGACACTGAACAAAATCTGTCAAATCAGCTCCCAGCCCTATAATTATAGCTTCAAAAAATCGAATCAGTGTATTTGATTATTTAAAAAACTTCGTAGCGATGCAAACTTTCAAAAAAAGTTCTCTCAATATTATTACGATGCTTCAGTTCTAAGCTAGGAAATTTGAATTTTGAACATAAAAAGACGTCCATTTCAATTGTTTTAAATTCGAACGACGGATGTCAGGAATATTGAAAAAAAAATTCTGGATAGGGACACCCTTCACCTAGCGGGATGAAATATACTTTACAACCTATTCTCATATCTGAAAAATATAGATAAATTTTTTTATAAATATCGGTCAAGCCGTTACAGAGGAGTTTGGAGACAAACATGTGACACGAGATTTTTATATATATAGGATAAGGTGTAATAGAATGCTGAGCGATCAACTATTGTGCTATAATATAATATCTATTGCACAAAACTGGATTGACTTGGTCTAAATAACCAAATAATGGCATTTGGATTTAATTGTGTACAGCCGTGTAACCTAGACCAGTGTTCTTCAACCCTATGGTCCGCGGACCATAGGGTTGATGACTTTTCTGTTTCGAAAATTTTTCAACTTGCTTATCTCCTCGATGTTGATGCAAAATTGTGAATGAAATGCCTTCCAAAATCTGTAAGGTGTCAGTTATCTCACGTATTTTCAATTCAAGATCGGTCAAAACTATATTGTGGACGTTTTTTATGTTTTCTGAAACAATTGCCGAATTCGGGCGACCAGAGCGTTCATAAATCAGTTATCCACTTCGTTACCATTTATCTCGAGTCCAAATAACACTTGTCCAGCCATTTCTTTGCTTGAATGGTATTTTTTCTCATTAAAAAGCAATGATTTATCAACACACGGAATTATGATTTTTGAATTATTTTTATAATTACAAAAGTAGAATCACTGAAACCACTGTACTGTAACTTGTGAACTAAGCCACAATTGTTATGAAATTTTGACAAGCATTATTTGAAGGTTGGTACTTCTTAAAAATCATATGAATTTGTCAATAGTGGCACGATCTATATGTCATCCTACAAACTTATTGAGTGATGTTGGATGACGCCGGTCTGCGAGATATTTTAACCGGTCTGCGGGTGTAAAAAGGTTGAAAAACACTGACCTAGACAGTCCACTTTGAGTGAAGTGTAGCTCCAGCCATTCCTACGTGAATGGCGAGCTCTTTTTTTGTACTACCGTCTTCCGGCACATGTGTACCGATGTATCTGAAGCTGTCGACCTTCTCGATGATCTGTCCCGCGCTGGTCTGATTCATAGGAAGTTTAATTACACATCATTTATGCTTGTATTCTACCAGCTCTTCTTTACGGTAGCAAAACATGGGACCTGACGCACCCGCAGGAAAACCGTATACTGAGCTTTGAGAACAGATGCTTGCATCAGATAATGGGGGTGAGGTGGTTTGATTTCGTGAGCACATAATTTGGAGATTAGGGAACGTACAAAACAGTGCCTCGTCACGTCGGTGGTCATGAAGAGACGCTGAAACTGGCCTGGTCACGTGCTGCAGATGCCTCTGAAAAGCCTTAATCCTGCCTGCCTCTTCTTCCGAACGGTGGGTTCCCGGCGTACTGGATGTACTCGGCGGAACTGAGGGATGCTGGGATGTCATCAGAGAAAGCAATTTGTGGGAGACCGAGAAACATGGAGGTACAGTGTGGCGGTCATATGCTCTACTAAGGAAGTGAACGTAGTCAAAGAAGAAGAAAAAGAAATAACCGAATTCAAACAATGGCATGTCGAGAAATTTACCGCTCACCATTTAGGTATAGTAATAGTAAAAATAAACAAAAGGGCTTACACCAGTTCTATTCCCAAGTTGTTTTGGGGTGCAGTCGTTGATTGTACATTGGCTTGCATCAGTATGTTACAATTATTTGGAAGAGTAAAATTGAAAAATGTCTATATAGTTGTTTTATGTTTCTTACACAGGTACGTGTTCTCCTACTGAAGGCGTCGTCAAATTTAATGGAATGGATATACAGCATTGTATGGATGATTATAATTTATCAATCGGATATAGTCCCGAGGAAGACGTAATCATAGACAATCTAACAGTCAGAGAGCAAATAATATTGAGCGCAAAGGTAATATTAAATTAATTGATACAGACTGGAGAGATGGTGTGTGTTTGAAACTGTTTGAGGAGCACGCCTGTGGCAACTTTACAATGTAGCTTGTCACTACATGAAATTTTAAAATGTACCAGAAAAACCTTTCTGACAACCTTTGCACTCTTATTAGATTTACTCGATACCAACAGATACAAAAACCAAAGGTATTTTTGAGACAACCTGTGAAGCTCCAATGGTGACCAATAACACGTATCATATTTTCACTAATTTGAGTCAAAATATTTTCTAAGCTTATTCGGATTGTAAAATTTACCATTCTTGTATTATTTAAGACGTACTTTTGAAACAAATGGGGTTTTATTGTCGATTTACTTAAGAAATATTTTTGTAGCAGCGCTTTAATGACTACTCATCAATTTTTGGGACAAACATCCGCGTTCTATCTGTTGATTGATTTTATTGCATACCACCAATTCTTTATGGCAACAGCCCACCTTGAAAAAATATTTGCTACAGTTTGTTATTATTGGTCAATATTTTGTTTTCTATTGATTACTTACTTGAAGCATATGTTGAAAACAAAAGAAACTCATCCCGCACATTTCGCACATGCAGCCGGATTCGCGCATTTTTTCTTTAAAAATTCATATCTTTTTATTTAAACGACACATTTCTTTAAAACAAAAAGGGCTCGGAAGCAAAGAGCCGTACCTATGATAATAAACAATGAATGGTCTTGTGAACGAGTATGTGACGCGATAAAAATGCATAATTTCACTGATGTTGACATCATTGAAAAGAACCGAAAATAATAAAAATTTGACACGCGTAATTAAAGTAAATGCCCATTAACATGTGAAGCTATAAATTATGACCCTTAATTGTTTGATTTTTACGGCATCCAGAAAATCTCCAACTGTGTAACATTTGTTTGCGTTGACGTTTTATAAGTACTTTTTTAACGAAATCATTTTTCAAAATACATAAGATTAAAAATATATATTTACAACACTGTCACTTTTACTTATAAATTACGCAATAAATCAATTTAAATTTCATTTATGGCATGTATGACGCATTCACCCATCGTCTTGCAAGCCAACCCAATATTTAGCAACTTGCAATAAAAAACGTTTAAAATTTATTTTTGCCGGTGAGTTTAACTTGGCGAACACAAAAAATGATTAAGCATAGCACAAATAAGTAAAAAAACGACACTTTCTTTTCGATTTTTCATAGACAAAAAATATTTTTAAATAAAAATATGCAAAAATTGAAATATTTTTTAAAATTACCTCTTTAATTACACAACTAATACAACACAAAAACTTTTTTAAATTTTTAAACACTGAATGTAATAAAACAAGAGCAGATAATATATTGCGATCACAGAAACGAGAATGTGTTGTCTTTGACCAACACAAATGCACTAAAATATATTTAAATAATATTACAGAATATAAAACGAACAGCAGTATGTCTTTTAAGTCTAATAAAAGTAAAAGTCAACTCGTAAAATATTTTAATTTTAAGTATTCTAAAGCAAAAAATATCTTATTTCAAAAGTAATTTTCACCCATAAATAATAAGGTAAATCGACACAAAAAAATACACATACGCAACAAACCCTCTTGAGTAGCATGAAAAAACAAAAACCCGAAATAAATTATTTTTGCCTTAATGGATACCGATTACACGCCGGGGCTTAACGGATAACGACCATTTCCGCGTTAGTGCGGGGCCGGGGTCTTGAGTGTTAACATCACAAGTTTTACAAATATACTATGTTCTTTTTCGTTGTTTTTTATTCAAACACACTCACGGCTCGTGGTTAGCTAATCGCTCTAGTCCCGTTTTTTTTATGATATGATAGGAGATGGGAAAGAATTCAAGACATCATATACATTCATGTCTCCAAACAGAAATCAATAAATCGATTGAATACAATCTATAAAACTGTCAGTTCTGGAATTCGAACCAGTGACCTCCGTAATCGAAGCCAACGACATTGACCACTTACCACGCAGCCGGTGTGTTATATTTTTTTAATGGTGCAGCAAGGATGATTTAATTGTCTGGCTATCCCAGCTTTTTCTTCCATCCAGGTATAGAGACATTATTTTGTGGTATCAAAATGGGTCGTCTCGGTTGTCGTCTCTTTATAGGCACTGCTTGTATATAATAAGATTTAAAAACGTTGCATTCATTGGGTGTAGACTGTAGAGCAGTGATTCCCAAACTTATTATGCTCACGGATCCCTTCATGGAGAAAAATTAGACCACGGAACCCCAAGTGAAATAACTCCCACAAATTAATTTTGACCGACCACGGACCCTCTGAGCGGTCTCAGGAACCACTGCTGTAGAGTATCTTTTCTTTTTGGCTTCAGATCGTTTGCCGCGCGTAAATTTTCTTCTTCTACAGCCAACGTTGGCTTGGCCAACATTGATTGAGTTTTCACTATCTTTTTGCTTCGTAAATTCAAATAATATTATAAATTTGGTATTTAATAAAAACACTCGTAGAAAGCACAACTTCTATTACAAAATACAATCAGTGAAGATACTAGCTATGCAGTGAAGTTAAAATGTGTTTGGCACACATCCAATATGGCGGCTTCTACGCTGTGATTGGTTGAGAGGACAAAACATCTTTTGATTGAATTCGAGTGTTGTAGAAATCACGTTTTGCTTGTCATCTTTTTTTTTTAGGAAAATACCTTTTTTAAGGTAAATTGCGATTTTCATTCAAAGATTTTGTTATAGACTGTCAGAACTGATATTAAACGGCATTTTCTTAAATTTGTGAATGTTTGCTCCTCAATTAAAGCTTGTCATTACTTTTTTTAGCATAAATTCGTAAAATCTGGAAAATCATATTTTTTTTAAATACATTTGGTTTTTCATGTGATCTCCATATTGTGCAATCTAAATAAAGATCATAAGATTAAAACTAAGAAGTCTCAACTAGATAAATATAAAGTTGTCGTTGCCGAATAAGAGATGTGTTTATCTTTTTCCACAGTTGAAAGGCTTGGAAGGAAACAACGTCGGTAGAATCTTGGAGGACTGCGATCTATTCCATCAAGCTGACATGAGGGCTGACCAGCTTTCATTTAGTAAGAAGAGAAGAGTCCAATTGGCAATAGCATTGATCGGCAGTCCATCTTTACTGGTCCTGGATTATTCCATTTTAGGCTATAATTACTCTGATGTATTTCAAGACTGGTGGATTATCCAGGTTTGTTTGACAGTTCTCTCAAACAGTATCTTTAATCAGCCTTTATTGTTTCCTCAATACTTTAGCTTTTACAGGTAGTCCTCGACTTACGACCGAGATACGTTCCTGAACTTTGGTCGTACATATGTCGAATTGGTCGTAGGTCGAATTTCATACAAAATATGTAGTCGCTGCACATCAAATATGGTATTTGTGACGATTTTACGAAAATTAGCTAAATATACAGTTTTTTTTATCTTTTTTCGTAGTATGAACCATGTAATAATACAACATACTAAAAGAGATAGAAAACAAACTATGTGCCATCATTCAAAACTTTGCATTTAAATATGAACCATTTGATCTTACTTTTGTGTCATGGTTTTGTATAATGTGTAATTTATATTTCAATCTCCTTTTCCAGGAAAGCATTTCTATGAAGATATAATTAAATATAAATACATTATCTCGTACTTTCGATGGATTCGGTGGTGACTTTGTGGAAGTTCATTTTAATATAAAGTTGAAAATAACTTTGATTATTCCACGTATTGTGCTACCAACTGTGGCACGTCGTTCGCCTCTTTCAGAGGCATCCTCAGATATTAAGGTTGTGTGATATATGTGAATATGGGTGCCGTAAGTCTGGGTGTTGTTATGACCTAAATGTAAGAGTTAATAACCTATGGGAAGGTAGAGAAAACATTATCAGCTGGATTCAAATAAATGTTTGTCAAAACAGAAAATTAATAAATTATTTTATAATGTCCTCTGCATACACGTTTCATAATTCCATTCTCATAATATGTCCACAACATTCACATGCATGTCTCATTATTAAATTCTGTTAACTTGACACTAGTGACTAAACTATTGCCTAGTTATCAAATTTGAATTATTTTTAGTAAAATATTTTGACAGCAAAATATTAAAAATGGTACATAAAACGCAATAAAATGCCATTTTCTTGTTCAAAATAGTAAATATTTGCAATATGTGCATGTATTCTAATACTGAATAAAATATGTTCTCCTAATTTGTGCATAAATAGAAGTGTTATTTTCCGTTTCATTTTTTTAAACAGTTTTTATCGATTATCTCAGAATGCACCAAGAGTCACATATATCACATTTGATGTGCATCGACGATGTATTAAAATAAATCATTTTTATATAATTTTTTCATTGTTAAGCTTGTACATATGAGCAAATGTGTATTGCATTATCATTGTTATGTCATTTTACTTTACGCAAGCATTTGCTGTGGTGTCCCGTGATACAATTCATTTTTTAAAAAAATGCTATTTTTTTCGGTCGTAAGTCGGGGACTACCTGTACTTACTCACCAAGTCCTTGTCAGAATCGTAAAATGAGTTGCCGCCGTGGTTTACTCTTCAAATTAGTCTTCTGGATCAGTCAAATGTTGAATATATTTCTTCTTCGCTCTACTTTGAAAGTTTACTAAAGCATCCATAATACCATATTTTTTTTTTAAATGGCATAAAATAATATAAACAATTGAAAACATTTGTAGAGAACTTACAATAATCTTAAGTTTAAAATATTTAAAATGGTGACAAATTGTCTGATTAGTTATTGACATGTATTTGAGATATAACATTTATTACTTTAAGAAAGTTTACAAACATAGAACTATCGAACTTTCCGTTCCACATGCATATTTACGATTAACATACTGCCGAACCTGGTTATTACGAGGAAGATGGGACGGACTGAGTTTGCTCTCCCCATAAGCACTTCTCGCTATATCAGAGAAGAGGTATTTTGAAATGCTTACAAACATACCCATCACATGAAGACATGAAGTATCTGGAGCGGTCACGTAACACGAAAAGTCTCAATTCAAACAATGAGTACACAATTAGAATATATTACATTTTTCTGTCAATCCACTCTTCGAGAGTTGCTGCAATGGCAGATGAAGCGATTGCCAATGCAATATTGTTTCGTGATCGTATAGTTGCCAAAATAAGTGAAATGAGAAAAGTTTTGCCTGTGTCTCCGGGCGCATCTAGGAAATACAATCCAACGCTTTGGCTTCTGATTTATTGCATGCATAATTCTATCACACGCTATGCGTTGTTCTGGAACCAATTTCGGAAGGTTTGTTTGAACAAATATACTCAATTCGTCGACATCAAATTGTGTTTCTCGTTGCAAATCACGATCATTAAGGTTGTTTGCAGATCGATTCGGAGCAACCATTCCCAATTGTACCAGTGCTTTGTTAGAGATTCCCAAGCATAAGTCTTCAATTGAAACCAATGCCTCATTATACACGTCTGGTGTGAATTTTGATTTGTTGCACGAAAACGATGTAAGATGTCTTCACTCATGTAGTCGTTGTATTTAACCCAAAGATCTTTTGGATTGGATGGGAAGCACGTTGTCAATACGATTGCAAATAACGTGCGTATTTGCTGTGGTTGATTTGTTTGAACAAATGTACCCAATTGGTTTACATCAAATTGTGTTTCTCGCTGCAAATCACGTGTAGTTGATAGTAAATGCTGAAAAATTCGTAGACAATATTTTTAAGCCTCAACATTGGAACGCGGTAGTGGACTTGTGGAAAATTGATTCTATACGTTTACAAGTTTCGAATTTGATTCAACATCCTAGAAGTTGTCAAAGACTATCTAGCGATAGCTAATCACAGTTTGATTTCTATAGTTCACTTCATGATTTTGAGGAGTAATATTGTATAATGATACTGACACCATCATACCTAAAAATACACTCTCAGTCAGCACGCCACTGATATCACATTTAAGAGTTTTACTAAATAGTTTTGTGTTTTGTTAATGTTTTTGTTTGTGGACTTTATTGTTTTAATTAAAATGAACAAAACATATTTTATCAAAACAATAATCTGATTTTTTTCACTGTAATAATATTACTAATAAATGATTTTTACTATCGATGTATTACTTATTTAAACCAAAACATAATTTTGGAAAAAATGTTATGCACCTCTGAAAATATGCCATACAGAGTGTTGCAAATGTATCGGATACTTTTTTCAATTATGACGTCATAGCCGATCGATCCTTTAACAGAGTAAAGTATAAAAATATTCGCATCTATGTAACACCAGACATGTATGTAAAGATAAATATTCAAACACGTTCACATATTCAAACACACCTTCAAACTAACAAAAAATTCTTTAAACAACAAAAGTTAATGCCCCATTTCATTTGTATATTTTTCAATGCGGGCAAAGCTTAACCTGTTTGGGTTCTGGACTGGAATGTACAGATGTAAGAATTGAATATAAGACATTCACCAATGCATCTGCGGTCACTGCACTTTGATATCATTTAATTAATTGAAATGGTTTATGCTTTTATTTTGCAGGGATTCAAAGATGAATGCGCAATTTTGATTATGGTGCCCTGGCAGTGTGTACCATTTGATGGTCAGTTATTGATTTTGAAGGAGGGAAAGTTGCAACATTTCAGATCAGAAATGGAATATAGAAAACAAATTGGTTGGTATTTAACATCATGTTTATATCTCAAGACTTATTTGTTTCTTTACTGTTCAGTATAATCATAACCGTCTGTGTGGTCGAGTGGTCAACGTCATTGGCTTCGGTCATCAACGGAGGTCCCGGGTTCGAATCCCGGTACGGAGAGTTTTATAAATAGATTTTTCAATCGATTTATGAATTTCTGTTCGAAGGTATGGATGTATGTGATGTCTTGAATTCCCCCCTAACACCCATCTTATCCTATGAACGGGGCGTATTGAGAGCGATTAGCTAACCACTAGTCCTGTCCTAGCCCTATCCTTCTATTCCTACTCTCTTTGAAAAAAGAGAGGTTGAGCAAATGAGTAACAAGGAGTTCTCGTAGAAACACATCTGTAGAGATAAACTCCATTAGATAAACGTCCATATGCTCCACATTGGGAGCGGACATGGTTAAAAAAAATAACAATAATAATCGTATTAACTCGATGGCTCCAACAGACGAGATATCTCGCAAATTACTGATTAAATAAATAGTTGCAAATTATAGCCGGCGTGCTAGGTAATGGGTTGAAGATGAAGATAATTTCAAAAAAAAAAAATTTTACAGAAATTTTAATCCGGCGACTGCAATTCTCGGTTCAGGGTTTGTCATTTTGAGTTACAGTCAAAACAATGGTCAAAAAATACCTCAAATTATGCTTAATATGAATATGTGTGTTTTAAAAACGCAAAGTATCAAAATATATCAGAGGCCTAGTATCATAACTCATAATCTCGATCAATGCTTGTTCTTGGCAAATCAAAAAAAACTATTCTCATCCTACAGTTATGTATAAAAAGTGAGATTATCTCTCGCGGCTCGGAGACTAGAAAAATACGTCTCTGGCGATGGGGGTCATTTTTGACCCCAGTGGTTTCCTCATTATTGGCCTTATTCTTATGAATTTCAAAAAAATAAATAGTCTACGGGCTTTAAAATATCTCTCTGCATCATTCCGCATACATTTTTTTATAAAAATCCTTGGTTTTTTAATAAATAATCATATTTTAAGTTGCGCGTAAAATATACGTCGTTCCAATGCCAATGTCAATGCGCGACTGGCGCGCTTCAGTCTAGTTATCTTACCAACGATCGCTGATAAGCGGGCGCTTATCTCTTATCTTATCGTATTTATATAAACTACAAAAGGTCCAAAAAACTATGATATAAGAATACCTTAATTATAAACATTGTATCACCCATATTAAAATAGATATTTAAGAAAATGTGGGTATTGGGGTCGCATTTCTTGAGCTTAGAACCGGAAAAGTTATAGTTGATCAATGATGAAATAAATTTAAAAAAAAAAATGTATTTACAATTAACATACAGGATATCTTCAATTTAGGCCTGGAGATTCTTAGTTTCGCCGCGAGTCTATGGAGATCATTAGTTATGAAAATAAGTCTTAAGGTTATTGTGGCTTGAGAAAACAAAAATTTGAGAATGAGTTCATATTAAGGATGTTAAATGATACGGTTATCGCAAGAAATATTAAAAAAAAAACATCGAGTTTAAATGCAAAATTCCTTTTTGTAAATATTAATAAACTAGCATAAAAGCAATCAATCTATAAATATAAAACAAAGTGGGGTTATTTACACCACGTATATCTCGAGAATTACTGCATGGATGTCAATGATCTTTGATTTATTAAATTTGTATTTGCCTAGAATAGCAGAATAAGCATTAAAACATCGGAAAAATATCACGGAAAATAAATTATAAAGAGAATTAATATCTTCATACAGAACAAAATTTTCAAATGGAGAACAGCTTCAATCGATAAAATGTCTTATGCTGGTTTCAGAAAAATCCACCAGATCGCACTGTTTTCTATAATTGTTTGTTTTTGCTTCTTTTGCATACGACTGACTTATAAATAATTTTAAATTTAGAATATGGATTAGAATAAAAGGAATCGATGATATGAAATGAAAACGAAAGAAAATCGGATAATATTGAAATAAGGTTATGTTTCTAATCAGGTATGATAAATTTTTGACAACAATATTTTGCACGAACGTTGCTTTACTCTGAGATGACACGTTATTACACTTGGAACGCTATATCGAAGAAATTTTAACGTCAAAAGCAAAGCGATGCGGTTCCTGATCACCCGAATGACTATTGATGCTCTTGGTCGCATTTACACAGTTCATCCGAAAAATGACGAATGCTTCTTTCTACTTGCATGTCAACAGCTCAATTTGCTTGAAAATGTTACTCATTGGGACATGACAATCGCTGAAGAATTTGTTTCTGAATCTCCAAGTCAGATACGCACATTATTTTCTATCATTATTTTGACATGCTTCACATCGAATCCATGTGATCTGTGGGACACGTACAAGGATGACATGTCGGAAGACATTTTACATCGAATTCGTGTCAGTTCGGGGAATCCCGATCTCGAGTTGAATGAAGAGATAAATAACCAGGCTTTGATTTAGATCGAAGACATGTGTTACCTCATGTGAGGCATTTTGTTAGTCAAGTTAGGAATGCCAACGCCACATCGTGGCACTGGGAAGATATTCCTCATGTCATTGATTATGGCGACTGTTCGTGCGAGATCCGAAATTGCTGTAGCAGTTTCGTCTTCTGGAATAGCGGCCACGTTGATAGAAGGATGGTGAACGGCTCATTCAGTGCTGAAATATCCGTTAAACCTTTAAACGACTGAAAAACTGACATACAAGATTGCGAAACACTCAGCAATGACCAAAGTTTTGGTAGCAAGCAAAATCATCACCTGGGATTTATGCACAATGACGCACAGACGCGCATTGGAAGCACTCAATCGAATATCTGTGCAATGACTTAAGATATTTTGAAGGCGCAATGATTTAAATATCTGGCGATTTCCGCCAAACACTACCAGTCATTCCAGGATCGACCGCTGCCGATGAAATAAACGCTTGCCTCAAAACATCGACTCTGTGGCGCTATGTGAAGAAACTTCAGCTAACGACAAACATGCGAGTTGCATTTTTAAACGATCCATCTGCCGAAGATTTCTCCAAGCAATTGCTGACTGTCGTCGGTAAAGGCCGTGTTCCTGTTGACGAATCGAACGGATTGATTTAGATTCCGCCGAATTTTCGCAATTTCGTCTCTACGAAGGACGGCTTCATCATCAAAATGTTCCCAAACATTTAATCACAAAAATCACAATTGGTCGAGTGAACGAGCAATTCTTGGGGCTAAGAAAAATGATATGGATCAATTAAACTTCACAATTCAAAATCAAATCGTTGATCTACTGCATTCCTTTAAATCTATCGACTGTGCCACGTGAATTACATCATTTCAATGTAATTTAAATACTTTTCATTTTGAATTTTGAACATTTATTGAACTTAATTCATTTTGAGTATTCATTAAAACTGAATTTAATTCATCCAATAAATTAACGCAACATTTATTGATTCTGAGGCAGTACGAAGTTCGTCGGGCCAGCTAGTTAGTTCATTTTCCAATTTGTAATAACATATTTCGACTAAAATCATTTTGTCAGATTTTATTAGTTTGCAGTATGTAATTTGTATTTTGGTTACTGTCGAAGTCAGGTGTTTTAGTCAAAATAAAATTATCTTGAGCGATTTTATCATTTCAAGCATTTTATACGGAAATCCTTTACATCTCGCATAGTTAATGTCTGCATTTCCATTCCTATTGATTTGAGATTCTTCGGTATGTTATTTTATAGTATACTAGCGAGTACCCGGCATGCGTTGCAATGCCACTCAAAGAATGAAAGTGTTTGTGTTTTAATTCTGTTTATTGAAGTGCTTTTGGATATCTTTTATTTTTCCGTCTGGTGCGTATACGAATAGATCTGAAGGTTTTGCAACGAGTGAGCAGGCCACATACAGCTGTCCATATGAAAAGCATAGATTTTCTAATTTTAGTCCACACCTTTGTAGCGATTGTCCCTGTGCTTTGTTGATGGTCATTGCAAATGCGAGTCGCACCGGAAACTGCAAACATTTAAATTCGAATGGCATATCTGTTGGAATCATTGGATGTCTGGTACCGTTGCAAGGTGGTGAATTTATATTTCGGAGAAGAATGATAGGTACGCCAATTTTCAAAGTTAAAACGTGTGAATCAATTCGCCTCGCCGACGGTTCTTGTAATTTTACTAAGGTCAGCGAGTCCCTTGTTAATATAAGAGAAAACAAATCAAACGAGTACGTAACTGCATTTTCTGAATTATTTATTATCTATGACAGCATCAGTGCACACAGTAATACATTTTCAGAAATTTACATTGATAAGTTTTTGGTAAATTGTATATTGTTTCATATTGAAAATGTATTCAGTAACAATCGATTGCTTATTTAAGTACTACGTCAGAATGATAAAATACTCTCTGCTTCCTAGAACACCGAGAATTGCGTTTATATAAAGCGAGACCCTTGTAAGCTCATTGGCAGCCCACTGCTGGCTGTGCTAATTTAGAAAACTTTGCGGGCTTTCACACAACAACTCACCAAAGTTTTATCGCAATCAGATGAACGGTATAGGAACGCATACGGGACAGACAAAAAATAATAACGTATTGGCAGTCCACCGCTGATTTATATACATTTGCGGACGTCCGCACAACAACTCACCAAAGCTTTATCACAATCGAAAGAACGGTATAGGAACAGGAAAGCATAAGGTACAAAATGACCAAATTAACGTATTGGCAGCCCACCGTTGATTCATGTACATTTGCGGCCGTCCGCACAACAACTCACCAAAGTTTTATCGCAGTCGGATGAACAGTATAGGAACGCATACGGAAAAAAACAAACAAATTAACGTATTGGAATCCCACCGTTGATTTATATACATTTGCAGGCATTCACACAACAATTCACCAAAATTTTATTGCAATCGGATGAACGGTATAGGAACGCATACCGGACAAACAAACATTCATTTATAAATATGTACATATATAGATTGAAGTGGTATAAAGGAACGGTACTTATTTGTAATCTATATATATAAAACAAAGTGGGGTTATTTACACCACGTATATCTCGAGAATTACAGAACGGATTTCAATGATCTTTGATTTATTAAATTTGTTTTTGCCTAGAATAGCATAATAAGCATTAAAACATCGAAAAATTTCACGGGAAAGAAATTATGAATAAAATAAATGTTCCCATATATGTACATATTTTTTTTTGAATTTGTCTAATCGAACGCCGAAACAAACATGACGTTCTATACTGTTTCCAATAAATCCACTAGGTGGCATTAGTTGCATTCGCATTTGACATTTGTCAGCTATCTGATGTGCCCCGCAATTTATCATGACTTTTTTAAGATTTTATCAATTTTCATTCAGTATTCGTTTCGATTTATCATTCTGGTGTGGAATTCTATTTATCTCCTTATGTTCTATCTCGAGATTCATGTATAATGGCAGGACAGTTCCTGTATTTTGATTGGTTTATGGTGTGGAGCGATTTCTATGAAATAATATTTAAACGATATTGTGTTTACACTTCGCGACACTGTACAACTGCAACGAATATACGAAACACACTGCTCATATGATGCATTGCAATACCCGGTGATGTTTTGGAAAGAAGACGATGGATATCACTTCAATATCAAGATGATAAATCCATTGATCGGTGGGAATCGAAATCATAATTTTCATTTCAACATGACAATAATTTCACTCAGCAAGAAGGTAAGCTCGATGAATTATAACGCATAAAGTTTTTAATATTATTATTTCATTGATTTGAATAGGATACACCTACTTAGCTCGCGATTTAAATTGACTGAACTACCTTTTTATACGATTTCGAAATAACACGGTGCAAACAAAGAGAAAAAAATCGATTCGTTTAAAAATTTTGACAGAAATATTACACAGGTACTGAATATCTCGAGAGATAAAAAACGATGTCGTACAAAATGTGCGTAAACGGTTTCGTCTATTGTCTCATAGTGATGGTGAATGATTTTTGTTATCATTGATTTTTTAACTATTTTTTAAATAAAATTAAGATACAATAAGCAATAATGAATTTAATATAAAATTTAAAATAACTTTGATTTATTAAATTTTATAGTAAGACTAGCTGTAAGCCCGTTGACCTCAACGGGGGAATTTTTGTTGCATTTTTAAATAGTCAGAAAATTACAAACCTATTTATTGAATAAGCCAGAAATTCTAAAAATAAAATAAATATATCTCGGGGCATATATCGACAGCCCTGCCCTGCAGTATTTAAATTGTAAATTATTTAATTTTTGGAATAATGTTTAAGTTTGCTAACAACTATTTTTCGTAGTAGCAGAAATTTCGTAAATTATTGAATTTATGGAATAATGTTTAAGTTTGCTAACAATCATTTTTCGTAGTAGCAGAAATAGACCTCATAAATTATTGAATTTTTGGAATAATGTTTAAGTTTGCTAACAACCATTTTACGTAGTAGCAGAAATTTCGTAAATTATTGAATTTATGGAATTGTAATTTATGGCATGATGTTTAAGTTTGCTAACAACCATTTTTCGTAATAGCAGAAATTTCGTAAATTATTGAATTTTTGGAATAATGTTTAAGTTTGCTAACAATCATTTTTCGTAGTAGCAGAAATAGACCTCATAAATTATTGAATTTTTGGAATAATGTTTAAGTTTGCTAACAACCATTTTTCGTAGTAGCAGAAATTTCGTAAATTATTGAATTTATGGAATAATGTTTAAGTTTGCTAACAACTATTTTTCGTAGTAGCAGAAATTTCGTAAATTATTAAATTTTTGGAATAATGTTTAAGTTTGCTAACAATCATTTTTCGTAGTAGCAGAAATAGACCAAGTGGCGTATATCGACAGCCCTGCGGTATTTAAATTGTAAATTATTTAATTTTTGGAATAATGTTTAAGTTTGCTAACAATAATTTTATAAAGATTTTAAAATAAAAGTCGAAATCTATATATATAAAACAAAGTTCGGTAATTTACACCATGTATATCTCGAGAAGTACTGCATGGATTTCAATGGTCTTTGATTTATTAAATTTGTGTCTGCCTAGAATAGCAGAATAGGCATTAAAACATCGGAAAAATATCACGGAAAAGAAATTATAAAGAAAATTAATATCTTCATACAGAACAAGATTTTCAAATGGCGAACAGCTAGTTTCAAACGATAAAATGTCGTATGCTGGTTTCAGAAAAATCCACCAGATCGCACTGTTTTCTATATTTGTTTGTTTTTGCTTCTTTTGCATACGATTGACTTATAAATAATTTTAAATTTAGAATATGGATAAGAATAAAAGATATCGATGATATGTAATGAAAACGAAAGAAAATCGGATAATATTGAAATAAGGTTATGTTTATAATTATGATAAATATTTGACAACAATATTTTGCACGAACGTTGCTTTACTCTGAGATGACACGTTATTACACTTGGAACGCTATATCGAAGAAATTTTAACGTCAAAAGCAAAGCGATGCGGTTTCTGATCACCCGAATGACTTTTGATGCTCTTGGTCGCATTTACACAGTTCATCCGAAAAATGACAAATGCTTTTTTCTACTTGCATGTCAACAGCTCAATATGCTTGAAAATGATACTTATTGGGACATGACAATCGCTAAAGAAATTGTTTCTGAATCTCCAAGTCAGATACGCACATTATTTTCTATCATTATTTTGACATGCTTCACATCGAATCCATGTGAACTGTGGAACAAGTACAAGGATGACATGTCGGAAGACATTTTACATCGAATTCGTGTCAGTTCGGGGAATCCCGATCTCGAGGTGAATGAAGAGATAAATAACCAGGCTTTGATTTAGATCGAAGACATGTGTTACCTCATGTGAGGCATTTTGTTAGTCAAGTTAGGAATGCCAACGCCACATCGTGGGACTGGGAAGATATTCCTCATGTCATTGATTATGGCGACTGTTCGTGCGAGATCCGAAATTGCTGTAGCAGTTTCGTCTTCTGGAATAGCGGCCACGTTGATAGAAGGATGGCGAACGGCTCATTCAGTGCTGAAATATCCGTTAAACCTTTAAACGACTGAAAAACTGACATGCAAGATTGCGAATCACTCAGCAATGACCAAAGTTTTGGTAGCAAATAAAATAAATAAACGCTTGCCTCAAAACATCGACTCTGTGGCGCTATGTGAAGAAACTTCAACTAACGATAAACATGCGAGTTGCATTTTTAAACGATCCATCTGCCGAAGATTTCTCCAAGCAATTGCTGACTATCGTCGGTAACGGCCGTGTTCCTGTTGACGAATCGAACGGATTGATTTCGATTCCGCCGAATTTTTGCAATTTCGTCTCAACGAAGGACGGCTTCATCAACAAAATGTTCCCAAACATCTAATCACAAAAATCACAATTGGTTGAGTGAACGAGCAATTCTTGCGGATAAGAAAAAATATGTGGATCATTTAAACTTCACAATTCAAAATCAAATCGTTGATCTACTGCATTCCTTTAAATCTATCGACTGTGCCACGTGAATTACATCATTTCAATGTAATTTAAATACTTTTCATTTTGAATTTTGAACATTTATTGAACTTAATTCATTTTGAGTATTCATTCAAACTGAATTTAATTCATCCAATAAATTAACACAAAATTTATTGATTCTGAGGCGGTACGAAGTTCGTCGGGCCAGCTAGTGGT
>CM062843.1:10360655-10417369 GCA_031772345.1 Himalopsyche anomala
GGTTTCGCCTTTCGGCATCTTCAGGCGTTCAAGCACACGGATGAACTTGAACTGACGCTTAGTAAATGGATGTTTCGTGTTTATATATTTAAAAAAATGTATCACTGAGTCTAAAGCCATCGCTGGTGAAAAGGGTAAGCTCAGTATTCAGTTGGATAATTGACAACTTCGTCTTGTTTCATTACAGTATCGATGGAGTTACACGCTGTCTCTTCGCCTGGTATTTCTTTTTGAATCCTGAAGTTAATGGCATTAACATCTTTGTTTTTGGCTGCTTATATAACACGTCTATTAGAAAAAACACAATAATCCTTTGTACTTCATTCCACTTTATTTAATATGTCAGGACCGGTTTCGCTCATTACGAGCATCGTCAACTGATAAGAAATATAATTTAACAATGCTATTTATACAAAAATGAACAGTTATAAACAACAATTGGCATTGAAAAGAAAATACCAATTACATTAAAAGTGATTCTAAAATAGCACATAGCACATAGAAATAGCTATTCTGGGGGGAGACCAATTCAATAAATCAAAAATGATAAAAATTGATCCAGCTGATCTCGACTTATACGTGGTGTAAATAACCCCACTTTGTTTTATATATATACTAGCTGTCCCGACGAACTTCGTACCGCCTCAGAATCAATAAATGTTGTGTTAATTTATTGGATGAATTAAATTCAGTTTGAATGAATACTCAAAATGAATTAAGTTCAATAAATGTTCAAAATTCAAAATGAAAAGTATTTAAATTACATTGAAATGATGTAATTCACGTGGCACAGTCGATAGATTTAAAGTAATGCAGTAGATCAACGATTTGATTTTGAATTGTGAAGTTTAAATGATTCACATCTTTTTTCTTATCCGCAAGAATTGCTCGTTTACTCAACCAATTGTGATTTTTGTGATTAGATGTTTGGGAACATTTTGTTGATGAAGCCGTCCTTCGTTGAGACGAAATTGCAAAAATTCGGCGGAATCGAAATCAATCCGTTCGATTCGTCAACAGGAACACGGCCGTTACCGACGATAGTCAGCAATTGCTTGGAGAAATCTTCGGCAGATGGATCGTTTAGCAATGCAACTCGCATGTTTGTCGTCAGCAGAGGCAAGCGTTTATTTCATCGGCAACGGTCAATCTTGGAATGACTGGTAGCGTTTTGCAGAAATCGCCAGATAGTAGAATCATTGCGTCTGCAAAACATCTTGAGTCACTGCGCAAATCTTTCGGTTGAGTGCTTCCAATGCGCGTTTGTGTGCCATTGTGCATTCATCCCAGTTGATGATTTTACTCGCTTCCAAAACTTCGGCCATTTCTGAGTGTTTCGCAATATTGCATGTCGGTTTTTCAGTCGTTTGGAGGTTTCACGGAAATTTCAACGCTGAATGAGCCGTTCGGCATGCTTTTATCAACGTAGCCGCTATTCCAGAAGAAGAAACTGCTACAACAATTTCGGATCTCGCACAAACAGTGGCCATAATCAATGACATGAGGAATATCTTCCCAGTTCCACCGGGCGCATCAAGGCAAAATAAGCCACCATTTCCATCATAAATTGCATTCATTAACGTATCGTACGCTGGTAAATTCGTTTGAACTGATTGGTTCAATGCATCTCGAAAATATTCACGTTCACGTTCCAATTTTCGATTGAAAGTGTCGTTCATTCCACGATCTGGGGTTGGCATTCCTAACTTGACTAACAAACTGCCGCACATGAGGTAACACATGTCTTCGATCTAAAGCAAAGCCTGGTTATGTATCTCTTCATTCATCTCGAGATCGGGATTCCCTGAACTGACACAAATTTGATGTAAAATGTTTTCTGACATGTCATCCTTGTACCTTGTTCCACAGTTCACATGGAGTCGATGGAAAGCATGTCAAAATAATGATAGAAAATTATGTGCGTATCTGACTTGGAGATTCAGAAAGATTTTCCAAGTCAGAAAACATAACCTCATTTCAATATTATCCGATTTTCCTTCGTTTTCATTTCATATCATCGATTTTTTTATTCTAATCCATACTCTAAATTTAAAATTATTTAAAAGTCGATCGTGTCAGTGCCATCTAGTGTCATCTATCTGAACCCAGCATAAAACAAAATGTTCATTATTTGAAAACTCTATGAGAATATTTAATTTTCTTTATAATTTCTTTTCCGTGATATTTTTCTGATGTTTTAATGCTTCTTCTGCTATTCTAGCCAGAGAGGAATTTAATAAATCAAAGATCATTGAAATCCGTGCAGCAATTCTCGAGATATACGTGGTGTAAATAACCCCGCTTTGTTTTATATATATAGATTATTTTGTCAATTAAACACCAGTTTAGACGTGTCCGTGCATTTCAAGTTTTTGTATAATTCATAATTTGCATATGGCCCAAAATCATCAAAACACTTTTTTGCGCATGTGTGGATTACGCCCTTCTTGCTTTCCAAAGTCGATATAATTGTTGAAAAAACATAAAAAAGAAACTGTACAATTTTCGTTGAACTTCATAAAAATAGTCAATTGAAACTTTCTTTGTTAATAATTTCGCATTCGACATTATATAAGAGAAAAACCGTTTAATTAAATATAGAATGCTTTTCCATCAAGTATTGACAGTGGACACAGGAATTACGTACGTAGCAGTTTACGCATAGTATCTTTATTCACATGCATATAAAAATAACCATAAAGTAATGGCTTACTAACACTAAGGTTATGTAATATAATTCACAATGTCTTTTTGCTGTCAAATATCACAAAATATTTTTTTGACGTTCTATATATAAATAGTATAGTATTAATTGAAGTGAAAAGAGTACAGTTTCTAATTCCAAATAAAACTAATCTAAGAACATTGAATAAATAACAAACAAACAATCACACCTAATGCACGAAACACATTTAAATGTAATGTCAATATTTAGACCATAGATTTGACAGATATGAAATCGAAACAATCAAACACAATCGAACATCAAATTTGAATTGTCAATTCGATACAAACGTTCGTGCAAACATCGTAATATTGTTGTCAAAAAATGTATCATACCTAATTATAAACATAACCTCATTTCAATATTATTCGATTTTCTTTCGTTTTCATTTCATATCATCGATTATACTCTAAATTTAAAATTATTTAAAAGTCTATTGTATAAATACAGTGCCATCTAGTGTCATCTACCTGAACCGAGCATAAAACAACATGTCATTATTTCACCTGTTCCTCATTTAAAAATCTTGTTCTGTATGAAGATATTAATTTTGTTCATAGTTTATTTTCCGTGATATTTTTCCGATGTTTTAATGCTTATTCTGCTATTCTAGGTAAATACAAATTTTATAAATCAAATATCATTGAAATCCTTGCAGTAATTCTCGAGATATACGTGGTGTAAATAACCCCACTTTGTTTTATATATATTGATATAATTTTATTTTTTCATAATGTATGAGAATATATTTTGACTATTTTTCATACATTTGGATAAAATTTGCAATTAATTTCGATTATCCTATATGTGATACGGCTTCTCAAAAATTTTAGAGTCACACACCCCGCCCTCTGTTTTGATGGTTTTTGTCATCCTATATGTAACAAGGTTTCTCAATATTTTATTAGTGACATCCTTCACTGTCTTTTGTTACAGTCACAGTGGAATGCCACACTATTCTTTTGTTTAAAATAAAAATATCATAACATTTCTTTTTACTATGGGTCGAATTCTTTTTTCTTAATTTAAATTTTTAATATTTACAGTGAAATCCTGTTTAAAAATGTCCAGAATTCACGTTTTTTCGATATTTGCGTATTTTTTACAATCCCCTTTTATTTTAATTCTTAAATAGGACTGGGTTTATTCTTAAAAAAAAACTATTTAGAGAATTAATTAAGCTAAAACCTTCTGGCTTATTCAATAAATAAGTTTTCATTTGATTTACCACGCCAGTAAATATTTGATTTATCACAAATGCAAAAGAAATCCCCCCGTTGAGGGCAACGGGCTTACAGCTAGTACATTATAGAAACGTCACCCGTTGAGCTTGTGCGTTGTACAGTGCTGCGTCCGAACGAACATTATTTGATTTTATTGGATTCAAAAATGCGAGTAAATTTAATTACTAATTTTTATAAGCTTTTTAAAATAATTAGAATATAATTATTCTCTCATCACTATGACAGCTTATTCTTATACCATAGACAGTTCTAATATAACTTATTATGGTCTATGGTTTATTTTGACATCTGTCACATAGGGAGACATTTCAAAGTCGAAAATAGATCTCTAAAATGACGCCCGATGAGTTGATGTCGACGAGTGCTGCCTATCATATTACAGTTTTAACTTATTTGCAAGTTGTATGAAGATGAACGATATTGTAGTTAATCAACAATATGCTTTTATATGCTATGAAATGACATTTGGTGTATTTGCAAAAAACACCGCCAGAGCGCTGTGATCATAGACAACCTACAAAGTTTCTATTAATCTACCTGCTGAATGCATGAAATAAGCAAAAGATTTTATGCCGAATTCACGCAGTCAGCAGAAATTTTACCGAATGCGTGAAATAGGCAACGGGCTTGCCGAATTCACACATTCAGCAAAATGTCTGACGACTGCGTGAAATAGGCAATTTCACCGATTCGGTGTAACATATACAATTATCTCGTAGCTTCTAAAATCTTATCTATCTATATATATAAAACAAAGTGGGGTTATTTACACCACGTATATCTCGGGAATTGCTGCAAGGATTTCAATGATATTTGATTAATAAAATACGTTTTTGCCTAGAATAGCAGAATAAGCATTAAAACATCGGAAAAATATCACGGAAAATAAATTATGAAGAAAATTAATATTGTCATATAGTGACAGTTTTCAAATGACGAACAGGAACAAATGCTAAAATGTCGTAAGCTGGTTTCAGAAAAATCCACCAGATCGCACTGTTTTCTATATTTGTTTGTTTTTGCTTCTTTTGCGTACGATTGACTTATAAATAATTTTAAATTTAGAATATGGATTAGAATAAAAGAAATCGATGATATGAAATGAAAACGAAAGAAAATCGGATAATATTGAAATAAGGTTATGTTTATAATTAGGTATGATAAATTTTTGACAAAAATATTTTGCACGAACGTTGCTCTACTCTGAGATGACACGTTATTACACTTGGAACGCTATATCGAAAAAAAATTAACGTCAAAAGCAAGGCGATGCGGTTCCTGTTCACCCGAATGACTATTGATGCTCTTGGTCGCATTTACACAGTTCATCCGAAAAATGACGAATGTTTCTACTTGCATGTCAAGAGCTCAATTTGCTTGAAAATTATACTTATTGGGACATGCCAATCACTGAAGAAATTGTTTCTGAATCTCCATGTCAGCTACGCACATTATTTTCTATCATTATTTTGACATGCTTCACATCGAATCCATGTGAGCTGTGGAACAAGTTCAAGGATGACATGTTGAAAGACATTTTACATCGAATTCGTGTCAGTTCAAGGAATCCCGATCTCGAGGTGAATGAAGAGATAAATAACCAGGCTTTGATTTAGATTGAAGACATGTGTTACCTCATGTGAGGCATTTTGTTAATCAAGTTAGGATTTCGAAGTAATGTGGTTTTTTAGAAATGCATTTTTTTAAATGTACCATATTTTACGATATATAAAAATGTTAAATATTACATCGAGAGCATATATCGTTGTATTTTGGATAGAATAGAGAGAATCATAAACACAACCGACATTTGAAAAAAAAATACGATTTCGGATTGTTTAAATCATGTTGCATCTGCCATCGCTGAATTAAGTCCACCTACTTTGGTATGTTACTTTCGATGAAACCATTGAAACATCGGTAATATCAGCTAAAATGATTACTTTAGCAGATGAACTTGGTGGAGAAAGGTTTGATACCTTTAGCGAAAATTATATCGAGGAATTACTTACAGATAAAGCTATAAGTGACGAAGATGTCAATAATTTAAATTTAATTATTGACAAAAAACCAGAAAACAATGACGAACTGAAAGAAATTCCAGTTCCTTCACTGCGAAAATAATTGAAGAAGGTCTCCAACTTTTCAGTAAATTAAAAGATCATTTCTTTCTAAATGATTCAAAATCTGAACGCGCATTCAAGTTTCAACGATAACTTTAAAAAAATTATATATGGGTGTAACAAAATGCATAACCAATTAATTATCGAAAAAGAAAATCTGAACAAACTCTGATCACCAATTTCATTGTTAGAAAACAACCAAAGTTTTATGAAATTGATGCGCATACTATTTCTTCTGAAAAAGAGTGATTTTGAACCACATGCTTTAAAACACACTTAGAATTGTCATACAGTGACTGAATATTTTTTAATATTTTTACGCCGTGGTTTTCCCCTAATTTTCTTATACTTTGCGATTTAGTGTATATTTTAACTCGCTGTTTCAAAGTTATACGGATTTTAAAATTTAAGTAACGCACCCCACTATTTCTATGGAAGTCAAGTTTTTTTTATGCGATTTTTTTTTTGCGATATTTCGTGGAACACATCTACCGCATAAAAACAGGATTGACTGTATAGTTGTTTGTATGTGTGGAACATTAAACAAAAATATATTTTTTTTTCTAATGAAAGATAATCTCATAAATATAATATTGAAGATTTGGAAAATGTTGCGTTCTTTGTTATAATGAGAATTTATATCATTTCGTAATATAAAAAATATGAAAATTTAGAATGAACTTTCGTAAAATTATAAAAAAGTATTATTTGAATAATTTTGAAAAGATCCCTGTCATTATGTTGGTGACAAGCATTGAGAACAAATTTATCCTAGACCAACACATTTCTTAGCAACAGTCTTTGTTTGACAGTTACTGTCAAACAAAAGTAGTCGTTTGTCAACATTGTGAAGATGTAATTTTATTATTTAAAATACAGTGAAATAAAGAGGTATTAGCTATGCCAAGTACTTCTAAACCAATCAGTAAGAGTGCTCGGAATGGTTTTCTAAGAGTCTTTCAGTTCTGTGAACATGAAAAATCTGAAAAACAACCAATAATTCCCTTCGGGTCGACATTTCGAATCATTTCGAACTGTCAATGGCGTCGTATGCCTAACATTTCGTGCCGCATGTCAATAGCACAATTTGCTTGAAAACTAAACTCATTGGGACATGACAATCGCTGAAGCAATTGTTTCTGCGTCTCCAAGTCAGATACGCACATTATTTGCTATCATTTTTTTGACATGCTTCCCATCGAATCCACGTGAATTGTGGAAAATGTACAAGGATGACATGTCCGAAGACACTTTACACCGAATTCGCGTCAGTTTAGGGAATCCCGATCTCGAGGTGAATGAGGAGATACATAACCAGGCGTTGCTTTTGGTCGAAGATATGTGTTACCTCATGCGCTGCATGATGCGTCGCCAGATCGAGGAATGAACGACGCTTTTAATCGAGAATCGGAACGTAAACGTGAATATGATCGAGATGCATTGAACCAATCACTTTGAACGAATGTACCACTACTTTCGATGGATTCGGCGGTAACTTTGTAGAAGTTTATTTTAATATAAAATAAAAATAACTTTGATTATTCCACGTATTGTGTTACAAAATGTGACACGTGTTTCGCCTCTTTCAGAGGCATCCTCAGACAACTACTTTCGCAAATGTTTGCTTAAGTATGAATGATTTTAATTTTACTATTCTGATATATTATAATAAAGATCAAAATTAAACTGAATAGTCTAGAATTTCTAGAGATAAATAAAAGCATTAACTATCGCGGCTCGGAGACTAGAAAAATACTTCTCGGCCGATGGGGGTCTTTTAGGGACCCCAGTGGTTTCCTCATTATTGGCCTTATTCTTATGAATTTCAAAAAAATAAATAGTCTTAGGGCTTTAAAATATCTCTTTGCATCATTCCTCATACATTTTTTTATAAAAATCCGTGGTTTTTTAATAAATAATTATATTTTAAGTTGCGCGTAAAATATACGTGGTTTCAGTGCAAATGTCAATGTGCTACTGGCGCGCTTTGCTTAGCGGCGTTCAGCCTATTATATTACAAACGATCGCTGATAAGCGGGCGCTTATCTCTTATCTTATCGTATTTATATAAACTACAAAAGGTCCAAAAAACTATGATATAAGAATACCTTAATTATAAACATTGTATCACCAATATTAAAATAGATATTTAAGAAAATGTGGGTATTGGGGTCGCATTTCTTGAGCTTTGAACCGGAAAAGTTAATAATAAAGAAACATTATTAAATAATATCTTGAATAAATCAGGAGGTTCACCACTGTTAAATATATTTTCAAACGGTTTAACCCGTCCTAATTGATGCAACTCATTAGATAATTATTTCTTAATGTAAATGTCATTTTGTATTACCTTTATCTTTGTTTGTTTTCCCCCCTTATTTCCCCCCTTGCCGCCCATTTTATTTGATTTTTGTTATAATATATCAGAATAGTAATATATTTTCTAGCGGTTTAACCCGTCCTAATTGATCCAACTCATTAGATAATCTTTTCTTAATGTAAATGTCATTTGTATTACCATTATAGTTTGTTTCTGATCGCATGATTCTCAGAATTTCTCTTGGAGTGGTTGCGAGTTATGTTTTATTGATGAGCTTCATTGTGACCGCCTTTTTTGATAATTTTAAGCATAAACAAATCTATATATATATAAAACAAAGTGGGGTTATTTACACCACGTATATCTCGAGAATTGCTGCACGGATTTTAATGATCTTTGATTTATTAAATTTGTCTCCGCCTAGAATAGCAGAATAAGCATTAAAACATCGGAAAAATATCATGAAAAAGAAATTACGAAGAAAATTAATGTCCCCATACATTTTGTTTTGAAATTTGAACTTCTTCCAATGGAACGCGGACACACGACGTTGTATGCTGTTTCCATTATATCCACGAGATGGCGTTGACTGCAACTTTCACACTTGACTGCTTGCTATGTAGGAGCGATTTGGAGTTTTCATCGAAGTTTTAATTCCGATAAATCACTCTGGTGTGAAAATCTATTTATCCAATTATGGCCAGACACGAGATGCATGTCTAATAGCGGGAACAGTGTATTTAGATTGGTTTATAATGTGGCGCGAATGAGACGCAGCTAATGTTGGTTGATTGGCTATTCTACCGGCGACGTACATTTTCAACCGCGTCATATGCATGAATATGCGCAAGATGCAATGACATATGGTCTTCATTACAATCGTCAAGATCTATTCATCACCTTTACGTGCAATCCGAAGTGGTGCGTGTGTTGTATCATAGACAATCGGCAGCAAACGTCAAACAGACAAAAAGAAAGCATGCACTTAAATAAACACAATTAAAACGCAAACACTTTCTTTCTTCGAGTGGCATTGCAACGCTTGCCGGGTACCGGCTAGTAGGCAGTGCCGGCGCTAGGTTATTTGGCGTCCTAGGCAATGATTATTGGCGCTCCCCCTTTTAACAAATAGTCTTTTTTTTCTAAATAATGAAACAAAACAATTCGAGATTTTACTATTTTTTATTTTTTTATTTACCCATGTCCGCTCCCAATGTGGAGCATATGGCCTCCTAATGGAGGTACCTCAACACAAGTGTTTCTACGTGAACTGTTACTCAGTCGCTCAACATCTCACTTTCGAATCACATAGGATACGATACATAAATAATCATAACGAACAAAATAAAATAAAACGTACTATTATTTATTATTATTAGAGTATATAAAAATAGTTTTAATACTCCATTTATGCGCCCCATTATGGCTTGCGCTCTAGGCGGTTGCCTATTTCGCCTGTAACCTACTAGCAGGGCCGGCGCCACCAGGCCCTGCTAGTAGGTTATAATAATCACAATTCACAACTGCTAAGACGTCTGTAGACACAGCATCCAAAAAGTGACAATGGTGCAATTTTTTAATACCATTCAGAAACCACGAAGACAATGAAGCTACCTTCAACAAAAAAGAGTGGTTCAAAAATTCCAAATGACGATAAGTCAATCTGAGATAACAATAATTCGTTATCTGTGATGGAGGTCAGTGAAAAAAACTCATTTTATCAATACTTTTAATTGCCTGAGCATGGCCTGATGTAGGGCTTCCAATTAACCGGACATATAAACTAACCGGTTTTCGGTTTTTTTTACAAAATAAACCGGTTAACCCGTTTAAACCGAAATCTTTTGTTTACATATGTATATATCAGTCATTGCTGAAAAATGCAAACATCATACAAACTATGTTTGCTTCTTATATGGGTTAAAATAAAAATAGCAATGGTTAATAATAAAATTGCAATTTTTTTATTTATTTAAAAAATATTTTCACATGAAATGTATAAAAAATCTTATTAAGATAAAAAAAAGAATGAATTCAAAACAATTCTCGCATAAAAGTAAAATTGTATAACTTAAATGTACTCCCACAAAGTTACCTACGAATCTATTCTAAATACAACACTTTTATCAAACGTATCAAATATAATTCATATACATAAATATAAATTAATAAAAGATAAACGAATAATAATTGAATTAATACATAATGTTTCTATATTTGGTATGATTTATATTTACAAAATTTAAATACAAAACTAGGTGAATTTATACTTATAACTATTATTAAAAAAGATGAATAACATTATTGAAAAAAACATTTTATACATGTTTTCCTTAATGACTGACCGTAATGAGTACACACAACTGTCAACAATAATTTACTTCATTTTTACTACTTTTATGAGAAAATAAAAATAATGAAGGTTAGTTAACATTTCCGGTTCTAAGCTCAAGAAATGCGACCCCAGTACCCACATTTTCTTAAATATCTATTTTAATATAGGTGATGCAATGTTTATAATTAAGGTATTCTTATATCATAGTTTTTTGGACCTTTTGTAGAAGAAAAAAAATATATCCAATTGCTAGTTCCGTCTCTACAAAATAAAACAGAAAAGAAATCTGATAAATTTCATCCGAAAAACTTTTTTCTGCGCCGCAAATTTGAAGTATTCATATATGTCAACGCCTTCATAGTGTTATCGCTCTGAAATCATTTTTAAACCCGCCTTAGTATTACAGTAGGATCCAAATCTAACGGACTGTTTTAGCGGGCCTTTCGATATTAGTTCAATTTTTAAAGTGTTCTTATAAGCAATACGTATTTATAAAAACAATATTGCTTACGTTTTGTGGAGTGTGTTTTAATTGTGTAATTATTGTTTTTTGAAAGATTTTTTTAACTAGCAACATGTCGAATTTTATATCAAATGCGGAATTAGAAAAAATATTTTCCGAAGGCTTAAATTCAAGAGACAAAAGTGATTCAGAAAGTGATAGTGATACAGATTTTGAATTAATTGACGATATTACAGACGTGGAAGATTTTATTGAGAATCAAGATGAAAATGAAAATGATTATAATGAAGGACATAGTGATGATAATTATTATGATGATAGTGGTAATGGTGGTAATAGTTCATTATTTATTTCAAAATCACGCTTTGAGTGGAATTCATCACCACCAATTCTTTCACGCACTAGATTGCACAATATTGTGACTTCTCGGCCAGGGTTAACTGGATATAGTCTACAAATAAACTCAATCAGAAGTTCATTTGAACTTTTTGTCACGGCAGGTATGTTGGATGAAATTTGTTTAAATACAAATAATCATAGACGAAAACTATTACGGGCAGATAGAGACATCACTTTAAATGAAATAAACGCTTTTATGGGAATTTTACTGGCATCGGGGAGAAATCGTGGACGAAGAATAAATATGAAAGAGTTGTGGAGCACTGAAGAACTGTTTCGTCAATATTTTTACACTGCTGCAATGTCGAGAGACCGATTTATTTATATTTATAGCAATATCAGATTTGATAATAAAACAACGAGGCAGGCAAGTTTTTCTCAAACTGGTGATAAACTACTTCCCATTAGATCTATTTTTGAACAATTTTCCGCGGGTTGTGTGCGGAATTTCAATCCTAATTTAAATATTACAATTGACGAACGTTTGGCCACGTATAGGGGTAATTGCGGATTCAGAGTGTTTATGAAAAGCAAGCCGGGACGATATGGCATTAAACTTTGGGTAGCTGCAGACTCTAAGACAGCATATATTTTAAATGTACAAGTGTACACCGGAAAAATTAATAATATTAGAGAAGTAAATCAGGGTCAAAGAGTAGTGTTGGATCTGACGACTCCGTATTATGGATCTGGGCGTGGAGTTACAACGGATAACTTTTTCACGTCAGTGCCGTTAGCAGAATTTTTGTTAGAAAGAAATCTTACACTAACGGGCACACTCCGCGCAAACAAACGGGAGATACCTAAAGAATTTTTGCCTTCTCCATCAAGAGAGGAATTTTCGTCTCTATTTGGGTTTACGGACAAATTTACAATTCTGTCATATGTTGCGAAAAAACGTCGTGCCGTGTGTTTATTGTCATCGGAGTTTCACGACAAAAAAATAGAAGAAGACACTCAACGCAAAAAGCCACATATAATTCTACATTACAATGAAACAAAGGGAGCGGTCGACACAGGAGACAAAATGACGAGAGAGTACTCTTGTGCTCGGTCAACAAGACGGTGGCCATTAAGAATTTTCATGGAAATTTTAGACATGGCTGCATTAAATGCATATCTCTTATGGATTGCCAAATATCCGGAATGGAAATCAAATGACCGTAGTAGGAGAAAATCTTTTATACGGGAATTGTCAGTTGATTTGACAAGAAAAAACGTGGAAGATAGAAAAAATAGCGGTATCCATTTCCATAAAGATCAAAAGTATGGACTTAATCTTTTCACTGAGAGCGATGCAGGTCCAAGTCAGGAATGCTCTAGAACAGGTGTTGAATCCCACACCATGAAACGAGGAAGATGTGGATTTTGCCCTCGAAGCTGTGATAAAAAAAATAGTACAAAATGTTCAAAGTGTAAAAGTTTTATTTGTAAAGTACATAGGTATGAAGAAAAAAAGTTGTTTTGTCCAATCTGCAGTAAGCCGGAATATGCAGAGGAGTGAACAATTTCACATTTCCCCATAATCGTAAGTTTACTTTTTGTATAATTAACTGTCATATATTGTATATGTTATAATTCGACGACTTTTAATATGTAAACAATCCGTTACTAACATAATAAAATCACAGTAATAAACACTGGGTTCGTTTATTGCGGACATTTTCAAATATAAATAAAAAGCAGTATAAATATTTAGTATTAGTAAAATAAAATATTCAAGTAAATAAAATGTACATTTGTACTGATTCCCACTTATATATAATAATATTCTACTAAGCTAACTAATTGTTCAAAGGAAAAATAACTATAGGTTACTAAAAGGTAAAAAATATAATGTTTTTAGTAAATTAGAAATTATTTTGATATATGATGTGTTGATTTATATCCATATTTTTTACCGTAACGATACTTTACTGATAAAAACACAATCATTAAAACATATGTTGTATAGGTAATTATATTTCATATGTACTCCTTTTTTAAAAGTATTTACCTACTCATGTTAACGCATAAACAAACATTTCCTTCTAAAATCTCGAAAGAATTAGTATTCCATTTAAACATATGTAATTCTGGTAAGTCAATTTATTTTCATAATTCTTCTGTCACATAAATTTCATTTTTGAGAGGGGTGATGTCTCATAAATCCATTTCGGAGAATTTTAATTATAACCTTATCGCTAAATTTAAAAACATACATTCCTTTCTGATATTCTTTGTTAAAAAGGGGAACGAAAAACAGTCCCAACGAAAACAAATCATGTTTTATTACATTCGTATGTCAATAAATATACACTCAGAGCTGTTGGAAATCAATGTTTGAATTTATCATAATATTTCAGCATATATTTATTTTTTAAATTATTACTTCTTGTCGAGTTTTAAAATGGTTTATTTTTAATAACTTTCCTAATTTACTTTCATTTATGTAATTAAAAAAAATATATTTATCAAACTAACTGAATTAGAAGGAAGAAGCTCTACCTTAATTTGAATATCTTTGATTATTATATCATTAATTTGGTTAGCGTATATAAAAACACACAACTGCTTTATTATTATGATTAATATTAGTCTGAAAATTTTCTTAAATATCTTTTACTTAGAAGGTGAAATATTTATGAAACACCGTGCTAAGAAAAAAATATAATTGACTGGGCGTCGAATTAAAACAACCAATCACAGATTATTTTGCGATATATGAGTGCAAATGCTATTGCCAGGTTGTGAATATAATACGCTTACTAACAATGGTTTTATTATATTATTATGTATGTACACCTTACATATTTACATTTTTTCAATAAAACATGCGTAGAGCTATTTTCATGTTTATACAGACTTCATAATAATAAGTTGATAAATGGAGTTTCAAACCCAAAAACAAACGACTCGGAACGGAAACTAACACGCATTCAAACTACTACGACTAATTCGTTTATTGACGTCTGCGTGTAATTAAAAAATGTTTTACAAGATTATTTCTGTGGGAAACTTTTGCATTCGAACGATTATTGAGCGCAAGGCGTGATATATTATGATCCACGTAATAGTATTTTTTACGATTGTTTATAAAAAACACACAACTGTGTAAAAAAATGATTTGTGATGGTCTATTATGTAATATGTGGGATATATTTTCTAATACTTAATTATATTTTATTACATATATCATAAATACTTTTTCACCAAATAACATATTTTTAAATAAAATTGTCAGTATTTTATATAAATAAATATTAAAGCAAATCAAGTTTGTTATAGAAAACTATTTAGACGGGTATGTAGTTTTTTTACATTTAATTAATAAATTGACCATTGACTTTTTCCAGCAAATTTTGCTCTGAGCAGTTTATCATATTTTTTGTTAAAAAGTATAGGGTTATATGTTTTTTGATATGTTCATATGTGTGTATGTATTTATTTCGAAACAATATATAAATATGTTCTTTATAAGCGAAAAAAATATTTTGCATATATATATTACATTGAAGAAAATTACGGTCTAAGAAGAACAAAATTAAATAAAAAATTCAAATAAATAAAAAAGATCTTCAACGTAGAACAAAAAACGGATTGATGTGTTCGAATTTAAAGATAATAATTTATGTGTCATCGAATACTATTCTCAAAAAATTCACAATATCTTTCGTCTAATTTTATATAAGATCTGGCAACATGTGAAGGCGCAATCAGCAATCGCTCGTAAAATTGAATTTGCTATGATTGGTTAGCTAAATTTCATCAGTAGCGATTACGCATTTGCGTTGGAACGACGTCCCTTTTACGCGCAACTTAAAATATGACTATTTATTAAAAAACAAGGATTTTTGTCAAAAAAATGTATGAGGAATGATGCAGAAAGATATTTTAAAGCCTTTAGACTATTTTTTTTTTGAAATTCATAAGAATAAGGCCAATAATGAGGAAACCACTGGGGTCAAAAAAGACCCCCATCGCCAGAGACGTATTTTTCTAGTCTCCGAGCCGCGAGAGTTAAAAACCTTGTAAAAATAACAATATTTTAATTTCAAATTCGTCAATCTGTGGACAAAAACAATAAATAATCGAAAACTTTTGACAAATACATACATATGTATGTATGTATTATGACACTCTCCTTTCTCATTTTGTAGGGAGGTGAAAAGTAATTGGTAGGAAAAATATTTTAGCTTCCCTGTTGGGTTCACCTAAGATGGAATATAGGAGAAAGGTGGGTCAAATGTTGCAAAGATCAAAATCCGTTATACAAAAGGGCAAGGTTTATTAACAACAACACGATAACAAGGACATACAGGTTATCACTTACACATAATATTACACGTTTATAAACTTAATGTCTGCAAAGCGAAACAGCAAACAAAATTCTGAACAGTCAGATTCATTAACTCACGAAATATATCCGATTGAATTTATTTCACCACCGCGTGTTTACTCGTAAGATAAATCGATTATTGACAGTTAAATTAATTACACTTATGGCTAACTCTTAAGCGTCTAATAAGATGAGTAGCTGCTGCCCCCGTGGTCTGGCATGTCTTAAAATTAATGAATTTACTTCCACGTCTCACTGTTCGATCTCATGACCCTTCAGACGCCACTGGTCCGGCACAGATTTAACCCTCCCGGGGAAACAAACAAATAATAAATTCTTACTACCTAACATGGAAAACAAAACAATAGTTCTCACTGCTTACTCCCTAATTGCTTACTCCCTAAATGAATCAAAGGATTCCCGGATTCACGTGAGATCGTCAAGTTGCGAATTAAAATAAACAGCTACTCAAATAGGTATGATCCCCCCCCGCCGGGGTACAAAACACAGAAATAATACGAGGAGAAACCCGCGGTGCTGAAAAACGTATGGCGTTACAGTCTAGGCAAAATAGAAAAATAAAGACAAGATAAAAATAAAGATAAAAATTGCGAAACCGATTTTAAAGCCCAAATAAGATCACTAATGACAATGATGCATTTCTTACTGCCTTCCACACAATTTTAATACACCCACTTAATATTTGATTTAATGTAATTATTTGCTTTTATTTTAGTTAGAATGCCCGACAAGTTTCTCAAGAGATAGCTTTATAATGATAGGTCATTAGTCGACCAGAGCGATATTTTAATAATTAGTGTTATACTCAATAGTATTTAGGTCGTGGATGGTTATCCCCCAAACGCATGATGTTACGGTTAATAATTTCTTTACAAATGATTTTAATAGATAAACGCGTTTAACAAATAAATGGTTTTAACAGAGAAACGATTTTAATAGATAAATGAGATTAGCAAATTAATTTCGCAATTAGCTTTTAGTAAATGATTTTTAAAAGAAATTGAATAAATGAATTTAACCAAGATAAATGATTTTAATAGATAAATGGTGTTAGCAAATGATTTTACAACAACGCTTCCGTCTCGAACAATTATTACAGCGGGCTTCCTTAAACAGAACAAATAACACAAATATATGGGTTAGGCACAAACAAATACACAAAAAACAAAGTATTTAACAAAATATCTATAATAATACTAGCTGGCCCGACGAACTTCGTACCGCCTCAGAATCAATAAATGTTGTGTTGGCTGAATTAAATTTAGTTGAAATGAATACTCAAAATGAATTAAGTTCAATAAATGTGCAAAATTCAAAATGAAAAATATTTTAATTACACTGAAATGATGTTATTCACGTGGCACAGTCGATAGATTTAAAGGAATGCAGTGGACCAACAAATTGATTTTGAATTGTAAAGTTGAAATGATCCACATCTTTGTTATTTGCTGCAAGAATTGCTCGTTCACTCAACCAATTATGATGTTTGTGATTAGCAATGATATTCAGGAACACTTTGTTGATTGTCGTTGCTAAGGAATGTGTTGGTCTAGGATAAATTTGTTCTCAATGCATGTTACCAACATAATAAAAGGGATCTTTTCAAAATTATTCAAATAATACTTTTTTATAATTTTACGAAAATTCATTCTAAATTTTCATATTTTTTATATTACGAAATGATATAAATTCTCATTATAACAAAGAACGCAACATTTTCCAAATCTTCAATATTATATTTATGTGATTATCGTTCATAAGAATTTTTTTTTTTTTGTTTAATGTTCCACACATACAAACAGTTATACAGTCAAACCTGTTTTTATGCGGTAGATGCGTTCCACGAAATATCGCAAAAAAAAATCGCATAAAAAAAACTTGACTTCCATAGAAAAAGTGGGGTGAGTTACTTAAATTTTAAAATCCGCATAACAGCGAGTTAAAATATACACTAAATCGCAAAGTATAAGAAAATTAGGAGAAAACCACGGCGTAATTTTTTTTAAAAATAGTCACTGTATGACAATTCTATGTGTGTTTTAAAGCATATGGTTCTAAATCACTCTTTTTCGGAAGAAATAGTATGCGCATCAATTTCATAAAACTATGGTTGTTTTCTTACAATGAAATTAGTGATCAGAGTTTGTTCAAATTTTCTTTTTCGATAATTAATTGGTTATGCAGTTTGTTACACCCATATATATATTTTAAAGTATTCGTTGAAACTTGAATGCGCGATCAGAATTTGAATCATTTAGAAAGAAATGATCTTCTAATTTACTGAAAAGTTGGAGACCTTCTTCAATTATTTTCGCAATGAATGATCGCAGAATTTCTTTCAGTTCGTCATTGTTTCAATGGTTTCATCGACTGTAACACACCTAAGTAGGTGGACTTAATTCAGCGATGGCAGATGCAACATGATTTAAACAGTCCGAAATCGTATTTTTTTTTCAAATGTCAGTTGTGTTTATGATTCTCTCTATTCTATCCAAAATACAACGATATATGCTCTCGATGTAATATTTAACATTTTTATATATCGTAAAATATGGTACATTCAAAAAAATGCATTTCTAAAAAACCGCATTACTTCGAAATCGCATAAAAAACCGCATAAAAACAGGATTGACTGTATATGGGGATCAAAAATAAAATAATGATTTGATAGTATTCTATAACAATGTAATATATGTACATGAAAAGTGTACTGATTTTTTTACATACTTTTTGATTTTATGTACTTTCATTCGTCTTTTCACATTTCAGTATATATTTTAGCGATGGTGATGAACATGAGACAAATTCCTAAAAGTTTTTTTTTTTAAATGGATATTGAAGATTTAGTTTCGAAATTCTGACACGTTCGTCCAAGTTCGTCGGTACATCTCTAATTCAAAGTATGAAACAAATGAATTTTACAACCAACGCCACCTAGTGTATTAAGCATAAACTGTATACGTCATGTTCCGCGTTCGATTCGAAAAATTTAAAAAAACGTATTGTACTGAGATATTTATTTTCTTTATAATTTATTTTCCGTGATATTTTTCCGATGTTTTAATGCTTATTCTGCTATTCTAGGTAAATAAGAATTTTATAAATCAAATATCATTGAAATCCTTGCAGTAATTCTCGAGATATACGTGGTGTAACTAACCCGACTTTGTTTTATATATATAGATTTCAAATTAGTAATATAATGATAAATAAGTTAGTAAAAACACAATATTCCTTTGTACTTCATTCCACTTTATTTAATATGTCAGGACCGGTTTCGCTCATTACGAGCATCGTCAGTTGACGATGCTCGTAATGAGCGAAACCGGTCCTGACATATTAAATAAAGTGGAATGAAGTACAAAGGAATATTGTGTTTTTACTAATATAATGCCTTTCCACCAAGTATTGACAGTGAACACCCTAAAAGTGATAAATAAGTTCTTACGGATCCTGGGGACCTCTCCAGATCGACGCCGACGTAATTGAAGACAGTGGTATTTAGTTTTAAATTAATTATATTGACGAGAAATTCTTACCAAGTGTGTATTAATATCGGCGCGATCTGAGAGGCCCCAGCGATTCCTCAGACCTGCGGCTTACGATGTCCCAAAAAGGAGTCCAAAAAAGAAGTGACCGAATAATCTATTTTTACAACTGAATAATTGGCAACTAAGCGAGAGAAAAGAGAAGAGGGGGGGTGGCATATTATTGAGTTTTTAAGGGAGGGGGTAGTGTCCTGCATCAGAACGTCCGTGAGGTGGCTCCTTCGAGCACTCGGTACTTGCACTATGTCTAAATACAATTTCCAAGATATTACTTCATGTTACTAAATTTTAGAAAGCGGCCGCATTTCCAGATGTTATTCTGCTTATTTGCCGTTGAACGTGCTGATTTGAAAAAGTCTTCTACCCATATACTCTACCGCCCCTTAGTTGAGCGGTGAACACTTTATAAAATATTTTGGCAAAAATAAACAAAACTATTATCTGTGAATTTACATTATTGTTTGTGAGCGGCACATTAGGAGGCGGGCAAGGAGGTCAGGGCACCTACAAAATGGAGTCGTGTCAATTAGCAAACCATGCAGATATATTATGTACTTTTATACACAAATAATCATTGATAGAAAAAATGCAAAAATATTGGAACACAAACAATATAAAGATGATTATTATAATATTATAATAAACATAAATACTATTATATTGTATTATTAATGTATGAATGATGATATGATTCACATTTACAAAATTAATTAAAATACTAAACTTGGTAACGTATAACATTAACTTATGTTATTTTCACAAAATTAATACAAAAATACATTTTATGCATTTTTGGTATGTTTATTATTTTAAAAGTAGTATGTACTTTAAAAAAACTAATGGGTCTAATATTTCATTTTTCATTGAACTTATAATTTTTGTACGAAAATTGTTTGACACTGAAAATACTCGTTTGGCCAAATAGATAATAATGATTGGTATTATTTTTCTAAATTATAAGCTAAAATTATTATTATTATAAATTATGTTATAAAATTTCTAAGTAAAACGTTTTCTCGTTGATTCCAAAATTTTAAAATCATTTATTAACCTCTGTGTTTTTATTATTTTGGAAATTTGATACGACTAGAGCAGACGATATGTTCTTACACATTTCATTAATAAATCGTTTGTACTAAGTGTCGTAAACATCATACATGGATATATTTGGAGCTTTACCTATTTACAGAAGCGTCCTGTGTTAGATAACAAAACAAATAAGTATATTTCACTAAAAAGATATTGAGAGTATCAATTTATAAAATAAAATCAAAATAATTATTGTCATCTTGTTTTTATTTCATTTCATTTCCGTCTATCTTGTATTGCTTGAAAACAGATGAATTACTTTATCGTTGTATTTAAGTATTTTGCTCATAATATTCATCTCTATCAATAAATAACATTGACAGAGCTACCAATTTCTCCTGATTCATTGTATTTCTTAGAGAAGTTTTTACTATTTGTATTGTTGAAAAAAACATCGTGACCGGAACAAGTCAATTGGCATTGTAATAATAATAACCTAATTTTGTTATTTCTTCAAAAACAGAGCATCATTTACTAAGCAAAGCAGTGTATATTAGAGAATATGCGTGCCACCACTGTTAATACATACGTAAGGTTTGCTGATTTTTTCCAACTTCCGCCCTTTAACTTTTCCGGTTCTAAGCTCAAGAAATGCGACCCCAATACCCACATTTTCTTAAATATCTATTTTAATATGGGTGATACAATGTTTATAATTAAGGTATTCTTATATCATAGTTTTTTGTACCTTTTGTAGTTTATATAAATACGATAAGATCAAAGATAAGCGCCCGCTTATCAGCGATCGTTTGTAAGATAATAGGCTGAACGCCGCTAAGCAAAGCGCGCCAGTAGCACATTGATATTTGCACTGAAACCACGTATATTTTACGCGCAACTTAAAATATGATTATTTATTAAGAAACCACGGATTTTTATAAAAAAAAATGTATGAGGAATGATGCAGAGAGATATTTTAAAGCCCTTAGACTGTTTATTTTTTTGAAATTCAAAAGAATAAGGCCAATAATGAGGAAACCACTGGGGTCCCTAAAAGACCCCCATCGGCCGAGAAGTATTTTTCTAGTCTCCGAGCCGCGAGAGTTAAGATGTTTACAAAATGAAAACAATGAATGCACTGCAATAAAACGTGATTTATTGTTGAACTCATAAAAAATTACTATTTCGAATGTTTGTAGAAAAAAATACACTTCTATGAAATATCTTTTGAAAAATAAATTACTACGTATTGCAACACGTATGACCCTTGCAAAAAGAAAGGAATAACATGAATAGCGTCACACATTGTATTATTATATTTTTCGAAAGTTTTAAAGTAAGTGTTTGATTGCCTAAATGACTTACCCGTTTTTTTCCACAAATTTCTCGGAACAAGTTTTACTAACTTAAGAGGGTTCGGTAAAACCTTTCGATGAAGTAATTAAAAAAAATTTAGCAAGTGACTCAATATATAAATATATTATAGTATCTTTGAAATAATTATTAGAAAAGCAACAATTATTTTTTTATTAATAGTAATTGATCAAAATTAAAATCTTAAGAATAATATTCCGCCTGTGTGGTTGAGTGGTCAAAGTCGTTGGCTACCTCTACAGAGGTCCCGGGTTCGAATCTCAGTACGGGCAGTTTTATAAATTGATTTTTCAATCGATTTATGAATTTCTGTTCAAAGGCATGGATGTATGTGATGTCTTGAATCCCCCCTCCCACCCATCCTATCCTATGAACGGGGGGTACCGAGAGCAATTAGCTAACCACTAGTCCTGTCCTAGCCTTTTCCTTCTATTTCTACTCTCTTTGGAAAAAAAGAGGTTGGGCAACTGAGTAACAAGCAGTTTTCGTAGAAACACTTCTGTTGAGATAAACTCTATTAGGAGTCCATATGCTCCACATTGGGAGCGGACATGGTAGATAAAAATAATAATAATATTCCGATAGGCAAAAGAATAATCCATCTAAAAACAGGCATTCACAGAATGGAAAACAAATAAATTGGAGATTATTGATTGCGTATTTTTATTGTGATACACATGCTATCCTTGTTCGCCATTCATTTCAGATTAAAAAGTCATATTTTCAATACGAGCTATAGTGTAACAAGGGCCGAATTTATTACAGACAATTGAGATACATTTAGTCGTTTGATAAAGTTAATTTTCTTGCTGAAAAGACATTTATGTCTATAATTTGAATACCTACGTGACAATTGATATTATTTAGCAATGAGTAGCGCGAAATACTATTTTTTTCAAAAAAAATATAGGATTTATAAAAACGCGGTTAACCGTGGGAAATAAACCGGTTTTCGTGTTTTTTCAAAACAGGCGAAAAACCGGGTAACCGGTTTCGGTTTAAACCGGTTTGGAAGCCCTAGCCTGATGGCTTATTCAATTGGTATTCTCCAGAATAGTACTCTATTCAGTACAATAAACACATTAACGGAGACTTGTCAATATATGTTGTAATAAAATTATGTACTCACGTGTGATACGTTCTCTACACTCAAGACGATGTCGTTTGCTTCAGGTTTATTGTCTGCCAATAATCTCGTTTCTCCAGTCTCACAATCATCGTTTTTGTGCATTTTTTTTTTAGATTTTTGACGCCAATAAGCCCTCTAATTAACAAAGACAAAAAGGATTCACTATTAAAGCAGACAACGATCGGGACGCTTAAAATAATACGGCCAATTAGGATTGCAATACCGGACGAGTAGTAAATCAAATTCAGTTTTTTGATATTTCATTTAATATACACCGTCATACCGGGTGATTTTCAGTGTTTTACAAGATTCATCAGTTTTTTAAACTTTTCGATATTCAAAAAAACTCTTTGCAAACTTAAAATGTAAAATTCAAGATAATTTTTCAATTTCCAAGCTGGAGTTTCCATTTTCATAAAAACACCATGAGTACCGGAGTCCCGTTTTCGGCATTGCATTCTCTAATTCTAGGTCATTTTGCAATTAAACATTCGATAAATCTCATTAAAATATATATTATGAACAGATTTTGCTGTATTATTGACTTAATCAGTTATGTCTTGGAATAACTCCATTGAATTAAGGTGAAAATACGAGAATTGCTGCAGAACTAAAGACTTTGTTATTGTTCTGTTATTTTACTGCCTTTTTTTCTGTGCGCAATAATGGCAAGAGACAGTTCATTTGACATCCCAAATAAATGCTCATCGCCGGGTTTGGCTAAACTCTTTCGATGCCTAGGTTAATAAGATCGTACTAGCTGTAAGCACACTGCACACAATGGGGGGATTTTGTTTGCATTATCAAAAATCATAAATTTACTGGCGTGAAAAATCAATTGTAAAACTTATTTATTGAATAAGCCAGATAGTCTCAGTTCAATTAATTCTCTTAAACGGATTTTTCGAAAACGGAAAAATCAGATTATCAATAATATTGCATATTCAAAATCCGCCTATCTAAATCCAAGTATTAAAATACGACTCAGACTAAGAATCTAGGAAAAACAGCATTTCATCAAACGGGTCAGATAAAAATTCTAGGAAATTCAATAGTTCCTTTAAGAAATTGCAAACGATTATATTTAATATAAGATTAATTAACTGATAGTGACAGCAGCGAATAACTCCTATACTAAAAGTTGAATACAATTACGCATGTATGCATGCGGATTTTTATATTAAACTTAGAAAATAGTGGTTGATATGTAAAAAAAAACATTTTTTCCGCAAATTTGAACAGCAAATTTTAGCTTTTCATACATTTTTACGCGATATTTTGATTTTTAGAAGCAATTTATCACATTGTAAGAAAATAAGGTTTTTTTCGCGATTTTTTTATACGCTAAATATTTTGGAACCAAATTATCGCCTAAAAAGGATAAAGTGTATTCAGCATATCATTTAATACCACTGCGATAAATATTTTGAAACTAGAAGATCATACAAGATAAACAACATGAGAGTTTTTCGTAAGCCACTGAGGATAAATGACATCACAAACACGCTATAGATATACCATAAATTTAAATCCAAATAAATCTTACTTAGGGACATGAATCTTGACCCTTCTGATCGGTAGAGCTAGCTCTTACCAACTAACTATATCAGAAACAAACCATGACACCTCTCTAGTGTCCGTGTGAACTTTGACATTTATGTTTTAGGTGATGTTGCTTGCACCTGCAATTCTACCGACATAAGTAAATATAGAAAAGTATAAAACTTACCTGAAAGGGGAAAAGCTTGGACTTTGTGAGCCCAAATAATCCAGGATTGATGTGATCTATATCTATATATATAAAACAAAGTCGGGTTATTTACACCACGTATATCTCGAGAATTATAGAATGGATTTCAATGATCTTTGATTTATTAAATTGGTCTTTGGACCTAGAATAGCAGAATAAGCATTAAAACATCGGAAAAATATCACGGAAAAGAAATTATAAAGAAAATTAATATCTTCATACAGAAGAAGATTTTTAAACAAGGAACAGGTCAAATAATGGCATGTTGTTTTATGCTGGGTTCAAGTAGATGACACTAGATGGCACTGTATTTATACGATCGGCTTTTAAATAATTTTAAATTTAGAATATAATCGATGATATGAAATGAAAACGAAAGAAAATCGAATAATATTGAAATGAGGTTATGTTTATAATTAGGTATGATACATTTTTTGACAACAATATTACGATGTTTGCACGAACGTTTGTATCGAATTGACAATTCAAATTTAATGTTCGATTGTGTTCGATTGTTTCGATTTCATATCTGTCAAATCTATGGTCTAAATATTGACATTACATTTAAATGTGTTTCGTGCATTAGGTGTGATTGTTTGTTTGTTATTTATTCAATGTTCTTGGATTAGTTTTATTTGGAATTAGAAACTGTACTCTTTTCACTTCAATTAATACTATACTATTTATATATAGAACGTCAAAAAAATATTTCGTGATATTTGACAGCAAAAGTACATTGCGAATTATATTACATAACGTTAGTAAGCCATTACTTTATGGTTATTTTTAAATGGATGTGAATAAAGATAAAGATGCGTAAACTGCTACGTACGTAATTCCTGTGTCCGCTGTCAATACTTGATGGAAAAGCATTCTATATTTAATTAAACGGTTTTTCTCTTATATAATGTCGAATGCGAAATTATTAACAAAGAAAGTTTCAATTGACTATTTTTATGAAGTTCAACGAAAATTGTACAACTTCTTTTTTATGTTTTCTCAACAATTATATCGACTGTGGAAAGGAAAAAGGGCGTAACCCACACATGCGCAAAAAAGTGTTTTGATGATTTTGGGCCATATGCAAATTATGAATTATACAAAAACTTGAAATGCACGGAAACGTCTAAACTGGTGTTTAATTGAAAAAATAATCTATCTATCATTATTTTGACATGCTTCACATCGAATCCATGTGAGCTGTGGACATTTTACATCGAATTCGTGTCAGTTCAAGGAATCCCGATCTCGAGGTGTATGAAGAGATAAATAACCAGGCTTTGATTTAGATCGAAGACATGTGTTACCTCATGTGAGGCATTTTGTTAATCAAGTTAGGAATGCCAACTTTAAACTAAATTGAAACTAAATCTTCAATATCCATTTAAAAAAAAAACTTTTAGGAATTTATGTCTCATGTTCATCACCGTCGCTAAAATATATACTGAAATGTGAAAAGACGAATGAAAGTACATAAAATCAGAAGGTATGTAAAAAAAAATCAGAATACTTTTCATGTATATTATATTGTTATAGAATACTATCAAATCATTATTTTATTTTTGATCCCTATATACAGTCAATCCTGTTTTTATGCGGTTTTTTTTATGCAATTTCGAAGTAATGCGGTTTTTTAGAAATGCATTTTTTTAAATGTACCATATTTTACGATATATAAAAATGTTAAATATTACATCGAGAGCATATATTGTTGTATTTTGGATAGAATAGAGAGAATCATAAACACAACCGACATTTGAAAAAAAAATACGATTTCGGACTGTTTAAATCATGTTGCATCTGCCATCGCTGAATTAAGTCCACCTAATTAGGTGTGTTACAGTCGATGAAACCATTGAAGCATCGGTAATATCAGCTGAAATGATTACTTTAGCACCTGAACTTGGCGAAGAAAGGTTTGATACCTTGAAAATTATATCGACGAATTACTTACAGATAAAGCTATAAGTGACGAAGATGTTCATAATTTAAATTTAATTATTGACAAAAAACCAGAAAACAATGACGAACTGAAAGAAATTCCAGTTCCTTCACTGCGAAAATAATTGAAGAAGGTATCCAACTTTTCAGTAAATTAGAAGATCATTTCTTTCTAAATGATTCAAATTCTGATTGCGCATTCAAGTTTCAACGATAACTTTAGAATATATTATATATATGGGTATAACAAACTGCATAAACAATTAATTATCGAAAAAGAAAATCTGAACAAACTCTGATCACTAATTTTATTGTTAGAAAACAACCATAGTTTTATGAAATTGATGCGCATACTATTTCTTCTGAAAAAGAGTGATTTAGAACCACATGCTTTAAAACACACATAGAATTGTCATACAGTGACTATTTTTTAATATTTTTACGCCGTGGTTTTCCCCTAATTTTCTTATACTTTGCGATTTAGTGTATATTTTAACTCGCTGTTTCAAAGTTATGCGGATTTTAAAATGTAAGTAACGCACCCCACTATTTCTATGGAAGTCAAGTTTTTTTATGCGATTTTTTTTTGCGATATTTCGTGGAACACATCTACCGCATAAAAACAGGATTGACTGTATAACTGTTTGTATGTGTGGAACATTAAACCAAAATATATATTTTTTTCTAATGAAAGATAATCTCATAAATATAATATTGAAGATTTGGAAAATGTTGCGTTCTTTGTTATAATGAGAATTTATGTCATTTCGTAATATAAAAAATAAGAAAATTTAGAATGAACTTTCGTAAAATTATAAAAAAGTATTATTTGAATAATTTTGAAAAGATCCCTGTCATTATGTTGGTGACAAGCATTGAGAACAAATTTATCCTAGACCAACACATTTCTTAGCAACAGTCTTTGTTTGACAGTTACTGTCAAACAAAAGTAGTCGTTTGTCAACATTGTGAAGATGTAATTTTATTATTTAAAATACAGTGAAATAAAGAGGTATTAGCTATGCCAAGTACTTCTAAACCAATCAGTAAGAGTGCTCGGAATGGTTTTCTAAGAGTCTTTCAGTTCTGTGAACATGAAAAATCTGAAAAACAACCAATAATTCCCTTCGGGTCGACATTTCGAATCATTTCGAACTGTCAATGGCGTCGTATGCCTAACATTTCGTGCCGCATGTCAATAGCTCAATTTGCTTGAAAACTAAACTCATTGGGACATGACAATCGCTGAAGCAATTGTTTCTGCGTCTCCAAGTCAGATACGCACATTATTTGCTATCATTTTTTTGACATGCTTCCCATCGAATCCACGTGAATTGTGGAAAAAGTACAAGGATGACATGTCCGAAGACACTTTACACCGAATTCGCGTCAGTTCAGAGAATCCCGATCTCGAGGTGAATGAGGAGATACATAACCAGGCGTTGCTTTTGATCGAAGATATGTGTTACCTCATGCGCTGCATGATGCGTCGCCAGATCGAGGAATGAACGACGCTTTCAATCGAGAATCGGAACGTAAACGTGAATAGGATCGAGATGCATTGAACCAATCACTTCGAACGAATGTACCACTGTTGAACCCCCAACAGAAAGTGTACGATACTTTAATGAAGGCAATTGATGAGGGAAATGGTGGCTTATTTTTCCTCCGCATTGGAAGCACTCAACCGAACTATGAAAGATCAGCGCAATGACTCAAAATGTTTTGGAGGCGCAATGATTCTACTATCTGGCGATTTTCGCCAAACACTACCAGTTATTCCAAGATCGACCGCTGCCGATGAAATAAACGCTTGACTTAAAACATCGACTCTGTGGCGCTATGTTAAGAAACTTCAGCTAACGACAAACATGCGAGTTGCATTTCTAAACGACCATCTGCCGCAGATTTCTCCAAGCATTTGCTGACTATCTGTAACGGCCGTGTTCCTGTCGACGAATCGAATGGATTGATTTCGTTTTTGCCGAATTTTTGAAATTTCGTCTCATCGAAGGACAATCAACAAAGTGTTCCTGAATATCATTGCTAATCACAAACATCATAATTGGTTGAGTGAACGAGCAATTCTTGCAGCAAATAACAAAGATGTGGATCATTTCAACTTCACAATTCAAAATCAAATCGTTGGTCCACTGCATTCCTTTAAATCTATCGACTGTGCCACGTGAATAACATCATTTCAATGTAATTAAAATACTTTTCATTTTTAATTTTGCACATTTATTGAACTTAATTCATTTTGAGTATTCATTCAAACTGAATTTAACTCATCCAATAAATTAACACAACATTTATTTATTCTGAGGCGGTACGAAGTTCGCCGGGCCAGCTAGTCCCATATAAAAATGATGTATCCAATAATATGCATCAATAGTAATAACCATATAAATGCGAAGGGGATGATAACTTCGTCGGACGGTGTGGAAAACAAATTATTCCACTGGAGGCCTTCATCTGAAATTATGTCCATCAATTATCACTAAAGCACAAACAATGCTTGAAAAGCAAACTTAAATTTGTCATGCCTTACAATGTGGAATTGGGCCTCATTTTGTGATCCCGAAATCCTGGTATTGTGATAGTACTAGTCCCGGGATTTCGGGATTGACGACAAGTATCAAATTCTCTTCAAAAAAGTTTTTGAAATTCCAGGAAGAGTTAAAAAAAAGGTCTCGCGTCTTTTCATTTTGGGAATTCAATAAATATTCAGGATTTAAAAATCACTGAGTAAACATTTCTCAATCCCGAATTTTTGCACGATTTTATGGTGAAGGTTCATTCTCAAGATACTAGAATTGAAAAAATTGACAATCCTAGGATTACAAAAAGGGTCCGGAATTGGATGCCCCAGTTGGAGCTAGTGAGTCTGAAGTATTGACTTGTTTCATATTCAGGTACAAAGCACACAAAAGTCTCAAGAATATTCTTACAAATGTAAATAACTCGATTTTGAGATCAGTATGCCAATCGATTGCTGAAAGCTAAATCTACATACCGAAACACACAATTAATGCATCACTTAAATGCAAAATCTTACTGATGTCGCCCTGTTACTTCAAAGTAAAGTGGGATTACTAAATACAATTCATAATAATTACATAAAAATTATTCTATATAGTCTATTGTTTACTGCAAAAGAAAGTCGATAAAATTGCAATCCTTTAAAACAATGCACAAACCTTACAGTAAATTAATCTCAGGAATCATATTTTTTATTTAGGTATCTCACTGTTAATTTATTTAGTTTGAAATTCATAATTTTGACAGATGATCAGATTTCATAGTAAAGATATTGTATCTGTTGCAAATAACTATTTAGCTTATTAGCTTACATTCCAATAGAAATTTGATATTGAATAATGTGCTTACTTTTGTTTTCATAAACTCCAATTACTTCGAACATCCTGAAGATTAAATTGCCAGGGATTATTGATGCGATCGCCAAAGATCCGTAACTGACTGACTTCACATTTATAAATCCAGAAAATTTTTGAAACAAAATCCAAAACAGTGTAGAAACAAAGCAGCATTTTAGACCTGTGAAAATAATATAATCAGTTCAAGTTCATCCGTGCACTCGAACGCCTGAATATGCCGAACGGCGAAACCCGGGTCGTTAGTGGAAAAATCTGTGTGAATGTACATAATTTGAACGATTCAAATATTATTATTGAAATTCCACCAAACACCTTCAGTCGAAATCTTAAATTAATATAGTCATGTTTGAAAAAAACTGTTGTTTTCATTGTGAGTTAATTTTTACTAAATTAGAATTTTTTTGTATGTGTTGATTATTTTTACCATTTATACACACCAAAATATAAAAACATTGACCAGTCTGGGAAGAAAATAGAATAATATTTTTGATGGTAAATATTTTTTTTATAATTTTACAACGCATAATTAAAAATGTAAATGTACAGCCTCATATAAAATTTAAAATAACTTAGTAATACATACTGCATCAAGTAAATAAAAAAGGTTTTAAAATGAATAGTTTAGAATTTTTAGAAATAAATAAAAGTATCAACAATAAAGAAGTGTTCGCCATTGCTAAATTTATTTCCAATGGGTTCAACCCCTCCAAATTGATACAACTCATTAGTGTGTTTGTCTTCTATCCTCTTCTTCTTGCTTCCATTATTATTTTTATAATATATCATGTTAGAATATTAAAATTAAAATCAGTCGTACGTTGTGAAAGTAAGATTGTTTGAGCCCGCCCCTACCGCACCATGACAATACAGAGAGTGGAACACTTCAACAGTATTCTAACGAAAAGCTGTAAGGCAGGTCTGATTGAGTGTACAACTAATACTTTCGATGGATTCGGCGGTACCGTTGTGGAAGTTCATTTAAATATAAAATAACTTAGGCGCATCCTCAGACAGACTTACTTTCACAAAAGTAAGTCTGTCTGAGGATGCCTCTAGTTATTTAAAATTTTATATTAAAATGAACTTCCACAAAGTTACCCTCGAATCCATCGAAAGTATACTCATTTTTACTTCATTTTTTTTGCTTGCATCTGTAGAAATGTCCTACTGACATTGATTCCAGGAAGGGAATATTTCCAAAATGTAATTTTATGCTCAATATTGTACCGCTACCGTTTTGTGTACAAATTTTGACATTTTTACAAAATTCTTTTGTTCATTTGCAACAAATAATAAAAATAATGTGACTGTCACAAATCACATATATATATAATATATATGTATGTTTTTTTTACAACGACAATTCAATTAAAAGCATGAGAATGGCAATAAATATTAAGACAACACAACATTTGGCCGCACATATGCAGGCCATACTCCTCAAAGGGTTAAGAAAGTTAAATATGTTTATTTGAAATATATTTCATGAACCTATCGACTGTACACAGCGACTGCATTATCTGCAAAACGGCTATCTCCGATTTCATGTCAACTATCAATACTTGGTGGAAAGGCATCAAAGGTCCCAAGCATTTTAATTATATTAAATTTACTGTCATTTATTTACATTTTGTATTTGTATTTATAAACACATTTATATTTCCTTTGCCAATTGTTTTTCACATCTTACTTATAACTGGAAAACAATAGGAAGGGGGATGAGCAAATAAAAAGAACATCAAGATTATTAAGTCTAAAACTGGGTTGACGATCACTATTCAATGTGGGGCTTAATTTTAAAGAGATTGCGGGTGAGACATGAAACGGCAAGAGCTCATAGAAAAGTACCGTGACTTATTAAAACTTTAAAAGATATTTGTTGCTAATTAATTGCTTAAATAGCAACTGTGAAATGGATTCAAGAAATTGCAAACAACAAATTGTTTGTTCTGCAGCGACTCAATTCTTAATTCATATATATAATTTGTTTATGCTTACAATTATCAAAGAAGGCGGTCACAGTGAAGCTCACCAACAAAACATAACTCGTAACCAGCGCAAGTGAAATTCTGAGAATCATGCGGTCAGTTTTTGGCACCAAAAGTTCATTCCATTTAAGGATTGTTACCAATAATTCCTGCATAATTGCTTGAACTGTTATAAAGTTGGCAAATTGCGATATCCGTAGTAAAATGGATGACACTTTGCGGACTTTAGACAGCTCCTGAAACAAGAAGTGAATACAATTGCAGCGTTTCTATTATTGTCAATCTGATAAATATAATAGTGTTAATTAACATGACTTACCAATATCCCAGATCTATCGTGAGATATGTTTCGTGAAACATTCAATAAAAATACAATCAAGAATGAAAAACTGATGAAAGTTGGCAACAGAGTGTCATATTTGATATTCAAAAGGTCATCTTTTGTATACGGAGGGTACTGGTATCGCTGCACTGTAAATTGCTGAAAATGAAAAAGTCAAATTAATATTCACTATTGTGATACATTTTCAGAGATGATTCTATATTCATAAAGTGAAATTAAAAATTAGAAGATGAGAGGCAATATTTCCCTTGATAAATGATTTTTACTGGTACCGTCACACGAGAGGAGTAGAGATATCTTTTTCCCTCCACACCTGTGTATATTATTGTTTATACTCCACATAATTCAGACATAATGGCTTAAATTCAAACCTCAGAGCAGGGTTTCACAAACTTTTTTTGCAATGGAACACTTTGCGAAACCAGAAATTTTAGCTAATTTTTTAGTTTAAGTTATTCATAACAGAACAATAAAAAATTTAATACATTTATTATTTATTTAGAAATTAAAAAAAAAAAAAAACAAATATCACATAATAATATGAGTGTATCTAAATACTTGACGTCATAAAAATCAGCGGAAAAAATAAAATATAAATCATTCCAAAAATAACTCGCCTTTCAATATGAAGTCAAACATCTTTAAATGTGTTTCAGCGTAAAAAATCAATCCAAATAACACCCGTGTTCTGCGAAACAGAGAACAGTCTGACCGCAAACATTTTTTTATTGTAATATTTTTACGCCTTTTCCCTACCTGGCTGATCCTTTGCGGAACGAATTCACAATCTCAACTTAAAATCGTTTTTTTGCGGGACACTCGACTTTTAGCTTGCACGAAATACAATGCCGTAGTTCCATGTAATAGATCAGTTGTTTATAGAGCGCAGTGGCTGCAACATACTACTGTGTTAAGTGAGACTAACTCTGTTGGCTAACTTAACACTGATTGGAGTTGATACTGACAAGACAGTATCAGATGCAATGCTTATTATCACAAAGTGACTTAGCTACAAAACAAATAGTGCACTCACTTTGGTAATCGGTTTGCCGGTCACTTTTTCAATGTAGGCAGAATCAATTGCCAGCTGCAGGGTGGCAAACGCTGAATAGACCGTACCTAAAAGAAACAACAAAATGATGTTGTCACGCATTGTAATTTTTATTATAACTTTCAAATGACTAAAAATTTCAATTGAAACCAAAAGAAACAAGAAGCCCATATTAAGATCGAAGCTTCCACGCTAGTGACAAATCTTTCTACATTCAAAAATATTCATACATGAACTCGTAACAATGTTGAAAATTTTAAGTTAATTTAGGTATTTTCTATTAATTACTCCATCTCTAAGGAGAAAACGTAATTTGTAATAAACAAAAATGTCAAATTATTTCAAAACTGAAAACAAATAGTTTCATCGTGAGAAGATGGATGATAGACTGCATCGTTCATCACAGATGTATAACATTTGCAATGAGGATGGAATGCCAGCCAACATTTTTGCAATCACAAAGCGATCCACGTCTAAAGCGGACTATCCAACTAATGATTGAAGTAGTCATATTCGACGCGACAAGAATATTCAGCCGGCAAATGTCTGCGGTGGAGCCAATAAAGAAGCCTCGTGCTTCACGTGTGTCCCTTCTTTCAACTTCTGATTTCTGTTCAAACGTATGAAAGTTTAAACTCTAAAATTCCAATCTACCCATCTGATCCCTAAAAACGATCTGTAGAGAGAGCGATAAGTCCCCATCTATATTTACTGTCTTCGAAAAATAGGCGGGTTGGGCATCTGACAACAATCGGCTTTCGTAAACAAAAAATATGTTATGACAAAATCCATTAAATGGATGGCTTCCACAGACGAGAAATCTCGTCAAATTTATTATGCTCACCAGACCAGAGACGAGTTACCTCATCAGTAACTAATTAAATTAATAATTGCAAATTCGGCGGGCAAGGTACAAACGTACATTTTTTTACGGCAGCCAAATGGTTAATGGTCCACAGGCTCCAAATTAAAAGCGAATATAGTATTAAAAAAGTGATACTAACCGTTTCGTACACATCATGCACTTGAAAACCTGAAGATGCAGAAAGGCCAAGCCTGGGTTGGGTCTTAAGTGACAACTCTTTTTGACACACCCATATTCCAACAATTGTTTCATGACTTTCATAACATGGTTTAATCAGTGATTTTGAGAAAAATAATGATTTCGAAATTTAAATATTTTTTAATGATTTTTAATATAATGCATATTTTTAAATGGATAATCACATAATTTAAGATTTCGACTAGAGGCGCTTGGTGGAATTTCAATATTAACCCTTTAACTACGAGATGCCGATATATCGGCATAACACTTACTTAATGTCTCTCAGATATTCAGATATATAGACTGGGCCATAGAAAACTGCTCGCACGCTATAGCGATACGGCTTTAAGTTGTCATCGCTCAGGGAACACGTGTCTCTACCACCCATATATGTATTTGAAGTTGGAATCGGTGGCCGTTACTATTTTTTATCGTGTTTTTGCCGAGGCGTAACGGGACAGTTTTGATGCAAAACTTTACGGCAGACTACCTTAATTTGAAAAGGATCGTCATTATTCTCGTCATAAGCTTCAAGGGCGATTATGGCCGGATGTTTTGGAAACAAAATAAATATTTAAAAAAAAAATCAAAGGTTTATTTCAAGCATTGACAATTTCAAGTCTATATTATTGCAAGTATTTTATAAGTCGAATAAAAGAGGAAGTTTTCACCAAAGTAAAAGGATATTTTTTTTATTTATATTTTTATGTCAAATTATATGCTTAAAATGACATTTTGCAAATATGTATGTACTATATTTATAATACCATCAAAAATAAATATTCATTAAAAATAAGTTTTATTAAAATAAAACTGTTTTATTTCCTCCAATAGTAATGAAAAAAAATCTAAAAACTGATATGGGAGTGTATAAATGTATTGAATAATAAAATAGTATTAAAAAATAATAAGTCAATAATATTTTTTCATGGATTATTGACACTTTTCATAGACATTTATGAAAACAGTCGTCGTAGTTAAAGGTTAAATTTGAATCGTTCAAATTATCTACATTCACGCAAATTTCGTCACTAACGACCCGGGTTTCGCCTTTCGGCATCTTCAGGCGTTCAAGAGCACGAATGAACTTGAACTGACGCTTAGTAAATGATAATCTTACCATAACTTTCTTGGGGTCCAGGAATAAGTATCGATGGAATCAAACTGCCAGTTTTATATGACTTTGAATTGCGTATCGTGTAATTTATTTTTTTGCGGATATTATCAGTATTCTGGAAATATATAAAAACATTTTTTTAACCACAAAAACTTGAAGGCGTAATGCTATCATCTAGTCTTTAGATGGTTCGGTGATTCTACCGAACATTACTTTTCCGAACACGAACACTCCGAACAGGAATAGTCCGAGCACGAACTCTCCGGCCAAGAATACCCCGAACACCGATTCTTTCGGACTCGGAATCTTCCGCACACAGAACCTTCCGGATATAGAATACCTTTCACACCGAATACTCCGAACATTTAAATATTTTTAATAGAAAAATCATTGTTTTATTGTAATGTGGAATGTTTTATGGCAATTATGCCAAATATTTTTCAAAATGAAAACAAGAAACGTATTTAATTTTCATGTTTATAAGCAGTTTATAATTTTATTCGTATTTTGGCTTATTAATTTTGAAAATTGTGTTATATTATAATTGTGCTGATATTTTTGATTATATTGAAAGGAAATACCAAGCATATAAACATTTAAAATTGCAAATTGATATACACAGTACTTTAAACATAATTTTATTATCTTATTGATACACACATTATACATATTTTACATTCATTTAAGATTTCGACTGAAGGTGCTTGGTGGAATTTCAATATTAAATTTGAATCGTTCAAATTTATTTTACATTCACTTGACAAATGCAAAAATGTGTATATCAAATTTTAAACATATTATGTGTTTATAATTTTTTTATTGCAACTACTTTAATAAATAATTTAGCAATTATTATTATTGAAAGAAATGAAAGTATAGTTGAAGTTATTCTTAGATATGTTAATTACTCTGTTTTTTGATGATAAATATTATATTCACCCCACCCACCCAACCTATCTTATGAACGGCGAGTATCGAGAGCGATTAGGTAACCACAAGTCCTGTCAAAGCCCTATCCTTCTATCCCTACTCTCTTTGGAAAAAGAGAGGTTGGACAACTGAGTAACAAGCAGTTCTCGTTTAAACAATTATGTTGAGATAAACTGATGGCCATAGACTAGTATACTTGGACTGTGACTTTTTCTTTTAATTTGCAATACTTCTTTGTGCATTAATGTTATATAATGACAAATGTAGGTATTATAGCTTTAAGATAGATTTTTCGTGTTAATTTTTTTTAACTTTATAAAGCATAAAAAAAAATAGTTTAAAGTAGTGGATTGGTATTCAATATAAGTTATTATTTCAGAATTAAAGTCAAATAATGTTAATTTTGAGAGTTTTAATACAAGATATGATTTTATAAAAACGTCGTAATCTCATGACAGTAGTGCTTTTAAAAAATAGTTTATTCTTAAATAGAAACTCACGATATAAGAGATAATACATATTTATTATTGCTGAATATAAACATTTGTTTTGGATTAAATGCACATAGTGCTAAAAGGTCTTTTGTTTACAAAATAAAAATGTTATTATTTTACAATCATTTCGTGCGAAAATATTGTAGATCTGTTAATGGCTATCAACCCTTCTTGTACTTCAACGTCAGCAGATTAATACCTGAAGGGGGAAACTTAAACTTTTAAGTACGTTTTATCCACTCCGAAGAAAAAATGCGTTAAGAGTTCTCGAAAAAAATGCTTTATTTATTTATTTAACATTTTTATTTTGTAAACAAAGACTATTTTTTTAAAGCACTACTGTCATGAGATTACGACGTTTTTATAACATCAAAACATGTATTAAAACTCTCAACATTAACATTAATTGACTTTAATTCTGAAATAAAAACTTATATTGAATACCAAACCACCAAACTACATTAAACTATTTTTTTTGATGCTTTATAAAGTTAATTTCCTTTCAATATAATCAAAAATATCACCACAATTATAATACAACACAATTTTCAAAATTAATAAGCCAAAATACGAATAAAATTATAAACTGCTTATAAACATGAAAATTAAATACGTTTCGTGTTTTCATTTTGAAAAATATTTGGCATAATTGCCATAAAACATTCCACATTACAATAAAACAATGATTTTTCTATTAAAAATATTTAAATGTTCGGAGTATTCGGTGTGCGAAGTATTCTATATCCGGAAGGTTCTGTGTGCGGAAGATTCCGAGTCCGAAAGAATCGGTGTTCGGGGTATTCTTGGCCGGAGAGTTCGTGTTCGGACTATTCCTGTTCGGAGTGTTCGTGTTCGGAAAAGTAATGTTCGGTAGAATCCGTTCACCCTTTAGATATGTCAATCTGATCAAAATATTCACCTCAAATATGACGGCAAAACTATCTTGGTTCTCCATTAGGTCTCTTTCATTTGTTTTCAAAAGACTATTTTCATCGGAATAGCCAATTGCATCTGAAAAAAATAGAAAATATATTACTGGAGAGAAAATACTTTTGACGAAAGCTAGGTTGCGTCAGAATTGACATTCTTGGAATAAGCCAGCCGGCTGTCATAAGCTCACCCATCACTGCTTCTTGACAGCATAATATGTCGAGATACGTTAAAATCTTCCTTCAGTTAAATTTTGGTATGATTTTATATACTCTTAATAACATATAACGTATACTTAATTAGTTTTCACATATGAATATTTTTTGTGATAGTCTATGTGGCAACCATGATGTTTTGTGGAAAGTTTAGTTCCTATTTTTATGAATGGTGCCACAAACAGTACGACTGTATATTTATTTGGCAAGTCTTAATGGTATACTGTCAACATATTTCCAGTAAATATACATTTACTGGGTTTTAATTATTGTAAAATGTAAAGGCCTGTAACTCCTAAAAAAGTGTAAATAAAATTTATGTCTACAATTCCATCTTACAACATATATTAATTGCCTTCGCACGTGCGCATAGCTTCGAACACACGTCTCGTGTTTGCTATAGCCGCAATCACCAACGGAGAACTTACGCCTCGCCTACATACATATATCTGGACGACAGAGCTCTAGTTGTCAACGTTATGAAATCACACCAATGGTGTGGCACAAATTTGACGATGCTGTGCTTTTTGTCGTTTTGAAGTGTCGGCACTTTATTTGAGAATTGATTATCCTCTCAGCTATTATATATAAAAAAATCTTATATTATTTTTTTGATAGAATATATATTGATGGGCTTGTTTGATGCGGAATAAAAGGCCAATTATTCTAAAGAAGATCACCGAAACACATTCCAAATCTGCATAGTTTCACAAATGCACAGCTGCTATTTGTCATTTTTAAAAAATAATATCTAGACCGATTTTTATGAGAAATCAGTCCAAATATTATTAAGTGTTTGTGTTTTAATTGTGTTTATTGAAGTGCCTGTCTTCTTTTTCTGTCTGTTTGACGTTTGCTGCCAATTATCTATCGTACTGTAAGTGTATTAATTTTAATATGCCTATAACTTTCCCGGAAGTGCAAGCAAAAAGTTTGTCGAAGTTTTATTGCAATCGGATTAGCGGTTTGGCAGCCCATAGAGTACGATCAAAACAAACATTCATTTTTATATATCTTAGATGGATTATTGAAATATTTTAGTTCTAGTGATTACTTACTCAATACTGATTGAAGTAGAGAGAAAAACGAAAATCAAAGAAATCAAGTGACTGAAATTCATAAAACTGAAGTTGTGATCCTTTTCACAGTTTCAGGTTTTGAAACATCAGGTATTTTTTACCACTAGTCATTTTGAAATAACATGTTTAATTTTTACACAGTTCTTTTTTCTTTTTGTGTTGAAGTTTTACGTTATGTATCACATTATATATACCAAAAGATTTTATATTTTGAATGATGAATGAGAAAGCTATGCATTAAGGTTGCTTGCATAAATATTTATTCTACTGTACTCAGTGGCGGCTCCGTCCATACGCACTGCGGAACTGCAGCACCCCCAAGGAAATTGAAAAAATTTATGTACATAAATTTATGTATGTTACATGAAAATATCAATACGATCCAATTAAGCTCGTCCGCGAATTTTTTATATTGGTCAATTTCAAGCAAAAAAGACAGATTCATGAATTTTACAATGAAATAAAAATACACAAAAAGTATAATTTTTAATGTTAAAAATAAATGTTCATTTTTTTATTTTTAATCTACCCCAGCTCCCCCAGAGCCGCCACTGTGTAAACTACTCAGGCTGTAAATTATTTGAAAAAATCAAAAAAAAAATACTTATTAATCTAGTTATTCATCGTTTGAAGTGGTGCTTCAAAGAATCTCAATACAATTTGATAATTCTTTGAAATTATTCTTTTGAGCTTATAACAGTTTAATTAAAGTTGATTCAATGTGAATTTTGCACAACGTAAAAACATATTTTTTAATTATTGATAAACCGAATCTTATCTACATAAAAAATTACATCAATAATGTGCATTCAAGTAAAAACATCAGAAATAATCGAAACCAAAAATTAATATATATAGTTGTGATACAGTGTGCTTTCTTTATTTTTACTGCAGCTACGATCAAAGTGTGATCTAAAAAAAGATACGTCCGCAATGGTTGACAATGACTTTTGATTTTTGGTGCATTCTAGTGCAATTATGTGCAATGTGTGCCATTGTAAACAGAATCGAAACGCATTAAATGTTTAAACGAAATATTCAATTATTAAATTTTCAATATAAACAATCGAACGTCAAATTTGAATTGTCTCCCATACATTTGACAGTTTTCTGTTGTGATTCCGGTGTCGCTTTTGACCGCTTTAAACGCACTTTAATGACGGCCATTTTTGTTATGATCGACGCTCAGTACTTAACACGTCAAAAAAGACGTATTGATATTTTAGTTTTATCGACACCGTTAGTTAATTTTAATATGCCTACAACCTTCCCGGAAGTGCAAGCTAAAAGGTTTTTGAAGTTTTATTGAAATCGGATCAGCGGGTTTTAAGTATGTAGAGACTGAAAATTAAGCAAACAAACAAACATATAGCGTATTACAATTAAATTACAGTAGGTGGCGCGTGTGTTGTACCATAGACAATCGGCAGCAAACGTCAAACGTACAGAAAAAGAAGCATGCACTTCAATAAACACAATTAAGGTACCGGCTAGTAATAAATAAAATGTCTCTTGAAACTGAGTGCAAATGTATTATAATTTTAAAATACATATTTCAAAAAATATTGAAAATAGTCTGTGAATAGTGAAAGAAAGTTGATTATATTAATTATTAATAATACCTACACATCTTATCGAGAAAAGAAAATGCCACCACCAAGGATTGAACCCATCGGGATCTATCCAACCAATAAACCAACCTTATCCGATATTAATACCATGATTCATACTCACTTTTTGTACTATGATTCAATTTATACGAAACTTCATCCATCAAGCTCCTTATAAATTCTGTTTCATTAGAAGAATAATAAATGTTATTTATAGAATCGTTCTGGTGTAGAATACCATAATCCGGTTTGGTTTCGAGTTCTGTAATAAGTTGTATATTTGAATATGTACTGTACGTGAATCTCAGCAAAAACAATACAATCACAGGAATGGTTGAATATAATCCTTTCCAGCGAAGAGTGCTGACCCAGTTTTTCAACATCAATGCTTTGAATATCATCCACATTTTTTTAAGACCCTTTTTTGTTGGTAACTCTGAAAAAGAAGGAAGAAAATAAATAAAAACAGAATCACAGAGAACGAGACATTTAAAAATATTTTAATAAGTCAGTTCATAAATTTTTATAAGAAAATATATTTCAAGCTCATATGCAGCAGCACTAGTTACCCTTTGTAGATGAAAGCTACTCTTTCACTGCAATGATCTCGCAATATAATTATATAAACTCAAAGACAAAATAAAAATCCTCAATCAGTATTATATTTTTAAGAAACATTGTCAAGTTTTTTTGTTAGTTAGCATATTGCCACATTAAAGAGACTCGAGTCGCCACTAATCGACTCATTTCCCCATCCCCAATGCTGTCACAGTCATATATATTTGTTTCTCAGTCTGTTACATATGTGTGTCTCTGTCCAAGAACTGTCTTTTTTACCCCCACCACGGAATCAGCTGATTGATTACATCAGGGGTCTCCAAACAACTGCTCGCAAGCCAACACCGGCCCGCGAGCACCACCAATCCGGACATGGCCGGTATTCAAAATTGCAATTATGTTGGTATGGTGAGTTAGATAGGTCTTGACTCTTGGGACATAGTGGATGAGTCAGCGTGATCCTTAAGCCAAAAAGTTTGGAGACCCCTTTGTCCCCAACCCCCTTTGAACAAATATCACGAATTTAAATCGAAACACAAATCAAAAAGGTTTGTTTGTTATAAATTGTTTTACATGAATGTCAATGTCTTGGGATAGAAAAAGTGTAAAAATATATGATCATCCCAGTGCCGCATCACATCTAGGAATATTAATAATTTTTGCAGCTGTACTAATTCACTTTGTTCTTGGGCGTAGATTGTGCGTAAGCCGAGGCGTTGTGATATTAATCTTTATTTTATCGTTAATTCTTACTTTATTTGAAAACAGATAAATGGTGTGTTTTGAGTGAGATGAAATAATGTATTGAAAAATACTAAGAGATCATTGCTTGAACACGCTGCTGGCACCATGTTTGTTTTGCACGGTAAACTTTTAGTGGAACAATTTTTTTTAAATCCATGTCCGCTCCTAATAGAGCTATCTGTACAGAAGTTTTCCAAAGATAACTGCTTGTTTCTCAGTTTCTCAAACTCTTTCAAAAGAGAATAGGAATGAAAAGATAATAACTGGGACAGGACTGGCAGTCAATTAATCACTCTCGCTGCGCCTTGTTATTTTAGATTTTTTTTAGTTATGTCAACTGCACTCAGTTATCTTAGAATATATTATATCTATATTTTAACAGTCGATAATATCCGTCCGCCGTCCGTATGTATGTAAGTCGCCATTTCGATGACGTCAAGAAAGACGGACGGAGAAGAAGCCAATTGAGATATCTTTACCAAATTTAATTTTCTAGCTTCCAGATACTTTGCCGCATAAATCAATGCCATTTGAGCAGTGGTTCTTCATCTGTATATTGCATACTTATGTTGTGTACTGAAAAAACCTAAATCTACTAAAAGATCTACTTTTTCACATTATTTACGTGTACATACTATAGCAAATTTATATTTTCAAATAATCTATATATATATAAAACAAAGTGGGGCTATTTACAACACGTATATCTCGAGAATTACTGCATGGATTTCAATGATCTTTGATTTATTAAATTTGCGTTTGCCTAGAATAGCAGAATAAGCATTAAAACATCGGAAAAATATCACGGAAAAGAAATTATAAAGAAAATAATATCTTCATACAGAACAAGATTTTCAAATGACGAACAGCTAGCTTCAAACGATAAAATGTCGTATGCTGATTTCAGAAAAATCCACCAGATCGTACTGTTTTCTATATTTGTTTGTTTTTGCTTCTTTTGCATACGATTGACTTATAAATAATTTTAAATTTAGAATATGAATTAGAATAAAAGAAATCGATGATATGAAATGAAGACGAAAGAAAATCGGATAATATTGAAATAAGGTTATGTTTATAATTAGGTATGATAAATTTTTGACAACAATATTTTGCACGAACGTTGCTTTACTCTGAGATGACACGTTATTACACTTGGAACGCTATATCGAAGAAATTTTAACGTCAAAAGCAAAGCGATGCGGTTCCTGATCACCCGAATGACTATTGATGCTCTTGGTCGCATTTACACAGTTCATCCGAAAAATGACGAATGCTTCTTTCTACTTGCATGTCAACAGCTCAATTTGCTTGAAAATGATACTTATTGGGACATGACAATCGCTGAAGAAATTGTTTCTGAATCTCCAACTCAGATACGCACATTATTTTCTATCGTTATTTTGACATGCTTCACATAGAAGGATGACATGTCGGAAGACATTTTACATCGAATTCGTGTCAGTTCAAGGAATCCCGATCTCGAGGTGAATGAAGAGATAAATAACCAGGCTTTGATTTAGATCGAAGACATGTGTTACCTCATGTGAGGCATTTTGTTAGTCAAGTTAGGAATGCCAACGCCACATCGTGGGACTGGGAAGATATTCCTCATGTCATTGATTATGGCGACTGTTCGTGCGAGATCCGAAATTGCTGTAGCAGTTTCGTCTTCTGGAATAGCGGCCACGTTGATAGAAGGATGGCGAACGGCTCATTCAGTGCTGAAATATCCGTTAAACCTTTAAACGACTGAAAAACTGACATGCACGATTTCGAAACACTCAGCAATGACCAAAGTTTTGGTAGCAAGTAAAATCATCACCTGGGATTTATACACAATGACGCATAGACGCGCATTGGAAGCACTCAATCGAATATCTGTGCAATGACTTAAGATGTTTTGAAGGGGCAATGATTTAAATATCTGGCGATTTCCGCCAAGCACTACCAGTCATTCCAAGATCGACCCCTGCTGATGAAATAAACGCTTGCTAACATCGACTCTGTGGCGCTATGTGAAGAAACTTCAGCTAACGATAAAAATGAGAGTTGCATTTTTAAACGATCCATCTGCCGAAGATTTCTTCAAGCAATTGCTGACTATCGTCGGTAACGGCCGTGTTCCTGTTGACGAATCAAACGGATTGGTTTCGATTCCGCCGAATTTTTGCAATTTCGTCTCAACAAAGGACGGTTTCATCAACAAAATGTTCCCAAACATCTAATCACAAAAATCACAATTGGCCGAGTGAACAAGCAATTCTTGGGGCTAAGAAAAAAGATATGGATCATTTAAACTTCACAATTCAAAATCAAATCGTTGATCTACTGTATTCCTTTAAAACTATCGACTGTGCCACGTGAATTACACCATTTCAATGTAATTCAAATACTTTTCATTTTGAATTTTGAACATTTATTGAACTTAATTCATTTTGAGTATTCATTCAAACTGAATTTAATTCATCCAACAAATTAACACAACATTTATTGATTCTGAGGCGGTACGAAGTTCGTCGGGCCAGCTAGTCTATATATATAAAACAAAGTGGGGTTATTTACACCACGTATATCTCGAGAATTATGGCACGGATTTCAATGATCTTTGATTCATTAAATTTGTCTTTGCCTAGAATAGCAGAATAAGCATTAAAACATCGGAAAAATATCACAGAAAAGAAATTATAAAGAAAATTAATATCTTCATACAGAACAAGATTTTCAAATGAGGAACAGCTCAAATAATGACATGTTGTTTTATGCTTGGTTCAGGTAGATGACACTAGATGGCACTGTATTTATACGATTGACTTTTAAATAATTTTAAATTTAGACTATAATCGATGATATGAAATGAAAACGAAAGAAAATCGAATAATATTGAAATGAGGTTATGTTTATAATTAGGTATGATACATTTTTTGACAACAATATTACGATGTTTGCACGAACATTTGTATCGAATTGACAATTCAAAATTGATGTTCGATTGTGTTCGATTTCATATCTGTCAAATCTATGGTATAAATATTGACATTACATTTAAATGTGTTTCGTGCATTAGGTTTGATTGTTTGTTTGTTATTTATTCAATGTTCTTAGATTAGTTTTATTTGGAATTAGAAACTGTACTCTTTTCACTTCAATTAATACTATACTATTTATATATAGAACGTCAAAAAAATATTTCGTGATATTTGACAGCAAAAGTACATTGTGAATTATATTACATAACGTTAGTAAGCCATTACTTTATGGTTATTTTTAAATGCATGTGAATAAAGATACTATGCGTAAACTGCTACGTACGTAATTCCTGTGTCCACTGTCAATACTTGATGGAAAAGCATTCTATATTTAATTAAACGGTTTTTCTCTTATATAATGTCGAATGCGAAATTATTAACAAAGAATTTGAATCATTCAAATTATGTACACTCCCACAGATTTTGTCACTAACGACCCGGGTTTCGCCTTTCGGCATCTTCAGGCGTTCAAGCGCACGGATGAACTTGAACTGACGCTTAGTAAATGGATGTTTCGTGTTTATATCTATATATATAAAACAAAGTGGGGTTATTTACACCACGTATATCTCGAGAATTAGACCACGGTTTTCAATGATCTTTGCTTTATTAAATTTGTATGGGCCTAGAATAGCAGAATAAGCATTAAAACATCGGAAAAATATCACGAAAAAGAAATTATAAAGAAAATAAATATCTTCATACAGAATAAAATTTTCAAATGAAGAATAGCTTCATCAAACGATAAAATGTCGTAAGCTGGTTTCAGAAAAATCCACCAGATCGCACTGTTTTCTATATTTGTTTGTTTTTGCTTATTTTGCGTACGTCTGACTTATAAAAAATTTTAAATTTAGAATATGGATTAGAATAAAAGAAATCGATGATATGAAATTAAAACGAAAGAAAATTGGACAATATTGAAATAAGGTTATGTTTATAATTAGGTATATAAATTTTTGACAACAATATTTTGCACGAACGTTGTTTTACTCTGAGATGACACGTTATTACACTTGGAACGCTATATCGAAGAAATTTTAACGTCAAAAGCAAAGCGTTGCGGTTCCTGATCACCCGAATGACTATTGATGCTCTTGGTCGCATTTACACAGTTCATCCGAAAAATGACGAATGTTTCTACTTGCATGTCAAGAGCTCAATTTGCTTGAAAATTATACTTATTGGGACATGCCAATCACTGAAGAAATTGTTTCTGAATCTCCATGTCAGATACGCACATTATTTTCTATCATTATTTTGACATGCTTCACATCGAATCCATTCGATCAATATAGTCACGGAATTGGTATTCCACTTTAAAACTTTTTAGAAGCAATCGATAATTGGACATTAAATTCTATAATACATCAACAATATGTTACTTTTGCCGATTGAATTTTATATGAGACGAGTTTGTTATATATATATTATGGAAATTAGAAAACTTTTTTGTCAATTTCCTGTTATTTAAAAAGAATGTTGAAAATATTAGAATTGATTATTTGCACATCACAAAATTCTACGATATATATCTGGGAAACAATTCACTTAAGCACGGATCGATTGCATTACAAAATAAAATAAACTTATTAGATTATACATGACTTTTTTTTCTCACTGCCTGTTATTGATAAATCAGTGAAAGAATGGGAAAGCAGCGCTCCAAAACAAAATTCTATAAAAACTAAAGAATGAGATTCGTTTATTATATGGGCCCATTAAAGGTGAAGTGAGTCAAGTGGTATTTTATATATAAAAAAAGTAAAACTCATTGTAATATTCTACACGTATTTAAGTATCGTAAAAGTGATCAACATTGTAAAAATGTTATCTCCGTAAAACAAAAATATGCAATCCACCAAAACACCAAATAAAGACGTGATTGTAACTAGATTTGTGGTTCAGAAACTGTTAGTTTCTAAACTTTAAATACCATATTCGACAATGTATTACTATTATCATCATCATCATCATAAAAACGTTTAGACTCGAAAATAAATGAAAACGTTATTAATAATGCCGAGAAAATCTTACTGCAGTGTTAAATTTATTGCGTCTGTGATTTCACCCTGACACCAAATTATGTACAGTCTCATTGTAAATATTACTCTATTTAATTTACCCTTCATTAAAATAAATAAAATATTTTTTAACATGAATTTTGTTCCGTATTTTTTGTTTAAATTACGACTTATCTGAAGCCCATTAATAATTTATTTTCGTAAAACAACATTATATAAACTTTTATTCAAATGCAAATTTTAAAACATTCTTTTTACCTCTTTCAATGCCAGATAGTCAGATAGGCACATTATTTGCTATCATTTTTTTGACATGCTTCCCATCGAATCCACGTGAATTGTGGAAAAAGTACAAGGATGACATGTCCGAAGACACTTTACACCGAATACGCGTCAGTTCAGGGAATCCCGATCTCGAGGTGAATGAGGAGATACATAACCAGACGTTGCTTTTGATCGAAGATATGTGTTACCTCATGCGCTGCATGATGCGTCGCCAGATCGAGGAATGAACGACGCTTTCAATCGAGAATCGGAACGTAAACGTGAATATGATCGAGATGCATTGAACCAATCACTTCGAACGAATGTACCACTGTTGAACCCCCAACAGAAAGTGTACGATACTTTAATGAAGGCAATTGATGAGGGAAATGGTGGCTTATTTTTCCTCCGCATTGGAAGCACTCAACCGAACTATGAAAGATCAGCGCAATGATTCTACTATCTGGCGATTTTCGCCAAACGCTACCAGTTATTCCAAGATCGACCGCTGCCGATGAAATAAACGCTTGACTTAAAACATCGACTCTGTGGCGCTATGTTAAGAAACTTCAGCTAACGACAAACATGCGAGTTGCATTTCTAAACGACCATCTGCCGCAGATTTCTCCAAGCATTTGCTGACTATCTGTAACGGCCGTGTTCCTGTCGACGAATCGAATGGATTGATTTCGTTTTTGCCGAATTTTTGAAATTTCGTCTCATCGAAGGCCAATCAACAAAGTGTTCCTGAATATCATTGCTAATCACAAACATCATAATTGGTTGAGTGAACGAGCAATTCTTGCAGCAAATAACAAAGATGTGGATCATTTCAACTTCACAATTCAAAATCAAATCGTTGGTCCACTGCATTCCTTTAAATCTATCGACTGTGCCACGTGAATAACATCATTTCAATGTAATTAAAATACTTTTCATTTTTAATTTTGCACATTTATTGAACTTAATTCATTTTGAGTATTCATTCAAACTGAATTTAACTCATCCAATAAATTAACACAACATTTATTGATTCTGAGGCGGTACGAAGTTCGTCGGGCCAGCTAGTATTAAATAAATGTATCACTGAGTCTAATGCCATTGCTGGCGAAAAGGATAAGCTCATGGGAATGCCCAAAGATTTGAGTAGTGAGTGGTTTTAAGAATTATATTTATTTGTTTGTCGGCAAAGGTTTTTATTTGTTTGTCGGCAAAGGTCGACAAACAAATAAATATAATTCTTGAAACCACTCACTACTCAAATCTTTGGGAATTCCCATGAGCTTATCCTAATAAACACGAAACATTCATTTACTAAGCGTCAGTTCAAGTTCATCCGTGCGCTTGAACGCCTGAAGATGCCGAAAGGCGAAACCCGGGTCGTTAGTGACAAAATCTGTGGGAGTGTACATAATTTGAACGATTCAAATTTAATATTGAAATTCCACCAAGCACCTTCAGTCGAAATCTTAAATTATATTAACAAAGAAAGTTTCAATTGACTATTTTTATGAAGTTCAACGAAAATTGTACAATTTCTTTTTTATGTTTTGTCAACAATTATATCGATTGTGGAAAGGAAGAAGGGCGTAACCCACACATGCGCAAAAAAGTGTTTTGATGATTTTGGGCCATATGCAAATTATGAATTATACAAAAACTTGAAATGCACGGACACGTCTAAACTGGTGTTTAATTGACAAAATAATCTATATATATAAAACAAAGTGGGGTTATTTACACCACGTATATCTCGAGAATTATAGAATTGATTTCAATGATATTTGATTTATAAAATTTGTATTTACCTAGAATAGCAGAATAAGCATTAAAACATCGGAAAAATATCACGGAAAAGAAATTATAAAGAAAATTAATATTCTCATAGAGTTTTCAAATAATGAACATTTTGTTTTATGCTGGGTTCAGATAGATGACACTAGACGGCACTGACACGATCGACTTTCAAATAACTTTAAATTAGAGTATGGATTAGAATAAAAAAATCGATGATATGAAATGAAAACGAAGGAAAATCGGATAATAGTGAAATGAGGTTATGTTTATAATTATGTATGATACATTTTTTGACAACAATATTACGATGTTTGCACGAACGTTGGTCTACTCTGAAATGCCACGTTATTACACTTCGACGCTACATCGAAGACATTTTAACGTCGAAAGCAAGGCGATGCGGTTCCTGATCACCCGAATGACTACTGATGCTCTTGGTCGCATTTAAGAAATTCTTTCTGAATCTCCAAGTCAGATACGCACATAATCATTTTTTGACATGCTTCCCATCGAATCCATGTGAACTGTGGAACAAGGTACAAGGATGACATGTCAGAAGACATTTTACATCAAATTCGTGTCAGTTCAGGGAATCCCGATCTCGAGATGAATGAAGAGATACATAACCAGGCTTTGCTTTAGATCGAAGACATGTGTTACCTCATGTGCGGCAGTTTGTTAGTCAAGTTAGGAATGCCAACGCCAGATCCTGGAATTAACGACGCTTTCAATCGAAAATTGGAACGTGAACGTGAATATTTTCGAGATGCATTGAACCAATCAGTTCAAACGAATTTACCACTGTTGAACCCACAATAGAGGGAAGTGTACGATACGTTAATGAATGCAATTTATGATGGAAATGGTGGCTTATTTTGCCTTGATGCGCCCGGTGAAATTGGGAAGATATTCCTCATGTCATTGATTATGGCTACTGTTCGTGCGAGATCCGAAATTGTTGTAGCAGTTTCTTCTTCTGGAATAGCGGCTACGTTGATAAAAGCATGCCGAACGGCTCATTCAGCGTTGAAATTTCCGTTAAACCTCCAAGCGACTGAAAAACAGACATGCAATATTGCGAAACACTCAGCAATGGCCGAAGTTTTGGAAGCAAGTAAAATCATCAACTGGGATGAATGCACAATGGCACACAAACGCGCATTGGAAGCACTCAACCGAACTATGAAAGATCTGCGCAGTGACTCAAGATGTTTTGCAGGCGCAATGATTCTACTATCTGGCGATTTCTGCCAAACACTACCAGTCATTCCAAGATTGACCGTTGCCGATGAAATAAACGCTTGCCTCTGCTGACGACAAACATGCGAGTTACATTTCTAAACGATCCATCTGCCGAAGATTTCTCCAAGCAATTGCTGACTATCGTCGGTAACGACCGTGTTCCTGTTGACGAATCAAACGGATTGGTTTCGATTCCGCCGAATTTTTGCAATTTCGTCTCAACAAAGGACGGTTTCATCAACAAAATGTTCCCAAACATCTAATCACAAAAATCACAATTGGCCGAGTGAACAAGCAATTCTTGGGGCTAAGAAAAAAGATATGGATCATTTAAACTTCACAATACAAAATCAAATCGTTGATCTACTGCATTCCTTTAAATCTATTGACTGTGCCACGTGAATTACATCATTTCAATGTAATTTAAGTACTTTTCATTTTGAATTTTGCCCATTTATTGAACTTAATTCATTTTGAGTATTCATTCAAACTGAATTTAATTCATGCAATAAATTAACACAACATTTATTGATCCTGAGGCGGTACGAAGTTCGTCGGGCCAGCTAGTTATACTATAAATTTACATTACTATAGCAAATTTGCTATAGTAATGGAATTTTTATTTATTTTGTAAACATAAGTTGAGAACCCCTGTCACTAAGATTGAATAGGTCATAATATTATCAACCACTCGTTTAAAAATTCAAAAATTGTTTTCGGCCGTCATAAAAATGCAGCATCGCACGCCCATGGAATAAATCACTAAGCAATTCGTACCTCTAAGGGCCCCGCCTCATAAATGCATCTGGACGACAGGATACCCTGCTAATATTACGTATGTATATCGTCGCTAATCGGGGAAACAAACCAGACACGATTTATAAATCAAATATTTGAACAGAACGTAAAATAATATTATGAAAAATCACATACGAAAAAAAAAAGTCTACCGTCTAGGGATGTTTTTCCACGAGATAGTTTTGCATAAAAATAATTTATTTTTTGTCAAATAATGCGTCAATATGTATACTACCATCTCTCGTTAACATTTGAAATCAAACTCGATCCTAACCAAGTGATTTTTCAATATAATGGAATGTATGACGTAGGACGCGTATATGCGTCCACGGCCCGTAACCGTTGGATTTCAAAGACTTAAATACGCGTCCACGGCCGTTAAGCTGTTAATAGATGTCGCTGCATACCTTTTCACTCGCCCTTGAATTTTGCCGCACGATGAAGATACCAAGATCTGGTTTTAATTACATGCAACGAGACACAACGAAAGGAAGAAGTTGATCTGTCGAATAATTACTTCTCGTAAAAAAAACTGTATTTGAGGTGAGAGCAGAAAGAGAAAATAAAAATGTTGACGTCTATGAATAATTCTTCTTTTATGCAACTTGTTCTGTGTTATATCCTATCAAGCCATGAACGTTAACGTTGCAGCCGCCTGCATCCAGTATCCAATTCACAAATTGCGATAACATAATTGTGGGGTTATAATGCAAAACGTACTATTTCCAGAATGAGCGATATTGAGTTAGGTATGCAGATAGGGTAATTCAAGCCTAATGAATCGACTGGTATTATTAGTTTTACGATAAATTGTTTAGAACACCGTCTTTTTTCAACTTGAAAATCGTATTTTCTGCAAAACGTACTATTTCCAACGAGAAATCATCTACCTTTTCTTGCAAAACGCACTATTTCCATGTTACTGCAAAGTGCACTATTTCCAATAGAAATTTGAGCGGAGCAACATTTTTTTTTTGCAAAACGCACTATTTGTATTGAGCTGTCAAATGTTGGCAAATTTGACTGTATATTTTAAACATTGTGATCTGCTCTGAAGACAGTAAAGGAAAGGATAATATTTTTGTTTATTCCTGACAGGAAACCAAATTAAGAAGATGACCAAATCAAAATCGATCAGATGTTCGCGGAAATGAGATTTGTTTTTCGGCTTACTTGAGAAATTTGACAGCTGCATTGGTCATAGGTCATACATATTTCTGCGAAAGTTTAGAGATGATTTGTAATTGATTTGTGAATTCTTCAATGAAACTTGATTTATACATAATTTTAAGTCACGCAGCTAGAGAAAAGTCGAAAGAAATACTTACACAGACGCATTGGTTGCAAATCGTCTCATTGCTTAGAATAAAATAATATTATTTTTCTTATTTTGTTGAAAAATAATTTCTTTTGTATTTTTTTTTCCATTTTTTACTAACTTGTTTCCCTAAATATATTTTATTATATTGTTTGAAAAAAAAGAAAAGAAAATAAGTTTATTTTCTGTACAAATAGTACACAAAGTTTCAGGAAATAGTGCGTTTTGAAAAAAAAACATTAAAATGACGAATTCAAAATACTTTTTACCATATGCCAGGTTTATGAAGTAGGTCAATAATTTCAAAATAATTTATTGTATGATTTTTATTTGATTCATTCATAATATTATGCTTGTGTTTGTTCGCTATAGTTTTTTGCCTCTACTGAAAAGTTTAATTTTTGGAAATAGTACGTTTTGCATTATAACCCCTCAATTCGGATAAATAGTAATTTTTATAATTTAGAATTTCGACTGAAGGTGCTTGATGGAAATTTAACTTTAAATTATAATTACTAGCTGTTAGCCCGTTGACCTCAACGGGGGGATTTTTGTTGCATTTTTAAGTAGTTTTAAAATTAAAAACCTATTTATTGAATAAGCCAGAAATTCTAAAAATAAAATAAATATATCTCGGGGCATATATCGACAGCCCTGCCCTGTAGTATTTAAATTGTAAATTATTTAATTTTTGGAATAATGTTGAGTTTGCTAACAATTATTTTTCCTATTAGCAGAAATAGACCTCGTAAATTACCTAATTTTTGGAATAATGTTTAAGTTTGCTAACAACAATTTTTCGTAGTAGCAGAAATTTCGTAAATTATTGAATTTATGGAATAATGTTTAAATTTACTAACAATCATTTTTCGTAGTAGCAGAAATTTCGTAAATAATTTTTTTTTTGGAATAATTTTTAAGTTTGCTAACAACCATTTTTCGTAGTAGCAGAAATTTCGTAAATTATTTAATTTTTGGAATAATGTTTAAGTTTGCTTACAACTATTTTTCGTAGTAGCAGAAATTTCGTAAATTATTTAATTTTTGGAATAATGTTAAAGTTTGCTAACAACTATTTTATTTATATTAGTATTTGAGCATAAATTTACCTTTCCAAAGCATAGACACGTTTACTCGTTATTTAAAACAAAAGATACAAAACTTTTAAAGTATCGGGATAAATTCTAAATACCCTCTGTTAAAACGTAAAATATTTAATTTTATATATGACACACATGGAATATTTACATATTATGTAAAATATACCACATTCATTATTTGACAGATGTCTCAATATTCCATTTTTGAATCTTGAATACAAACAATCGAAGTCAGTTTGAATCGAAAATATCGTTCCATTTTCAAATGTTTGATTTATATAATGTATTTTTATCGCCTCTGATAATTATGACGTTAGCTCAGTTGATAGAGAGCTCGACTGGTAATCCAGAGTTCTGTGTTCGAGCCTGGGACGCGGAATTTTTTTTCTGCGATTTTCGACAATACGAAATGTGCTTCTTCAAATCTCTACACAAATATATATAATATGTAAGTGTATTGAAAAAATGTGTCTTTAGTATGAATAAAAATATGGCGACAGCGGGGCTGGGGAGGGGAGGGGACCGTCTTTCTTGACGTCATCGAAAACGGGACCGACAGACGGAAAGACGGATGGAAAGACTAATATTATTATCGACTATTAATATATAGATTTTCGTAATGTACGTTTCCATAAAAACCCTGGTCGAACGCGACCCGGGCTTCGCCTCTCGGCATCTTCCGGCTGACTCGAACTGAGTCAGTTCGAGTGCATTTGCGCACTGAGTAACGCCTCATATGTATTTCAGTTTCATCTAGTAAATCAAATATGTGCTTCAATCTTTAAATAAAATTGAAAATAATTTTGCTTACCAATTCCATGAGTTTCCCAAACCAAAGGGCCGGTATTGTTGACTGGGGGCATTCTCAACTGAAAATCATAAACGAAACCTCTGATTATTTTGTACAAAGTATAAAGAAACTGTATTAAGATCCATCTTTATCAATGACTATGCTTGATTTTTATTCTTCTTTGACCATATTCACTCCCTATGTGGCACCTCCAAGTTTCCCTGTCTGCCACCAATTGCTTTACTTCCTCTCTAACATACTCTCAGTTTTGCCGAATACATCCTATGAATAGTAACCGACGGTTAGCCAGGGTGCCGGAGCCCCACCAGTTGAAAGAAAGGGCTTAATTAAGGCTTTCTGGAGGCATCCTGATCACGTGACTCAGCCTATTGCAATGTCTCTCCATAACCGCTGACGTGTCTGGGCGCTGTCTCGTGCGTTCCCTAATCTCTGAATTCCTCACAAAATCAAACCACCTCACCTCCATTATTCGACGCAAACATCCGTTATCGAAGCTCAGTATACTGCTATTCTGAATCTTAGTCAGGTGCCGTGACTCGCTACCATAAAGCAGTAAGAAGGTCTGTGTAGATCAAATGATCGCTCACGATAAGACAACACCTCGTATTACACTATCTATCATTATTGTTGCATAAATTCTGTATTTATTCGTATTTAATCACTTAAAAATATGTTATCATGTAAAATCATTAACCGAACATCATTTCAATACAATACTTGCTCTGTTTTTGTGAAATAAAAGATATCGCATCTATAGAATTAACAATAGAGGCAATTAATCATATCGCTTCAAGTTTGAAACCAAGTCGTTAAAACCATTTTTGTGATGTTAAGATTTTGCTAAATGGTGCATTTTCTTGCGAGCAGAATGTATTCTCTGAGATATGTATATAAATATAGTCCTTTTTTTTAAAAAAAAAAAAGGTCCCAGAACGCACTCCTTAATAAGCTTTCGACCCCAAGTTTTTTTTCTAATCCATGTCTGCTCTCAGAGCAGAACAATAATTAGGCTTTCTAATGGGGGTGTCTCAATGGAAGTTTTTTTTACGATAACTGCTTGTAAGTCAACTGTTCAACTTATCTTTTTTGAAAAAAATAATTTTAGGTTTGGCACCCTACCAATCCTAAAATTACAAAGGAAATATTTAAAATATCACAAACACCCATGCCTTAAAGCAGAAATCGATAAATCGGTTGAAAATGCTGTCCGCACTGCGACTCGAATCTGTGAGATCCGTCACAGAAGCCTCGTTTTTCTTTGAGTGACCACCGATCAACGTTTTTTAAATGATAGAAAATTGCCAAAGGTGGTCCTTGCGAACTTTTAGGCTTGGGACCGCAAGATACAAAAAGCGCACTAAATCAAGCCCCTGGTTCTGGACAGAGAGTGAGCCTATGAACCTGATATTGTTTTGTATTAGGACATTAAATTTGAATCGTTCAAATTTAATATTGAAATTCCACCAAGCACCTTCAGTCGAAATCTTAAATTAGGACATTAGTTTACGAGTGTTACGATACCTAGTGCCAGTGGCGTATGGTGAGTGTTAGCTTTGTATAAGGTTGACCAACTGAGCCACAAGCAGTTCACGTTGAAAAACTTTTTACAAAATTCCTCCATTGGTATGAAATATATCCACAAGGGGAGCGGAAATGGATTTAAAAGATATGTATCAAAATTTCTTGAAATTTATAAGTAGTTATAATGTTAAAATAAAATGAAAAAATATAAATATTAGTAACAAATAATATAAAAAGTATTACGTCAAAATATAAATGAAAAGTGACCTGTTAATAAGAAATACAAAAGTCAAGAGCCCCCAAGGAACTGCATACACGTGTGTGCTGCAAATAAAAAGGTCGCCTTTCGAAGTTAAAGTCGTATACAAAAATATTCACTCTACACTACGCATACCTAGACTGCGCGACTGTATGCAGTTGTATGGGAAGGCAGTCGTGCGCCCGGGCACATCGCTCGCCTTTGCAAATACGATATGCTACCGCACAACAAATATACTTTAAATATGTAAATCGCTTTATGTTCTAGATTTTGCGGGCGTATATTCGTTGCACACCCTGAATATACGCCCCTGCCTGGTACAAAACATTA
>CM062843.1:10417469-10496755 GCA_031772345.1 Himalopsyche anomala
AAATATCTATTTTAATATGGGTGATACAATGTTTATAATTAAGGTATTCTTTTATTATTGTTTTTTGGACCTTTTGTAGTTTATATAAATACGATAAGATAAGAGATAACCGCCCGCTTATCAGCGATCGTTTGTAAGATAATAGGCTGAACGCCGCTAAGCAAAGCGCGCCAGTAGCACATTGATATTTGCACTGAAACCACGTATATTTTACGCGCAACTTAAAATATGATTATTTATTAAAAAACCACGGATTTTTATAAAAAAAAATGTATGAGGAATGATGCAGAGAGATATTTTAAAGCCCTTAGACTATTTATTTTTTTGAAATTCAAAAGAATAAGGCCAATAATGAGGAAACCACTGGGGTCCCTAAAAGACCCCCATCGGCCGAGAAGTATTTTTCTAGTCTCCGAGCCGCGAGAGTTAAATATAAAGTCTGCCGCCTGTGTGGTCAAGTGGTCAACATCGTTGGCTACCGCTACGGAGGGCACGGGTTCGAATCCCAGTACGGGCAGTTTTATAAATTGATTTTTCAATCGATTTATGAATTTCTGTTCAAAGGCATGGATGTATGTGATGTCTTGAATCCCCCCTCCCACCCATCCTATCCTATGAACGGGGCGTATCGAGAGCGATTAGCTAACCACTAGTCCTGTCCTAGCCCTCTTCGTAAAACGAAAGGTTGAGCAACTGAGAATCAAGCAGTTTTCGTAGAAACACTTCTGTTGAGATAAACTCTATAAGGAGTCCATATGCTCCACATTGGAAGCGGACATGGTAAATTAAAATAATAATAATATTCCGATAGGCAAAAGAATAATCCATCTAAAAACAGGCATTCACAGAATGGAAAACAAATAAATTGGAGATTATTGATTGCGTATTTTTATTGTGATACACATGCTATCCTTGTTCGCCATTCATTTCAGATTAAAAAGTCATATTTTCAATACGAGCTATAGTGTAACAAGGGCCGAATTTATTACAGACAATTAAGATACATTTCGTCGTTTGATAAAGTTAATTTTCTTGCTGAAAAGACATTTATGTCTATAATTTGAATACCTACGTGACAATTGATATTATTTAGCAATGTGTAAATGCATATTTTCCCTTTAAAATATGCGTTGAATTTAGTGCGAAATACTATTTTTTTTCAAAAAAAATATAGAATTTATAAAAACGCGGTTAACCGTGGGAAATAAACCGGTTTTCGGTTTTTTTCAAAACAGGCGAAAACCAGGTAACCGGTTTCGGTTTAAACCGGTTTGGAAGCCGTAGCCTGGTGGCTTATTCAATTGGTACTAGCTGTAAGCCCGTTGACCTCAAAGGGGGATTTTTGTTGCATTTTTAAGTTGTCAGAAAATTTACTGGCGTGAAAAATAAATAAAAAACTTATTAATTGAAAAAGCCAGAAATTCTCAAAGTAGAATAAATATACCTAGGAGCATATATCGACAGCCTGCTATATTTAAATTGTAAAAAATATTATTTTTAGAATAATGTTTAAGTTTGCTAACAACCATTCTTCGTAGTAGCAAAAATAGACCTCTTAAATTACTTAATTTTTGAAATAATGTTTAAGTTTGCCAACAACTATTTTTCATAGAAGCAGAAATATCGTAATTTTTTTAATTTTTGGAATAATGTTTAAGTTTGCTAACAACTATCTATCGTCGTAGCAGAAATTTCGTAAATTATTAAAACTTTGGAATAATGTTCAAGTTTGCTAACAATCATTTTTCATAGTAGCATAAATCGACTTCGGCGCATATATCGACAGCCCTGCAGTTTTTAAATTATAAATTATAAAATTTTTGGAAGAATTTTCAAGTTTGCTAACAATCATTTTTCGTAGTATATATATTTTATTCAACTAATTTTCAAGTACGCTGTCAATAATATTTCGTAGAAGAAGAAAAAGTCCCGAGGACATCAGTACGCACACATTTGTGAATTGTGAATTGTGATTTGTGATTATTTTATCGACTATTAATATATAGATTTTGGAATTTTTGGAATAATTTAATATCTATTGAACTTTTATTTCACTTCAATGGAATGTGAGAAAATAGTCTGAAAATAAATGGGCATAGAATTATATTATATTTATATAAAAAATGCAAATTTCACAAGCAAAATATTATAAATTAATTGCACATTTTATCAAAACAAAATTATCAAAATGTTGACTTATTCTCCAAATAGAACTTGTTTTTTAGAATATACATAATGATTTTTACTTACGTTATTTTACTACACATACTGAAACTATGCTCTCGCCAACAACTAACTATACCACATATGTACCTAGATTAAAAACAAATCTTGAGGGACATAATTGCGTCTTATATTTTTTTAAAAAAACTTATTTCACTAGTCAATCGGATTTTGTTATTTTGATAGCATTTATTTTCATACGATCAAGATGTAATGTGATTTAAAAAGAAAGTTTTCAAAAAAAAAATGTTATAAACCAAAAAAAAACGCTCAAGGCTAGATTCGAATCACCTACTTTCAGGTTATCAACCGAGCGCTCTACCTCTAGGGTACAGAGGAATAAAGAAATGTTCGTAAAATAAAACATATAATATGCATGTTGTTTTTCAAATAAAAAACGAAAGGTTCCAATTTCAAACGAAATTTAATATATATTTTTTATCGCCGCCGATAATTGTGACGTTAGCTCAGTTGATAGAGAGCTCGACTGGTAATTCAAAGTTCTGTGTTCGAGCCTGGGACGCGGATTTTTTTTTCAGTGATTTTCGACAACACAAATGTGCTTCTTCAAATCTCTACACAAATATATATATGTAAGTGTATTGAAAAAATGTGTCTTTAGTATGAATAAAAAAATGGCGACAGCGGGGCTGGGGAGGGGGAGGGGACCGTCTTTCTTGACGTCATCGAAAACGGGACCGACAGACGGAAAGACGGAAAGACTGACGGACATTATCGACTATTAATATATAGATTCTCCAGAATAGTACTCTATTCAGTACAATAAACACATTAACGGAGACTTGTCAATATATGTTGTAATAAAATTATGTACTCACGTGTGATACGTTCTCTACACTCAAGACGATGTCGTTTGCTTCTGGGTTATTGTCTGCTACCAATGATCGCATTTCGCCAGTCTCATAATCATCGTTTCTGTGCATTTTTTTTTTAGATTTTTGACGCCAATAAGCCCTCTAATTAACAAAGACAAAAAGGATTCACTATTAAAGGAGACAACGATCGGGACGTTTAAAATAATACGGCCAATTAGGATTGCAATACCGGACGAGTAGTAAATCAAATTCAGTTTTTCGATATTTCATTTAATATACACTGTCACACCGGGTGATTTTCAGTGTTTTACAAGATTCATCAGTTTTTTAAACTTTTCGATATTCAAAAAAACTCTTTGCAAACTTAAAATGTAAAATTCAAGATAATTTTTCAATTTCCAAGCTGGAGTTTCCATTTTCAAAAAAACACCATGAGTACCGGAGTCCCGTTTTCGGCATTGCATTCTCTAATTCTAGGTCATTTTGCAATTAAACATTTGATAAATCTCATTAAAATATATATTATGAACAGATTTTGCTGTATTATTGACTTAATCAGTTATGTCTTGGAATAACTCCATTGAATTAAGGTGAAAATACGAGAATTGCTGCAGAACTAAAGACTTTGTTATTGTTCTGTTATTTTACTGCCTTTTTTTCTGTGCGCAATAATGGCAAGAGACAGTTCATTTGACATCCCAAATAAATGCTCATCGCCGGGTTTGGCTAAACTCTTTCGATGCCTAGGTTAATAAGATCGTACTAGCTGTAAGCACACTGCACACAATGGGGGGATTTTGTTTGCATTGTCAAAAATCATAAATTTACTGGCGTGAAAAATCAATTGCAAACTTATTTATTGAATAAGCCAGATAGTCTCAGTTCAATTAATTCTCTTAAACGGATTTTTCGAAAACGGAAAAATCAGATTATCAATAATATTGCATATTCAAAATCCGCCTATCTAAATCCAAGTATTAAAATACGACTCAGACTAAGAATCTAGGAAAAACAGCATTTCATCAAACGGGTCAAATGAAAATTTTAGGAAATTCAATAGTTCGTTTAAGAAATTGCAAACGATTATATTTAATATAAGATTAATTAACTGATAGTGACAGCAGCGAATAACTCCTATACTAAAAGTTGAATACAATTACGCATGTATGCATGCGGAATTTTATATTAAACTAAGAAAATAATGGTTGATATGTAAAAAAAAACATTTTTTCCGCAAATTTTAGCTTTTCATACATTTTTACGCGATATTTTGATTTTTAGAAGCAATTTATCACATTGTAAGAAAATAAGGTTTTTTTCGCGATTTTTTTATACGCTAAATATTTTGGAACCAAATTATCGCCTAAAAAGGATAAAGTGTATTCAGCATATCATTTAATACCACTGCGATAAATATTTTGAAACTAGAAGATCATACAAGATAAACAACATGAGAGTTTTTCGTAAGCCACTGAGGATAAATGACATCACAGACACGCTATTGATATACCATAAATTTAAATCCAAATAAATCTTAATTAGGGACTTGAATCTTGACCCTTCTGATCGGTAGAGCTAAACTCTTACCAACTAACTATATCAGAAACAAACCATGACACCTCTCTAGTGTCCGTGTGAACTTTGACATTTATGTTTTAGGTGATGTTGCTTGCACCTGCAAATCTACCGACATAAGTAAATATAGAAAAGTATAAATCTTACCTGAAAGGGGAAAAGCTTGGACTTTGCGACCCCAAATAATCCAGGATTGATGTGATCTATATACCATATAAAAATGACGTATCCAATAATATGGATCAATAGTAATAACCATATAAATGCGAAGGGGATGATAACTTCGTCGGACGGTGTGGAAAACAAATTATCCCACTGGAGACCTTCGTCTGAAATTATGTCCATCAATTATCACTAAAGCACAAACAATGCTTGAACAGCAAACTTTAATTTGTCACGCCTCACAACGTGCAATTGGGCCTCATTTTGTGATCCCGAAATCCTGGTATTGTGATAGTACTAGTCCCGGGATTTCGGTATTGAGGACAAGTGTCAAATTCTCTTCAAAAAAGTGTTTGAAATTCCAGGAAGAGTTAAAAAAAAAAGGTCTCGCGTCTTTTCATTTTGGGAATTCAGTAAATTCCCAGGATTTAAAAATCGCTAAGTAAAAATTTCGCAATCCCGAATTTGTACACGATATTATGGTGGGTAAATTTACAATCCCAGGATACTGTAATTGGAAAAATTGACAATCCTAGGATTACAAAAAGGCTCCGGAATTGGATTCCGCAGTTGGAGCTAGTGAGTCTGAAGTATTGACTTGTTTCATATCCAGGTATTAACACACAAAAATCTCAAGAATATTCTTACAAATGTAAATAACTCGATTTTGAGATCAGTATGCCAATCAATTGCTGAAAGCTAAATCTACATACCGAACACACAATTAATGCAACATTAAAAAGCAAAATCTCACTGATATTGCCGTGTTACTTCAAAGCAAAGTGGAATTACTAGATGGGATTACAATTCATAATAATTACACAAAAACTTACTATTATTCTACATAGTCTATTGTTTACTGCAAAAGAAAGTCGATAAAATTGCAATGCTTTAAAACAATGCACAAACCATATAGTAAAATAATCTCAGAAATTATATTTTTTGTTAAGGTATCTTACTTTATTAATTTATTTAGTTTGAAATTTATAATTTTGACTGATGATCAGGTTTCACCTTAAAGATATTTTTTCTATTGCAAATAACTATTTGGCTTATTAGCTTACTTTCCTATAGAAATTTGATATTGAATCATGTGCTTACTTTTGTTTTCATAAACTCCTATTATTTCAAACATCCAGAAGATTAAATTGCCAGGGATTATTGATGCAATCGCCAAAGATCCGTAGTTGACTGACTTCACATTTATAAATCCAGAAAATATTTGAAACACAACCCAAAGTAGTGTAGAAACAAAGCAGCCTTTTAGATCTGTGAAAATAATATAATCAGTTCAAGTTCATCAGTGCACTTGAACGCCTGAAGATGCCGAAAGGCGAAACCCGGGTCGTTAGTGACAAAATCTGTGTGAGTGTACATAATTTGAACTATTAAAATATTATTTTTGAAATTCCACCACCTTCAGTCGAAATCTTAAATTAATATAATCATGTTTGAAAAAAACTGTTGTTTTCATTGTGAGTTAATTTTTACTAAATTAGGATTTTTTTGTATGTTTTGATTATTTTTACCATTTATACACACCAAAATGTAAAAAAATTGGCCAGTCTGGGAAGAAAATGGAATAATATTTCTGATGGTAAATATTTTTTTTATAATATATAGCAACTGTGAAATGGATTCAAGAAATTGCAAACAACAAATTGTTTGTTCTGCAGCGACTCAATTCTTAATTCATATATATAATTTGTTTATGCTTACAATTATCAAAGAAGGCGGTCACAGTGAAGCTCACCAACAAAACATAACTCGTAACCAGCGCAAGTGAAATTCTGAGAATCATGCGGTCAGTTTTTGGCACCAAAAGTTCATTCCATTTAAGGATTGTTACCAATAATTCTTGCATAATTGCTTGAACAGTTATAAAGTTGGCAAATTGCGATATCCGTAGTAACATGGATGACACTTTCTGGATTTTAGACAGCTCCTGAAACAAGAAGTGAATACAATTGCAGAGTTTCTATTATTGTCAATCTGATAAACAGGATAGTGTTAATTAACATGACTTACCAATATCCCAGATCTATTGTGAGATATGTTCCGTGAAACATTCAATAAAAATACAATTAAGAATGAAAAATTGATGGCAATTGGCAACAGAGTGTCATATTTGATATTCAAAAGGTCATCTTTTGTATACGGAGGGTACTGGTATCGCTGCACTGTAAATTGCTGAAAATGAAAAAGTCAAATTGATAATCATTATTGTGATACATTTTTAAAGATGATTCTATATTCATAAAGTGAAATTTAAAATGAGAAGATGAGAGGCAATATTTCCCTTGTTAAATATTTTTTACTGGTACCGTCACAGGAGAGGAGTAGAGATATCTTTATCCCTCGACGCCTTTGTATATTATTATTTATACTCCACATAATTCAGACATAATGGCTTAACTCCTAGAACTCGAACGTCGACATATAGTCGACATCACGATTCGGGTCTACCACTCGAACGTCGACGTATAGTCGACATAATTTCAACCTCGTTTACTGGCCACAAACTAAATTATAATTGTTTATTTTCGTGTTATTTATCATATAGATACTTTGATCTTTATACACTCATCCAATTTTATATTATTTTCATGCATTTAATGTCAAAATATGCAATTTCAAAACATCGGGATGAGTACATTCTCGGCGTGTTTATGTGCGTAAGTGCGAGTGAGATGGATCTTGTGCAAACGAGACAACACATCATTCCAAATAGCTCGATCTACTTTGCTTCGGCGGCAGTAATACACAACCATAGATTTGCGTACAGTTTGTTAATGAATTATTGCTTATTTACAATTAAAATAATCCATGGTTTTACTACAATGATTACATACATCATGGTTAGAAAAATATATTAACAATTATCAAAATTGTTGGTTATCTATATATATATATAAATGAATGTTAGTTTGTTTGTTACATATGCGCTCCTATACCACTCAACCGATTGCGATATTTTTTTTGGGAAGTTGTTATAAAGACGCCAGAATAGATTTATGAATCAGCGGTGGGCTACCAATGCGTTAATTTGTTTGTTAGTCTGGTATGCGTTTCTATACCGTTCATCCAACTGCAATACAATTTTGGTGGGTTGTTGTGCGGCTGCCTGCAAATTTATATAAATCAACAGTGGGATGCCAATACGTTAATTTGTTTGTTTTTTTCCGTATGCAATCCTATACCATTCATCGGACTGCGATAAAACTTTGGCGAGCCGTTGTGCGGACGCCTGCAAATGTGTATGAATCAGCGGTGGGCTGCCTATACGTTAATTTGTTAGTTTGTCCCTTATGCATTCCTGTTCCTATACCATTCATCTTTTTGCGATAAAACTTTGGTGAGTTGTGCGAACACTCGCAACGGTATCTGAATACATACAGCCAGCGGTAGGCTTCCAATACGTTAATTTGTTTGTTTGTTTCGTATGAGTTCCTATACCGTTCATCTGATTGCGATAAAGCTTTAGGGAGTTGTTTTGTGGACACCAGCAAAGGTTTTTGAATCAAAACATACGATGAGCTGCCAATACGGTAATTTGGTAGTTTTTCCTTTATGCGTTCCTGTTTCTATACCGTTCATCCGATTGCAATAAACCTTTGATGATTTGTTGTGCGTACTCAGTTAAAGTTTTCTGAATAAGTACAGCCAGCGGTAGGCTGCCAATGCGTTTACAAGGTGCTCGCTTTATATCAAAGCAATTCTCGGTATTCTGGGAAGCAGTGAGTTTTTTTATCACTCTGATACACTACTTAAATAAGCAATCGATTTTTACCTAATACATTTACAATACGCAGGGCTTTTTTTACCCTGTAACGCGGCGGAACGGCGTTCCGGCACCTTTTTTCTCGAAATTTTAATAAATGTTTAATTTTATTTTTTCTATTTTAAAATATGTATATTTTGTTTTATTTTCTATGCATTATATGAAAAGCCGTCATTAATTCTATCAACATGATATTCGAATATATAATAAATAATATACCTTCTTAGAAAATGCTCGAAAAAAGTGCGTTCCGGCACCTTTTTTTTCAAAAAAAAGCACTGACAATACGTAACAATATGCAATATACTGTAAACTCATCAATGTAAATGGCCGAAAATGTACTACTGTGTATACTGATGCTGTCATAGATAATGTATGTAAGTCAGAAATTGCAGTTATGTACTCATTTGATTTGAGAATATTGTTTTCTCTTAAATTAACAAGGGGCTGGCCGACCTTAGAAAAATTTCACAAAGGGCTTGCGCGAGCCCCTCTGAGCTTCCTCCAGCCCACCCCAGAGTGCAGCCATTTTACAATGAGAAATTTCGCCGAATAAAGCGATCTGCGTGCCACGACTATCAGTTTCATGGCAAATCATAGGTTGCGAAAAGTAAAATTTGGACCCGTTGAATTGGCTATTTTTAGGATTCTCTGTGGCGCATTTTCTAAGAATTATCGTTTTCTTTTCTCAATTTAACAAATGTGTGTATTTCATATGGTTAAGCGTCAGTTTGCGTGTCTTTGGTGTGAACATTTTTGGATGGTGGTCGAACAGCGCATTTAACACTAAAATTGAATTTTAATTCAAACCACTGAGACACTAACATGCAATATCAAAAAAAATCGGAATGGATGAAGTACTTCAATCATGCCAACTCATAATATGAGACGAATGTACTATGGCGCACAAAAAGGCATTGGAAGCTCTTCACTATTCACTAAAAGATTTGAGAGGAAATTAACAGCTCTTTGGTGGCGCACTTGTTTTATTGCCTAGTGATTTTCGTCAAACTCTACCAGTTATACTACGTTCAACAGCTGTTGATGAATTAAATGCATGTCTCAAATCATCAGTTTTATGGCGACACGTGCAGAAATTGGCTTTCAAGGCCAGCAAGCGTATAAAACTACAATATGATACATCCGCTGAACGTTTCGCAAAATAATTGTTTGATATTGGGAATGGAAAATTGGAAATAGATGAATCCACACAATGTATTACATTGCCAACAAATTTCTGTAAAATTACAAAAAAAATAAGAGAATTGATTCACAAAGTTTTCCCAAAAATATTGCAAAGAATTACAAAAATCAACAGTGGCTCAGAGAAAGTGTTATATTAGCAGCCAAAAAACACGATGTTAATGCCATCAACTTCAGGATTCGAAACGAAATACCAGGCGAAGAGAAAACGTATCAGTCCATCGATACTGTAATGAATCAAGATGAAGTTGTCAATTATCCAACTGAATTCTTAAATTCACTTGATTTGCCAGCCATGCTGTCACACGTTTTATCATTGAAAATTGGCGTACCTATCATTCTTCTCCGAAATATAAATCCACCACTTTGCAAAGGTAAGCTTCTCACTAAAAAAAACTCATATTTTCCACTTTGTCCGTACAAAGTGGATATTGTGAGTTTTTTAGTGATAAGCTTTGAAAAATATTTTTGGGCGTTCTCTCGTGCTAGTGGGCAATGGTTAATGTAAAGTATTAAAATATATATTCGTGTGTACAAAGTTCGTCCTTTATTTTTTAGTTCAATTATATACAACCCATTTATAATTTAGGCAGAAACACGTGTCTCAACAATTTCCGGATGGTTTATTTGTAATATCTAGTGTTATAAAGTAATATACATATTATTTTTATAGACGAATTAAAATATTACAATTCAATTAAATGTGTTTCAAATTGTGCTGTGTATTTTTTGTATGTATACATTTTGAGCGACTGAGTAACAAACAGTTCTCATAGGAAAAACTTCTGTTGAGATACCTACATTAGGAGGTCATATGCTCTACATTGGAAGCGGACATGGATTAAAAAAATATATTTTTACTTCATGCAGAAAAACATGTGTTTCAACGATTTCCATATAATTCATTTCTTATCATATCTAGCGTTATAACGTTATCTATATTTATTAGTTTTACAGACAAATAATATATTATATTACAATGTTTTGTTTTATTTTATTAAAATGAATAAATACTTGAGTAAAATACTGCTGAGTAAAAGGTTTTGAACCAATGATACACCAGCGTACGCCCAACGTATCTTAGCAACTCGAATGTTTATTACGAATTTCATAGCTATATACAATTGATGTTAGGATCATCGTCTGTCATATGACAAAATTTCCATCGTTTTCAAATCCTAATTTGTGGACTTATTGTTACCTTTATTATTGTAAATTATTACAGACAATAAGTAAAAATCCTTGTTTAAATGTTTTTCTATGAAGATAGTATCTAAAGTAATGACCAATAAGTCTTAGAAGTATTTTGATACAATAGGTGTAAAATGTGTGCAGCTGGGTTAGAACCTTTCAGAAACATATATTTGACTTCTTTATTTACTAAACAATATTTATAATATGAATTGAATATATTCTACATATTTATTTATTTTATTTTTGAAAAAATAGCCAAGGAAAAGGTGTTTTTTTCTTAATTTACTTTCAGAAATTATGTTCCGGAAAAATCTAAAATTGAATACGAGTTGGCGCTACCAACCTTTGAAAAAAATTACGAGTTTTAAGGGTTAAATTCAAACCTCAGAACAGGGTTTCACAAACTTTTTCTGCAATGGAACACTTTGCGAAACCAGAAATTTTAGCTAATTTTTTAGTTTAAGTTATTCATAACAGAACAATAAAAAATTTAATACATTTATTATTTATTTAGAAATTAAAAAAAAAAAAAAACAAATATCACATAATAATATGAGTGTATCTAAATACTTGACGTCATAAAAATCAGCGGAAAAAATAAAATATAAATCATTCCAAAAATAACTCGCCTTTCAATATGAAGTCAAACATCTTTAAATGTGTTTTAGCGTATAAAACCATTCCAAATAACACCCGTGTTCCGCGAAACAGAGAACAGTCTGACCGCAAACATTTGTTTATGTAATATTTTTATGCATTTTCCCTACCGGGCTGATCTCTGCGGAACGAATTCACAATCTCAACTTAAAATCGTTTTTTTGCGGGACACTCGACTTTTAGCTTGCACGAAATACAATGCCGTAGTTCCATGTAATAGATCAGTTGTTTATAGAGCGCAATGGCTGCAACATACTCCTGTCTTAGGTGAGACTAACTCTGTTGGCTAACTAAGCACTGATTAGAGTTGATACCGACAAGACAGTATCCGATGCAATGCTTATTATCACAAAGTGACTTAGCTACAAAACAAATAGTGCACTCACTTTGGTAATCGGTTTGCCGGTCACTTTTTCAATGTAGGCAGAATCAATTGCCAGCTGCAGGGTGGCAAACGCTGAATAGACCGTACCTAAAAGAAACAACAAAATGATATTGTCACGCATCGTAATTTTTGTTATAACTTTCAAATGACTAAAAATTTAAATTGAAGCCAAAGGAAAAAAGAAACTCGTAACAATGTTGAAAATTTTAAGTTAATTTAGGTATTTTCTATTAATTACTCCATCTCTAAGGAGAATTTCAATTGAAACCAAAAGAAACAAGAAGCCCATAGTAAGATCGAAGCTTAAACGCTAGTGACAAATCTTTCTACATTCACAAATATTCATACATGAAACTCGTAACAATGTTGAAAATTTTAAGTTAATTTAGATATTTTTTATTAATTACTCCATCTCATAGGAGAAAATGTCATTTTTAATAAAAAAAAATGTCAAATTATTTCAAAACTGAAAACAAATAGTTTCATCGTGAGAAGATGGATGATAGACTGCATCGTCCATCACAGATGTATAACATTTGCAATGAGGATGGAATGCCAGCCAACATTTTTGCAATCACAAAGCGATCCACGTCTAAAGCGGACTATCCAACTAATAATCGAAGGAGTCATATTCGACGCGACAAGAATATTCAGCCGGCAAATGTCTGCGGTGGAGGCAATAAGGAAGCCTCGTGCTTAACGTGTGTCTCTTCTTTCAACTTCTGATTTCTGTTCAAACGTATGAAAGTTTAAACTCTAAAATTCCAATCTACCCATCTGATCCCTAAAAACGATCTGTAGAGAGAGCGATAAGTCCCCATCTATATTTACTGTCTTCGAAAAATAGGCGGGTTGGGCATCTGACAACAATCGGCTTTCGTAAACAAAAAATATGTTATGACAAAATCCATTAAATGGATGGCTTCCACAGACGAGAAATCTCGTCAAATTTTTCATGCTCACCACACCAGACGAGTTACCTCATCAGTAACTAGGGCTTCCAATTAACCGGACATTTAAACTAACCGGTTTTCGGTTTTTTTCAAATAAATAAACCGGGTAACCGGTTTAAACCGGATTTATTTTCAAAAAACTAATTTTAGTACAACACTAACCCATGTTTCAAAAAAAATGTATTATGATTACTTAAAAACAGTCAATAAGTGCATACAGTTAGAAAGTAGATAAAACATATCGCTGTTTTCGTTTAAGAAGGTCACGGGTTCGAATCCCGGTACAGACAGTTTTATATATATTTTTTAAAATTATACATCGATTTATGAATTTCTGTTTGGAGGCATGGATGTTTGTGATGTCTTGAATTCCCCCCTCCAACCCGTTCTATCCTGAGCACTGACCGTAATGAGAGCGACTAGCTAGTCACTTGTCCTGTTCTAACCCTACCCTTCGATTTTTACTATCTTTGGAAAAAGAAATGTTGAGCAGCTGAGTAACAAGCAGTTATCGTGAAAGAAATTAAAATAAACTCCACCAGGAGTCCATATGCTCCACATTGGGAGTGGGTATGATTAAAAAAAATATTTTTATTTAAAGAAAATATTTATTTTTAAAAAATCTTGTCATTTAAGTGTCATCAAATAATGATTTTTCTGGTGTTTAGCTATTTAATACTTCAGCTTATAAATGGTATTTTTAAATAATAAAACACTCTTTTATACTAATTTCACATTTATCATTTTTGAAATCAGTTGAGAATACTCGTCATGAGTGATTGAGTGAAAGATAACTAAAATAAAAAAACATTTCTTATTGAATAACCATGTAGTACATATTGTATATTAATATACCTTATTATACAGGCTAAGAATTAAATGAACTTTCGGTTAGATCATTTTCACTTATATGTAGTGTAGCTCCCCATAGAACTTAGTTTGGCTACAATATTTTATTTTTGAACTAAAATAAAATATAATACGCACAGATGGTTGTGATAGCATATTTAAAATATATTAAATATGTATTTTGTGATATTTTCAACGAAATCAAAAATCAAGTTCACTTTGTACCAGTGAAAACCATCCAATCTACAAGCGCAATTATTTTTAGTATAATATATATACCATATTATAAATATTAGTAATTTTGTCAGTAACTACCAATTTCCTAGTGTCAATTCCTAACAATTGTTTGAATAACATTGTCACATTTTAAAATAATTATTGAAAAGAAATGGAATACATGTTATATCTAGTGTTCAATTGTATTACACTTCGAATACCTACTTCCGCGTCTTTATTTTTTCTTTTGTTTGCCACATGTGCATATTGGAAAGACATGGACCCTTAAAAGTAGCCGACGATTTATGGCACCGATTGTTTGAAAATAAAAATAAAAACATTTTAAAATTGAATTGTTTTATAACTTGAAGGAAGTAATAAAACATGGGTTTGGTCACTTCAACCTTTTTATGTGTGTATGCTGCAAAAAAAGTGAATACAAATTGTCATCTCCTTTAAGTTCAGGTACTGTTCGTTTTCGATTCGTTCACGTTCTCGGGATAATAGCAATCGTATATATTATACAATATTTAAGTTCTATATCCAATATTATATTGTTAATAATTATAAATAATCCGACTTATAAAAATCAAATGAATACGTGAAAAAAATGTAGATTATAAATTTGTGTTTACTAATATTTAAATTGCTTTGTATCAGTACAAGTTTTCGGTTCGGATATTTTTTTCATTTAAAAGATATAATGATGAACGTATTTATGTGTATTTTTGGTTCAATAAGGTTCACTTGTTTTATTATCATTGATATTATGAGAATCCTTTCGTATTACAGATATTTGATTGAAAGCAGTATAGTTGTCTATGATTACGACTACATACTTATTATTGATATGGCACAGAAATTAGACAATTGAACAGTACAATACTTTATTATATTGTACTATCTATAATACTATTATTACATACAACATTTTTAAATATTTATACTCTACATATGAATAGTTTAATAAAAGCTCGTGGTGTTCAGACCAGAAAAAGATTTTTGAATTAACCCGGTTAACCGCCCAAAATAAACCGGGTTTCGGTTTTTTTTAAAACACCCGAAAAACCGGTTAACCGGTTTCGGTTTAAACCAGTTTGGAAGCCCTATCAGTAACTAATTAAATTAATAATTGCAAATTCGGCGGGCTAGGTACAAACGTACTTTTTTTACGGCAGCCAAATGGTTAATAGTCCACAGGCTCCAAATTAAAGGCGAACATACAGTGCTGGCCAATTGATTGTTAATCGCAAGTAAACACCCGACATTGAGACTTTGAGTTTCTCTTCTTCTCGGAATTGAATGGTTACAACCCCCTATTATTTTTTTCTATTGTTCAGTGATATTTGGCTTTCAACTCTTACAAGTTTCGTTTCTTTATCTTTCACCAGTTTTGTGTGAATCTCGGTTGCGTCAATACGGTTAAAAAAAGATGAATAAGCCAAAACGTATGACACTCGCGACGAAGTCAAAAATTTTGGCTTTCGCGGAACTAAAAATTTCCATTAAAGAAATTTCGAAACGTGTGGGATACAGTGCTCCGGCTGTATTAGTTTTTTTGAAGAAATTCAGAGAAACTGCTAAAATTTAACGCAATTAAAGAGGAGGACGACAACGATTCACGACTGTGGGGGATGATAGAGAAATAAAATCAATTATTACGAATAATCGATTTTTAATTTCATCAAAAATTCGAGGGGACCTGAGCCAATCATCTTCGGCAAATAATTAGAAACAGACCATTCGCTGGAGGCTTGTGGAGATGGGGTTCAAGAGCCGAAGCGCTCTCAGAAAGCCACTTCTGACGGCGGCCATGAAGAAAAAACGAATGGATTGGCCATTAGCCCACAAATCGTGGACTGTGGATGATAAAAGACATGTCATGTTCTCAGATAAGTCAAAGTTCGAGGCTTCACTATCGAACCGGACCGTTATGGAGCGCCCAAAGAGTGGTGAACAAAATAACCGTAAATGCATTCGGGGGATTGTCAAGCATCCACCCTCTGTGTATAGGGGTGCATGACATACAATGGGGTTCGCAATTTCTTGATCTTTAATGGAATGACGAACAGCATAAAATATAAATCGGTAATTATTGACGAAGTATTACCGATTTTTAAGGAGATGACGGGGGTGTTCAGTGACCCGATATTTCAGGGCGATTCCGCGCCGTGACACAGAGCGAAAATTGCGAGTCCAATTAATTTTTCTCTAAATATTTTTTTATACAAATCAATCAACTCAATCATTAGGTTTCAGATTACAAAGAAACAATTGGAATTACAGCCCTGCCCTGGTCAGCGAATAGCCTGGACTTAAATCCGATAGAAAATCTTTGGGCTATTATGAAGCGAAAACTCGACAAACATCCGTGTAAAAAGGCTCCTGAGATAATCAAAGCAGTGCAGTATGTGTGTGACAATGAAATTGATATTCAAATAATAAAAAAAAATTACGATTCCATGCCTAGACGAATTCTAGAGGTTATAAAGAATAAGGGAGATTCAACAAAGTATTGAATATTTAAAAAAATATTTAATGTATATTATTTATCTAAAACTATTTTTAAAAGGTCCGTTAATTATCTTTTCCGGTTCTAAGCTCAAGAAATGCGACCCCAGTACCCACATTTTCTTAAATATCTATTTTAATATAGGTGATGCAATGTTTATAATTAAGGTATTCTTATATCATAGTTTTTTGGACCTTTTGTAGAAGAAAAAAAATATATCCAATTGCTAGTTCCGTCTCTACAAAATAAAACAGAAAAGAAATCTGATAAATTTCATCCGAAAAACTTTTTTCTGCGCTGCAAATTTGAAGTATTCATATATGTCAACGCCTTCATAGTGTTATCGCTCTGAAATCATTTTTAAACCCGCCTTAGTATTACAGTAGGATCCAAATCTAACGGACTGTTTTAGCGGGCCTTTCGATATTAGTTCAATTTTTAAAGTGTTCTTATAAGCAATACGTATTTATAAAAACAATATTGCTTACGTTTTGTGGAGTGTGTTTTAATTGTGTAATTATTGTTTTTTGAAAGATTTTTTTAACTAGCAACATGTCGAATTTTCTATCAAATGCGGAATTAGAAAAAATATTTTCCGAAGGCTTAAATTCAAGAGACAAAAGTGATTCAGAAAGTGATAGTGATACAGATTTTGAATTAATTGACGATATTACAGACGTGGAAGATTTTATTGAGAATCAAGATGAAAATGAAAATGATTATAATGAAGGGCATAGTGATGATAATTATTATGATGATAGTGGTAATGGTGGTAATAGTTCATTATTTATTTCAAAATCAGGCTTTGAGTGGAATTCATCACCACCAATTCTTTCACGCACTAGATTGCACAATATTGTGACTTCTCGGCCAGGGTTAACTGCATATAGTCTACAAATAAACTCAATCAGAAGTTCATTTGAACTTTTTGTCACGGCAGGTAGCTACGTAGACGAAAACTATTACGGGCAGATAGAGACATCACTTTAAATGAAATAAACGCTTTTATGGGAATTTTACTGGCATCGGGGAGAAATCGTGGACGAAGAATAAATATGAAAGAGTTGTGGAGCACTGAAGAACTGTTTCGTCAATATTTTTACACTGCTGCAATGTCGAGAGACCGATTTATTTATATTTATAGCAATATCAGATTTGATAATAAAACAACGAGGCAGGCAAGTTTTTCTCAAACTGGTGATAAACTACTTCCCATTAGATCTATTTTTGAACAATTTTCCGCGGGTTGTGTGCGGAATTTCAATCCTAATTTAAATATTACAATTGACGAACGTTTGGCCACGTATAGGGGTAATTGCGGATTCAGAGTGTTTATGAAAAGCAAGCCGGGACGATATGGCATTAAACTTTGGGTAGCTGCAGACTCTAAGACAGCATATATTTTAAATGTACAAGTGTACACCGGAAAAATTAATAATATTAGAGAAGTAAATCAGGGTCAAAGAGTAGTGTTGGATCTGACGACTCCGTATTATGGATCTGGGCGTGGAGTTACAACGGATAACTTTTTCACGTCAGTACCGTTAGCAGGTTTATTGTTAGAAAAGAATCTTACACTAACGGGCACACTCCGCGCAAACAAACGGGAGATACCTAAAGAATTTTTGCCTTCTCCATCAAGAGAGGAATTTTCGTCTCTATTTGGGTTTACGGACAAATTTACAATTCTGTCATATGTTGCGAAAAAACGTCGTGCCGTGTGTTTATTGTCATCGGAGTTTCACGACAAAAAAATAGAAGAAGACACTCAACGCAAAAAGCCACATATAATTCTACATTACAATGAAACAAAGGGAGCGGTCGACACAGGAGACAAAATGACGAGAGAGTACTCTTGTGCTCGGTCAACAAGACGGTGGCCATTAAGAATTTTCATGGAAATTTTAGACATGGCTGCATTAAATGCATATCTCTTATGGATTGCCAAATATCCGGAATGGAAATCAAATGACCGTAGTAGGAGAAAATCTTTTATACGGGAATTGTCAGTTGATTTGACAAGAAAAAACGTGGAAGATAGAAAAAATAGCGGTATCCATTTCCATAAAGATCAAAAGTATGGACTTAATCTTTTCACTGAGAGCGATGCAGGTCCAAGTCAGGAATGCTCTAGAACAGGTGTTGAATCCCACACCCTGAAACGAGGAAGATGTGGATTTTGCCCTCGAAGCTGTGATAAAAAAAATAATACAAAATGTTCAAAGTGTAAAAGTTTTATTTGTAAAGTACATAGGTATGAAGAAAAAAAGTTGTTTTGTCCAATCTGCAGTAAGCCGGAATATGCAGAGCGGACTGAACAATTTCACATTTCCCCATAATCGTAAGTTTACTTTTTGTATAATTAACTGTCATATATTGTAATACTTCTAACATGTATATGTTATAATTCGACGACTTTTAATATGTAAACAATCCGTTACTAACATAATAAAATCACAGTAATAAACACTGGGTTCGTTTATTGCGGACATTTTCAAATATAAATAAAAAGCAGTATAAATATTTAGTATTAGTAAAATAAAATATTCAAGTAAATAAAATGTACATTTGTACTGATTCCCACTTATATATAATAATATTCTACTAAGCTAACTAATTGTTCAAAGGAAAAATAACTATAGGTTACTAAAAGGTAAAAAATATAATGTTTTTAGTAAATTAGAAATTATTTTTATATATGATGTGTTGATTTATATCCATATTTCTTACCGTACGATACTTAACTGATAAAAACACAAAAATTAAAACATATTTTGTATAGGTAATTATATTTCATATGTACTCCTTTTTTTAAAAGTATTTACCTACTCATGTTAACGCATAAACAAACATTTCCTTCTAAAATCTCGAAAGAATTAGTATTCCATTTAAACATATGCAATTCTGGTAAGTCAATTTATTTTCATAATTCTTCTGTCACATAAACTTCATTTTATGAGAGCGGTGATGTCTAAAAATCCATTTCGGAGAATTTTAATTATAACCTTATCGCTAAATTTAAAAACATACATTCCTTTCTGATATTCTTTGTTAAAAAGGAGGACGAAAAGCAGTTTTAACGAAAACAAAGCATGTTTTATTACATTCGTATGTCAATAAATATACACTCAGAGCTGTTGGAAATCAATGTTTGAATTTATCATAATATTTCAGCATATATTTATTTTTTAAATTATTACTTCTTGTCGAGTTTTAAAATGGTTTATTTTTAATAACTTTCCTAATTTACTTTCATTTATGTAATTAAAAAAAATATATTTATCAAACTAACTGAATAGGAAGGAAGAAGCTCTACCTTAATTTGAATATCTTTGATTATTATATCATTAATTTGGTTAGCGTATATAAAAACACACAACTGCTTTATTATTATGATTAATATTAGTCTGAAAATTTTCTTAAATATCTTTTACTTAGAAGGTGAAATATTTATGAAACACCGTGCTAAGAAAAAAATATAATTGACTGGGCGTCGAATTAAAACAACCAATCACAGATTATTTTGCGATATATGAGTGCAAATGCTATTGCCAGGTTGTGAATATAATACGCTTACTAACAATGGTTTTATTATATTATTATGTATGTACACCTTACATATTTACATTTTTTCAATAAAACATGCGTAGAGCTATTTTCATGTTTATACAGACTTCATAATAATAAGTTGATAAATGGAGTTTCAAACCCAAAAACAAACGACTTGGAACGGAAACTAAAACGCATTCAAACTACTACGACTAATTCGTTTATTGACGTCTGCGTGTAATTAAAAAATGTTTTACAAGATTATTTCTGTGGGAAACTTTTGCATTCGAACGATTATTGAGCGCAAGGCATGATATATTATGATCCACGTAATAGTATTTTTTACGATTGTTTATAAAAAACACACAACTGTGTAAAAAAATGATTTGTGATGGTCTATTATGTAATATGTGGGATATATTTTCTAATACTTAATTATATTTTATTACATATATCATAAATACTTTTTCACCAAATAACATATTTTTAAATAAAATTGTCAGTATTTTATATAAATAAATATTAAAGCAAATCAAGTTTGTTATAGAAAACTATTTAGACGGGTATGTAGTTTTTTTACATTTAATTAATAAATTGACCATTGACTTTTTCCAGCAAATTTTGCTCTGAGCAGTTTATCATATTTTTTGTTAAAAAGTATAGGGGTATATGTTTTTTAATATGTTCCTATGTTTGTATGTATTTATTTCGAAACAATATATAAATATGTTCTGTATAATCGAAAAAAATATTTTGAATATATATATTACATTGAAAAAAATTACAGTCTAAGAAGAACAAAATTAAATAAAAAAGATCTTCAACGTAGAACAAAAAACGGATTGATGTGTTCGAAGTAAAAGATAATAATTTATGTATCCTCGAATACTATTCTCAAAAAATTCACAATATCTTTCGTCTAATTTTATATAAGATCTGGCAACATGTGAAGGCGCAATCAGCAATCGCTCGTAAAATTGAATTTGCTATGATTGGTTAGCTAAATTTCATCAGTAGCGATTACGCATTTGCGTTGGAACGACGTCCCTTTTACGCGCAACTTAAAATATGACTATTTATTAAAAAACAAGGATTTTTGTCAAAAAAATGTATGAGGAATGATGCAGAAAGATATTTTAAAGCCTTTAGACTATTTTTTTTTTGAAATTCATAAGAATAAGGCCAATAATGAGGAAACCACTGGGGTCTATAAAGACCCCCATCGCCAGAGACGTATTTTTCTAGTCTCCGAGCCGCGAGAGATATCCTATTATCATACTGACAAAAGATAGTTTGGTTCGAAATGCATTATATTTTGTTACAGTAATAAAACAATTAATCACTTTTAGGGTGTTCACTGTCAATACTTGGTGGAAAGGCATTATATTAGTAAAAACACAATATTCCTTTGTACTTCATTCCACTTTATTTAATATTTTAGAATCACTTTTAATGTAATTGGTAATTTCTTTTCAATGCCAATTGTTGTTTATAACTGTTCATTTTTGTATAAATAGCACTGTTAAATTATATTTCTTATCAGTTGACGATGCTCGTAATGAGCGAAACCGGTCCTGACATATTAAATAAAGTGGAATGAAGTACAAAGGAATATTGTGTTTTTACTAAAACAATTAAAGCTTAGTGTGGCGTAAAACGCTCAGTTTACGTATCGGTCCTTATTCTCATTCATATATCCACTGGTAAATGATCTACCTTTTTTTTTATTCTTATGAAATGATCTACTGGCATGTCAAAATGTGGTCTGTAAAAGAAAAATGTAAATATTTCATTTAAAACTTATATAATATTGATTCATAAACGAAATACATATTTGTTTGCGCGATTAAGAATCAATTGGCCAGCACTGTAGTTTAAAAAAAAATGATACTAACCGTTTCGTACACATCATGCACTTGAAAACCTGAAGATGCAGAAAGGCCAAGCCTGGGTTGAGTCTTAAGTGACAACTCTTTTTGACGAACCCACATTCCAACAATTATTTTATGATTTTCATGACTTGGTTTAATCAGTGATTTTGAGTAAAATAATGATTTCGAAATTTCAATATTTTTTAATGATTTTTATTTATAAATGGATATCTTACATAATTTAAGATTTCGACTAAAGGTGCTTGGTGGAATTTCAATATCAACCCTTTAACTACGAGATGCCGATATATCGGCATAACACTTAATGTCTCTCAGATATTCCGATATATAGACTAGGCCATAGAAAACTGCTCGCACGTTACAGCGATACGGCTTAAAGTTGTCACCGCGCAGGGAACACGTGTCTCTACTACCCATATATTTGAAAATGGAATCGGTGGCCTTTACTATTTTTTATCGTGTTTTTGCCGAGGCGTACCGGGACAGAGTTTTGATGCAAAACTTTACGGCAGACTACCTTAATTTGAAAAGGATCTTCATTATTCTCGTCATAAGCTTCAAGTGCGATTATGGCCGGATGTTTTGGAAACAAAATAAATATTTTAAAAAAAATTCAAAGGTTTATTTCAAGCATTGATAATTTCAAGTCTACATTTTAGTACAAATTATGAACGGTATAAATCAATTGACGCATTATATCGACGGGTACAGTACATCACACCATGCTTGACACAAATGTGTTTATTTATGCAACATAATATAAGCGTAGATATTTACGATATTTTTTTTCATGTATTGTTGCAAGTATTTTATAAGTCGAATAAAAAAGCAAGTTTTCACCAAAGTAAAAGGATATTTTTTTATTTATGTTTTTATGTCAAATTATATGCTTAAAATGACATTTTGCACACATGTATGTACTATATTTATGATACTATCAAAAATAAATATTCATTAAAAATAAGTTTTATTAAAATAAAACTGTTTTATTTCCTCGAATAGTAATGAAAAAAAAATCTAAAAACTGATATGGGAGTGTATAAATGTATTGAATAATAAAATAGTATTAAAAAATAATAAATCAATACTTTATTTTTTCATGGATTTTTGACACTTTTCATAGACATTTATGAAAACAGTCGTCGTAGTTAAAGGTTAAATTTGAATCGTTCAAATTATCAACATTCTCACAAATTTCGTCACTAAAGACCCGGGTTTCGCCTTTCGGCATCTTCAGGCGTTCAAGTGCACGAATGAACTTGAACTGACGCTTAGTAAATGATAATCTTACCATAACTTTCTTGGGGTCCAGGAATAAGTATCGATGGAATCACACTGCCAGTTTTATATGACTTTGAATTGCGTATAGTGTAGTTTATTTTTTTGCGTATATTATCAGTATTCTGGAAATATATAAAAACATTTTTTTAACCACAAAAACTTCCAGGCGTAATGCTATCATCATGTCTTTAGATATGTCAATCTGATCAAAATATTCACCTCAAATATGACGGCAAAACTATCTTGGTTCTCCATTAGGTCTCTTTCATTTGTTTTCAAAAGTCTTTCTTCATCGGAATAGCCAATTGCATCTGAAAAAAATAGAAAATATATTACTGGAGAGAAAATACTTTTGACGAAAGCTAGGTTGCGTCAGAATTGACATTCTTGGAATAAGCCAGCCGGCTGTCATAAGCTCACCCATCACTGCTTCTTGAGAGCATAATATGTCGAGATACGTTAAAATCTTCCTTCAGTTAAATTTTGGCATGATTTTATATACTCTTAATAACATATAACGTATACTTAATTAGTTTTCACATATAAATATTTTTTATGATAGTCTATGTGGCAACCCTGATGTTTTGTGGAAAGTTTAGGTCCTATTTTTATGAATAGTGCCACAAACAGTAAAATGTATATTTATTTGGCAAGTCTTAATGGTATACTGTCAACATATTTCCAGTAAATATACATTTACTGGGTTTTAATTATTGTAAAATGTAAAGGTCTGTAACTCCTACAAAAGTTTAAATAAAATTTATGTATACAATTCCATCTTACAAACTACATATATTAATTGCCTTCGCAAGTGCGCATTGCTTCGTACACAAGTCTCATGTTTGCTATAGCCGCAATCACCAACCGAGAACTTACGCCTCGCCTACATATGTACATATATCTGAACGACAGAGCTCTAGTTGTCAACGTTATGAAATCACACCAATGGTGTGACACAAATTTGACGATGCTGTACTTTTTGACTAAGTGTCGGCACTTTATTTGACAGTTGATTATCCTCTCAGCTATTGTATATAAAAAATCTTATATTATTTTTTTGATAGAATATATATTGATGGGCTTGTTTGATGCGGAATAAAAGGCCAATTATTCTAAAGAAGATAATTATCCAATAACCGCAACACATTCCAAATCTGCATAGTTTCACAAATGCACAGCTGCTATTTGCCATTTTTAAAAAATAATATCTAGACCGATTTTTATGCGAAATCGGTCCAAATATTTTTTTTCAACTGATCTGAGTTGACAATGCCTGCCATGAGCGAAACCGGTCCTGACCTTTTTAAATAAAGTGGAAATAAAGTACAAAAGAATATTGTGTTTTTATTAATACGATACTAATATAATTAATGTAAGAGCATACTAAATTTATATTAAACTAGCCGGTACCCGGCAAGCGTTGCAATGCCACTCGAAGAAAGGAAGTGTTTGTGTTTTAATTGTGTTTATTGAAGTGCCTGTCTTCTTTTTCTGTCTGTTTGACGTTTGCTGCCAATTATCTATCGTACTGAAAGCTAATTTTAATATTCCTATAACCTTCCCGGAAGTGCAAGCAAAAAGTTTGTCAAAGTTTTATTGCAATCGGATTAGCGGTTTGGCAGCCCATAGAGTACGATCAAAACAAACATTCATTTTTATATATCTTAGATAGATTATTGAAAAATTTTAGTTCTAGTGATTACTTACTCAATACTGTTTGAAGTAGAGAGAAAAACGAAAATCAAAGAAATCAAGTGACTGAAATTCATAAAACTGAAGTTGTGATCCTTTTCACAGTTTCAGGTTTTGAAACATCAGGTATTTTTTACCACTAGTCATTTTGAAATAACATGTTTAATTTTTACACAGTTCTTTTTTCTTTTTGTGTTGAAGTTTTACGTTATGTATCACATTATATATACCAAAAGATTTTATGGTTTGAATGATGAATGAGAAAGCTATGCATTAAGGTTGCTTGCATAAATATTTATTCTACTTTACTCAGTGGCGGCTCGTCAATACGCACTGCGGAACACCCCCAAGCAAATTGAAAAAAAATGTATGTACATAAATTTATGTATGTTACATGAAAATATCAATACGATCCAATTAAGCTCGTCCGCGAATTTTTTATATTGGTCAATTTCAAGCAAAAAAGACAGATTCATGAATTTTACAATGAAATAAAAATACACAAAAAGTATAATTTTTAATGTTAAAAATAAATGTTCATTTTTTTATTTTTAATCTACCCCAGCTCCCCCAGAGCCGCCACTGTGTAAACTACTAAGGCTGTAAATTATTTGTAAAAAATCAAAAAAAAAATACTTATTAATCTAGTTATTCATCGTTTGAAGTGGTGCTTCAAAGAATCTCAATACAATTTGATAATTCTTTGAAATTATTCTTTTGAGCTTATAACAGTTTAATTAAAGTTGATTCAATGTGAATTTTGCACAACGTAAAAACATATTTTTTAATTATTGATAAGCCGAATCTTATCTACATAAAAAATTACATCAATAATGTGCATTCAAGTAAAAACATCAGAAATAATCGAAACCAAAAATTAATATATATAGTTATGATACAGTGTGCTTTCTTTATTTTTACTGCAGCTACGATCAAAGTGTGATCTAAAAAAAGATACGTCCGCAATGGTTGACAATGACTTTTGATTTTTGGTGCATTCTAGTGCAATTATGTGCAATGTGTGCCATTGTAAACAGAATCGAAACGCATTAAATGTTTAAACGAAATATTCAATTATTAAATTTTCAATATAAACAATCGAACGTCAAATTTGAATTGTCTCCCATACATTTGACAGTTTTCTGTTGTGATGCCGGTGTCGCTTTTGACCGCTTTAAACGCACTTTAATGACGGCCATTTTTGTTATGATCGACGCTCAGTACTTAGTACTCAGTACACGTCAAAAAAGACGTATTGATATTTTAGTTTTATCGACACCGTTAGTTAATTTTAATATGCCTACAACCTTCCCGGAAGTGCAAGCTAAAAGGTTTTTGAAGTTTTATTGAAATCGGATCAGCGGGTTTTAAGTATGTAGAGACTGAAAATTAAGCAAACAAACAAACATATAGCGTATTACAATTAAATTACAGTAAGTGGCGCGTGTGTTGTACCATAGACAATCGGCAGCAAACGTCAAACGTACAGAAAAAGAAGCATGCGTTTCAATAAACACAAGGTACCGGCTAGTAATAAATAAAATGTCTTTTGAAACTAAGTGCAAATGTATTATAATTTTAAAATACATATTTCAAAAAATATTGAAAATAGTCTGTGAATAGTGAAAGAAAGTTGATTATATTATTTATTAATAATACCTACACATCTTATCGAGAAAAGAAAATGCCACCACCAAGGATTGAACCCATCGGGATCTATCCAACCAATAAACCAACCTTATCCGATATTAATACCATGATTCATACTCACTTTTTGTACTATGATTCAATCTATATGAAACTTCATCCATCAAGCTCCTTATAAATTCTGTTTCATTAGAAGAATAATAGATGTTATTTATAGAATCGTTCTGGTGTAGAATACCATAATCCGGTTTGGTTTCGAGTTCTGTAATAAGTTCTTTATTTGAATATGTACTGTACGTGAATCTCAGCAAAAACAATACAATCACAGGAATGGTTGAATATAATCCTTTCCAGCGAAGAGTGCTGACCCAGTTTTTCAACATCAATGCTTTGAATATCATCCACATTTTTTTAAGACCCTTTTTTGTTGGTAACTCTGAAAAAGAAGGAAGAAAATAAATAAAAACAGAATCACAGAGAACGAGACATTTAAAAATATTTTAATAAGTCAGTTCATAAACTTTTATAAGAAAATATATTTCAATTTCATATGCAGCAGCGCTAGTTACTCTTTGTAGGTGAAAGCTACTCTTTCACTGCAATGATCTCGCAATATAATTATATAAACTCAAAGACAAAATAAAAATCCTCAATCAGTATTATATTTTTAAGAAACATTGTCAAGTTTTTTTGTTAGTTAGCATATTGCCACATTAAAGAGACTCGAGTCGCCACTAATCGACTCATTTCCCCATCCCCAATACTGTCACAGTCGTATATATTTGTTTCTCAGTCTGCTTCATATGTGTGTCTCTGTCCAAGAACTGTCTTTTTTACCCCCACCACGGAATCAGCTGATTGATTACACTAGGGGTCTCCAAACAACTGCTCGCAAGCGAACACCGGCCCGCGAGCACCACCAATCCGGACATGGCCGGTATTCAAAATTGCAATTATGTTGGTATGGTGAGTTAGATAGGTCTTGACTCTTGGGACATAGTGGATGAGTCAGCGTGATCCTTAAGCCAAAAAGTTTGGAGACCCCTTTGTCCCCAACCCCCTTTGAACAAATATCACGAATTTAAATCGAAACACAAATCAAAAAGGTTTGTTTGTTATAAATTGTTTTACATGAATGTCAATGTCTTGGGATAGAAAAAGTGTACACTGACATCTATTAATAAGAAGAATCTGTGTAGTTGATTAAATTTTGTTAAATAATAATATATGATCATCCCAGTGCCGCATCACATCTAGGAATATTAATAATTTTTGCAGCTGTACTAATTCACTTTGTTCTTGGGCGTAGATTGTGCGTAAGCCGAGGCGTTGTGATATTAATCTTTATTTTATCGTTAATTCTTACTTTATTTAAAAACAGATAAATGGTGTGTTTTGAGTGAGATGAAATAATGTATTGAAAAATACTAAGAGATCATTGCTTGAACACGCTGCTGGCACCATGTTTGTTTTGCACGGTAAACTTTAAGTGGAACATTTTTTTTAAATCCATGTCCGCTCCTAATAGAGCTATACGTGCAGAAGTTTTCCAAAGATAACTGCTTGTTTCTCAGTTTCTCAAACTCTTTCAAAAGAGAATAGGAATGAAAAGATAATAACTGGGACAGGACTGGCAGTCAATTAATCACTCTCGCTGCGCCTTGTTATTTTAGATTTTTTTTAGTTATGTCAACTGCACTCAGTTATCTTAGAATATATTATATCTATATTTTAACAGTCGATAATATCCGTCCGCCGTCCGTATGTATGTAAGTCGCCATTTCGATGACGTCAAGAAAGACGGACGGAGAAAGAAGCCAATTGAGATATCTTTACCAAATTTAATTTTCTAGCTTCCAGATACTTTGCCGCATAAATCAATGCCATTTGAGCAGTGGTTCTTCATCTGTATATTGCATACTTATGTTGTGTACTGAAAAAACCTAAATCTACTAAAAGATCTACTTTTTCACATTATTTACGTGTACATACTATAGCAAATTTATATTTTCAAATAATCTATATATATATAAAACAAAGTGGGGCTATTTACAACACGTATATCTCGAGAATTACTGCATGGATTTCAATGATCTTTGATTTATTAAATTTGCGTTTGCCTAGAATAGCAGAATAAGCATTAAAACATCGGAAAAATATCACGGAAAAGAAATTATAAAGAAAATAATATCTTCATACAGAACAAGATTTTCAAATGACGAACAGCTAGCTTCAAACGATAAAATGTCGTATGCTGATTTCAGAAAAATCCACCAGATCGTACTGTTTTCTATATTTGTTTGTTTTTGCTTCTTTTGCATACGATTGACTTATAAATAATTTTAAATTTAGAATATGAATTAGAATAAAAGAAATCGATGATATGAAATGAAGACGAAAGAAAATCGGATAATATTGAAATAAGGTTATGTTTATAATTAGGTATGATAAATTTTTGACAACAATATTTTGCACGAACGTTGCTTTACTCTGAGATGACACGTTATTACACTTGGAACGCTATATCGAAGAAATTTTAACGTCAAAAGCAAAGCGATGCGGTTCCTGATCACCCGAATGACTATTGATGCTCTTGGTCGCATTTACACAGTTCATCCGAAAAATGACGAATGCTTCTTTCTACTTGCATGTCAACAGCTCAATTTGCTTGAAAATGATACTTATTGGGACATGACAATCGCTGAAGAAATTGTTTCTGAATCTCCAACTCAGATACGCACATTATTTTCTATCGTTATTTTGACATGCTTCACATAGAAGGATGACATGTCGGAAGACATTTTACATCGAATTCGTGTCAGTTCAAGGAATCCCGATCTCGAGGTGAATGAAGAGATAAATAACCAGGCTTTGATTTAGATCGAAGACATGTGTTACCTCATGTGAGGCATTTTGTTAGTCAAGTTAGGAATGCCAACGCCACATCGTGGAACTGGGAAGATATTCTTCATGTCATTGATTATGGCGACTGTTCGTGCGAGATCCGAAATTGCTGTAGCAGTTTCGTCTTCTGGAATAGCGGCCACGTTGATAGAAGGATGGCGAACGGCTCATTCAGTGCTGAAATATCCGTTAAACCTTTAAACGACTGAAAAACTGACATGCAAGATTGCGAAACACTCAGCAATGACCAAAGTTTTGGTAGCAAGTAAAATCATCACCTGGGATTAATGTACAATGACGCACAGACGCGCATTGGAAGCAATCAATCGAATATCTGTGCAATGACTTAAGATGTTTTGAAGGGGCAATGATTTAAATATCTGGCGATTTCCGCCAAGCACTACCAGTCATTCCAAGATCGACCCCTGCTGATGAAATAAACGCTTGCTAACATCGACTCTGTGGCGCTATGTGAAGAAACTTCAGCTAACGATAAACATGTGAGTTGCATTTTTAAACGATCCATCTGCCGAAGATTTCTTCAAGCAATTGCTGACTATCGTCGGTAACGGCCGTGTTCCTGTTGACGAATCAAACGGATTGGTTTCGATTCCGCCGAATTTTTGCAATTTCGTCTCAACAAAGGACGGTTTCATCAACAAAATGTTCCCAAACATCTAATCACAAAAATCACAATTGGCCGAGTGAACAAGCAATTCTTGGGGCTAAGAAAAAAGATATGGATCATTTAAACTTCACAATTCAAAATCAAATCGTTGATCTACTGTATTCCTTTAAAACTATCGACTGTGCCACGTGAATTACACCATTTCAATGTAATTCAAATACTTTTCATTTTGAATTTTGAACATTTATTGAACTTAATTCATTTTGAGTATTCATTCAAACTGAATTTAATTCATCCAACAAATTAACACAACATTTATTGATTCTGAGGCGGTACGAAGTTCGTCGGGCCAGCTAGTATGTATATATAAAACAAAGTGGGGTAATTTATACCACGTATATCTCGAGAATTACTGCACGGATTTCAATGATCTTTGATTCATTAAATTTGTCTTTGCCTAGAATAGCAGAATAAGCATTAAAACATCGGAAAAATATCACGGAAAAGAAATTATAAAGAAAATTAATATCTTCATACAGAACAAGATTTTCAAATGAGGAATAGGTCAAATAATGACATGTTGTTTTGTGCTCGGTTCAGGTAGATGACACTAGATAGCACTGTATTTATACGATAGACTTTTAAATAATTTTGAATTTAGAGCATAATCGATGATATGAAATGAAAACGAAAGAAAATCGAATACTATTGAAATGAGGTTATGTTTATAATTAGGTATGATACATTTTTTGACAACAATATTACGATGTTTGCACGAACGTTTGTATCGAATTGACAATTCAAATTTGATGTTCGATTGTTTCGATTTCATATCTGTCAAATCTATGGTCTAAATCAGTGTTTCTCAAACTTTTTGGGAACGTGGCCCCCTTTGAGTGTCTTTATTTTTCTGTGGCCCCCATACCATTGTTTTGTCTTTCCATGAAAATTATAATTTCAAAAACCCACCTTTTTTTATAGCTCTTCCGAGATTTTCGAATCTAGAATGCCAGTAATTTATTTTATTTACGGATTTACAAAAAATAGCTGCGCGACGTCCGCCATTATGCCCTTCCCTGTATCGTTTTATAAATGCCCGTGGCCCCCTTTTTGCTTCCCGGGGCTCCCCTAATCCCCGGAGGCTTCTCAGGGCCCCTCAGCTCCTTCCAAGGCCCCCTAGGGGGGCCTGGAGGCCCACTTTGGGAACCTATGGTCTAAATATTGACATTACATTTAAATGTGTTTCATGCATAAGGTGTGATTGTTTGTTTGTTATTTATTCAATGTTCTTAGATTAGTTTTATTTGGAATTAGAAACTGTACTCTTTTCACTTCAATTAATACTATACTATTTATATATAGAACGTCAAAAAAATATTTCGTGATATTTGACAGCAAAAGTACATTGTGAATTATATTACATAACGTTAGTAAGCCATTACTTTATGGTTATTTTTAAATGCATACTGCTACGTACGTAATTCCTGTGTCCACTGTCAATACTTTACAATACTTTACAATACAATACAATACAATACAATACTCCCACAGATTTTGTCACTAACGACCCGGGTTTCGCCTTTCGGCATCTTCAGGCGTTCAAGCGCACGGATGAACTTGAACTGACGCTTAGTAAATGGATGTTTCGTGTTTATATATTAAATAAATGTATCACTGAGTCTAAAGCCATCGCTGGCGAAAAAGGGTAAGCTCATGGGAATTCCCAAAGATTTGAGTAGTGAGTGGTTTTTAGAATTATATTTATTTGTTTGTCGGCAAAGGTTTTTATTTGTTTGTCGGCAAAGGTCGACAAACAAATAAATATAATTCTTGAAACCACTCACTACTCAAATCTTTGGGAATTCCCATGAGCTTATCCTAATAAACACGAAACATTCGTTTATTAAGCGTCAGTTCAAGTTCATCCGTGCGCTTGAACGCCTGAAGATGCCGAAAGGCGAAACCCGGGTCGTTAGTGACAAAATCTGTGGGAGTGTACATAATTTGAACGATTCAAATTTAATATTGAAATTCCACCAAGCACCTTCAGTCGAAATCTTAAATTATATTAACAAAGAAAGTTTCAATTGACTATTTTTATGAAGTTCAACGAAAATTGTACAATTTCTTTTTTATGTTTTGTCAACAATTATATCGACTGTGGAAAGGAAGAAGGGCGTAACCCACACATGCGCAAAAAAGTGTTTTGATGATTTTGGGCCATATGCAAATTATGAATTATACAAAAACTTGAAATGCACGGACACATCTAAACTGGTGTTTAATTGACAAAATAATCTATCTATATATATAAAACAAAGTGGGGTTATTTACAACACGTATATCTCGAGAATTATAGCACGGATTTCAATGATCTTTGATTTATTAAATTTGTCTTTGCCTAGAATAGCAGAATAAGCATTAAAACATCGGAAAAATATCACGGAAAAGAAATTATAAAGAAAATTAATATTCTCATAGAGTTTTCAAATAATGAACATTTTGTTTTATGCTGGGTTCAGATAGATGACACTAGACGGCACTGACACGATCGACTTTCAAATAACTTTAAATTAGAGTATGGATTAGAATAAAAAAATCGATGATATGAAATGAAAACGAAGGAAAATCGGATAATAGTGAAATGAGGTTATGTTTATAATTATGTATGATACATTTTTTGACAACAATATTACGATGTTTGCACGAACGTTGGTCTACTCTGAAATGCCACGTTATTACACTTCGACGCTACATCGAAGACATTTTAACGTCGAAAGCAAGGCGATGCGGTTCCTGATCACCCGAATTTCTGAATCTCCAACTCAGATATGCACATAATCATTTTTTGACATGCTTCCCATCGAATCCATGTGAACTGTGGAACAAGGTACAAGGATGACATGTCAGAAGACATTTTACATCAAATTCGTGTCAGTTCAGGGAATCCCGATCTCGAGATGAATGAAGAGATACATAACCAGGCTTTGCTTTAGATCGAAGACATGTGTTACCTCATGTGCGGCAGTTTGTTAGTCAAGTTAGGAATGCCAACGCCAGATCCTGGAATTAACGACGCTTTCAATCGAAAATTGGAACGTGAACGTGAATATTTTCGAGATGCATTGAACCAATCAGTTCAAACGAATTTACCACTGTTGAACCCACAATAGAGGGAAGTGTACGATACGTTAATGAATGCAATTTATGATGGAAATGGTGGCTTATTTTGCCTTGACGCGCCCGGTGGAACTGGGGAGATATTCCTCATGTCATTGATTATGGCTACTGTTCGTGCGAGATCCGAAATTGTTGTAGCAGTTTCTTCTTCTGGAATAGCGGCTACATGATAAAAGCATGCCGAACGGCTCATTCAGCGTTGAAATTTCCGTTAAACCTCCAAGCGACTGAAAAACAGACATGCAATATTGCGAAACACTCAGCAATGGCCGAAGTTTTGGAAGCAAGTAAAATCATCAACTGGGATGAATGCACAATGGCACACAAACGCGCATTGGAAGCACTCAACCGAACTATGAAAGATCTGCGCAGTGACTCAAGATGTTTTGCAGGCGCAATGATTCTACTATCTGGCGATTTCTGCCAAACACTACCAGTCATTCCAAGATTGACCGTTGCCGATGAAATAAACGCTTGCCTCTGCTGACGACAAACATGCGAGTTACATTTCTAAACGATCCATCTGCCGAAGATTTCTCCAAGCAATTGCTGACTATCGTCGGTAACGACCGTGTTCCTGTTGACGAATCAAACGGATTGGTTTCGATTCCGCCGAATTTTTGCAATTTCGTCTCAACAAAGGACGGTTTCATCAACAAAATGTTCCCAAACATCTAATCACAAAAATCACAATTGTTTGAACGAGCAATTCTTGCAGCTAAGAAAAAAGATATGGATCATTTAAACTTCACAATACAAAATCAAATCGTTGATCTACTGCATTCCTTTAAATCTATTGACTGTGCCACGTGAATTACATCATTTCAATGTAATTTAAGTACTTTTCATTTTGAATTTTGCCCATTTATTGAACTTAATTCATTTTGAGTATTCATTCAAACTGAATTTAATTCATGCAATAAATTAACACAACATGTATTGATCCTGAGGCGGTACGAAGTTCGTCGGGCCAGCTAGTTATACTATAAATTTACATTACTATAGCAAATTTGCTATAGTAATGGAATTTTTATTTATTTTGTAAACATAAGTTGAGAACCCCTGTCACTAAGATTGAATAGGTCATAATATTATCAACCACTCGTTTAAAAATTCAAAAATTGTTTTCGGCCGTCATAAAAATGCAGCATCGCACGCCCATGGAATAAATCACTAAGCAATTCGTACCTCTAAGGGCCCCGCCTCATAAATGCATCTGGACGACAGGATACCCTGCTAATATTACGTATGTATATCGTCGCTAATCGGGGAAACAAACCAGACACGATTTATAAATCAAATATTTAAACAGAACGTAAAATAATATTATGAAAAATCACATACGAAAAAAAAAAGTCTACCGTCTAGGGGTGTTTTTTCACGAAATAGTTTTGCATAAAAATAATTTATTTTTTGTCAAATAATGCGTCGATATGTATACTACCATCTCTCGTTAACAATTGAAATCAAACTCTATCCTAACCAAGTGATTTTTAAATATAATGGAATGTATGACGTAGTACGCTTATATGCTTCCACGGCCCGTAACCGTTGGATTTCAAAGACTCAAATACGCGTCCACGGTCGTTAACTCTCGCGGCTCGGAGACTAGAAAAATACTTCTCGGCCGATGGGGGTCTTTTAGGGACCCCAGTGGTTTCCTCATTATTGGCCTTATTCTTATGAATTTCAAAAAAATAAATAGTCTTAGGGCTTTAAAATATCTCTCTGCATCATTCCTCATACATTTTTTTATAAAAATCCGTGTTTTTTTAATAAATAATCATATTTTAAGTTGCGCGTAAAATATACGTGGTTTCAGTGCAAATATCAATGTGCAACTGGCGCGCTTTGCTTAGCGGCGTTCAGCCTAGTATCTTACGAACGATCGCTGATAAGCGGGCGCTTATCTCTTATCTTATCGTATTTATATAAACTACAAAAGGTCCAAAAAACTATGATATAAGAATACCTTAATTATAAACATTGTATCACCCATATTAAAATAGATATTTAAGAAAATGTGGGTATTGGGGTCCCATTTCTTGAGCTTAGAACCGGAAAAGTTAAGCTGTTAATAGATGTCGCTGCATACCTTTTCACTCGCCCTTGAATTTTGCCGCACGATGAAGATACCAAGATCTGGTTTTAATTACATGCAACGAGACACAACGAAAGGAAGAAGTTGATCTGTCGAATAATTACTTCTCGTAAAAAAAACTGTATTTGAGGTGAGAGCAGAAAGAGAAAATAAAAATGTTGACGTCTATGAATAATTCTTCTTTTATGCAACTTGTTCTGTGTTATATCCTATCAAGCCATGAACGTTAACGTTGCAGCCGCCTGCATCCAGTATCCAATTCACAAATTGCGATAACATAATTGTGGGGTTATAATGCAAAACGTACTATTTCCAGAATGAGCGATATTGAGTAAGGTATGCAGATAGGGTAATTCAAGCCTATTGAATCGACTGGTATTATTAGTTTTACGATAAATTGTTTAGAACACCGTCTTTTTTCAACTTGAAAATCGTATTTTCTGCAAAGCGTACTATTTCTGACGAGAAATCATCTACCTTTTCTTGCAAAACGCACTATTTCCATGTTACTGCAAAGTGCACTATTTCCAATAGAAATTTGAACGGAGCAACATTTTTTTTTTGCAAAACGCACTATTTGTATTGAGCTGTCAAATGTTGGCAAATTTGACTGTATATTTTAAACATTGTGATCTGCTCTGAAGACAGTAAAGGAAAGGATAATATTTTTGTTTATTCCTGACAGGAAACCAAATTAAGAAGATGACCAAATCAAAATCGATCAGATGTTCGCGGAAATGAGATTTGTTTTTCGGCTTACTTGAGAAATTTGACAGCTGCATTGGTCATAGGTCATACATATTTCTGCGAAAGTTTAGAGATGATTTGTAATTGATTTGTGAATTCTTCAATGAAACTTGATTTTTACATAATTTTAAGTCACGCAGCTAGAGAAAAGTCGAAAGAAATACTTACACAGACGCATTCATTGGTTGCAAATCGTCTCATTGCTTAGAATAAAATAATATTATTTTTCTAATTTTGTTGAAAAATAATTTCTTTTGTATTTTTTTTCCATTTTTTACCAACTTGTTTCCCTAAATATATTTTCTTACATTGTTTGAAAAAAAAGGAAAGAAAATAAGTTTATTTTCTGTACACATAGTACACAAAGCTTCAGGATATAGTGTGTTTTGAAAAACAAATACATTAAAATGACGAATTTAAAATACTTTTTACCATATGCCAGGTTTATGAAGTAGGTCAATAATTTCAAAATAATCTATTGTGTGATTTTTATTTGATTCATTCATAATATTATGCTTGTGTTTGTTCGCTATAGTTTTTTGCCTCTACTGAAAAGTTTGATTTTTGGAAATAGTACGTTTTGCATTATAACCCCTCAAGTCGGATAAATAGTAATTTTTATAATTTAGAATTTCGACTGAAGGTGCTTGATGGAAATTTAACTTTAAATTATAATTACTAGCTGTTAGCCCGTTGACCTCAATGGGGGGATTTTTGTTGCATTTTTAGGTAGTCAAATTACAAACCTATTTATTGAATAAGCCAGAAATTCTAAAAATAAAATAAATATATCTCGGGGCATATATCGACAGCCCTGCCCTGTAGTATTTAAATTGTAAATTATTTAATTTTTGGAATAATGTTGAGTTTGCTAACAATTATTTTTCCTATTAGCAGAAATAGACCTCGTAAATTACTTAATTTTTGGAATAATGTTTAAGTTTGCTAACAACTATTATTCGTAGTAGCAGAAATTTCGTAAATTATTTGATTTTTGGAATAATTTTTAAGTTTGCTAACAACCATTTTTCGTAGTAGCAGAAATTTTGTGAATTATTTAATTTTCGGAATAATGTTTAAGTTTGCTAACAACTATTTTTCGTAGTAGCAGAAATTTCGTAAATTATTTATTTTTGGAATAATGTTAAAGTTTGCTAACAACTATTTTATTTATATTAGTAATTGAGCATAAATTTACCTTTCCAAAGCATAGACACGTTTACTCGTTATTTAAAACAAAAGATACAAAACTTTTAAAGTATCGGGATAAATTCTAAATACCCTCTGTTAAAACGTAAAATATTTAATTTTATATATGACACATGGAATATTTACATTTGACTGTCGAGGCTATATTATGTAAAATATACCACATTCATTATTTGACAGATGTCTCAATATTCCATTTTTGAATCTTGAATACAAACAATCGAAGTCAGTTTGAATCGAAAATATCGTTCCATTTTCAAATGTTTGATTTATGTAATGTATTTTTATCGCCTCTGATAATTATGACGTTAGCTCAGTTGATAGAGAGCTCGACTGGTAATCCAGAGTTCTGTGTTCAAGCCTGGGACGCGGAATTTTTTTTCAGCGACAAGCGATTTTCAACAACACGAAATGGGCTTCTTCAAATCTCTACACAAATATATATATGTAAGTGTATTGAAAAAATGTGTCTTTAGTATGAATAAAAAAATGGCGACAGAGGGGCTGGGGAGGGGGAGGGGACCGTCTTTCTTGACGTCATCGAAAACGGGACCGACAGACGGAAAGACGGAAAGACTAACATTATCGACTATTAATATATAGATTTTCGTAATGTACGTTTCCATAAAAACCCTGGTCGAACGCGACCCGGGCTTCGCCTCTCGGCATCTTCCGGCTGACTCGAACTGAGTCAGTTCGAGTGCATTTGCGCACTGAGTAACGCCGGAAGATGCCGAGAGGCGAAACCCGGCTCGCGTTCGACCAGGGTTTTTATGGAAACGTACATTATGAAAATAATTCTAGTAATTTTTATCATGATTTCTCAAAGTCGGCTATTTCCTCATATGTATTTTAGTTTCATCTAGTAAATCAAATATGTGCTTCAATCTTTAAATAATTTTGCTTACCAATTCCGTGAGTTTCCCAAACCAAAGGGCCGGTATTGTTGACTGGGGGCATTCTCAACTGAAAATCATAAACGAAACCTCTGATTATTTTGTACAAAGTATAAAGAAACTGTATTAAGATCCATCTTTATCAATGACTATGCTTGATTTTTATTCTTCTTTGACCATATTCACTCCCTATGTGGCACCTCCAAGTTTCCCTGTCTGCCACCAATTGCTTTACTTCCTCTCTAACATACTCTCAGTTTTGCCGAATACATCCTATGAATAGTAACCGACGGTTAGCCAGGGTGCCGGAGCCCCACCAGTTGAAAGAAAGGGCTTAATTAAGGCTTTCTGGATCTCTGAATTCCTCACAAAATCAAACCACCTCACCTCCATTATTCGACGCAAACATCCGTTATCGAAGCTCAGTATACTGCTATTCTGAATCTTAGTCAGGTGCCGTGACTCGCTACCATAAAGCAGTAAGAAGGTCTGTGTAGATCAAATGATCGCTCACGATAAGACAACACCTCGTATTACACTATCTATCATTATTGTTGCATAAATTCTGTATTTATTCGTATTTAATCACTTATAAATATGTTATCATGTAAAATCATTAACCGAACATCATTTCAATACAATACTTGCTCTGTTTTTGTGAAATAAAAGATATCGCATCTATAGAATTAACAATAGAGGCAATTAATCATATCGCTTCAAGTTTGAAACCAAGTCGTTAAAACCATTTTTTTGATGTTAGATTTTGCCAAATAGTGCATTTTTCATTGCGAAGCAGAATGTATCAAAATGTATTTTCTGAGCTATGTATATAAATAAAGTGCTTTTTTTTCAAAAAAAAAATGTCCCAGAACGCACTCCTTAAAAAGCTTTCGACCCCAAGTTTTTTTTCTAATCCATGTCTGCTCTCAGAGCAGAACAAATTAGGCTTTCTAATGGAAGTGTCTCAATGGAAGTGTCTCAATGGAAGTTTTTTTTACGATAACTGCTTGTAAATCAGTTGTTCAACTTTTTTAGGTTTGGCACCTTACCAATCCTAAAATTACAAAGGAATTATTTTAAATATCACAAACACCCATGCCTCCAAGCAGAAATCAATAAAACGCTTGAAAAAAATGCTTGCCGCACTGAGACTCGAATCTGTGAGATCCGTCACAGAAGCCTCGTTTTTCTTTGAGTGACCACCGATCAACGTTTTTTAAATGATACAAAATTGCCAAAGGTGGTCCTTGCAAACTTTTAGGCTTGGGACCGCAAGATACAAAAAGCGCACTAAATCAAGCCCCTGGTTCTGGACAGAGAGTGAGCCTATGAACCTGATATTGTTTTGTATTAGGACATTAAATTTGAATTCCACCAAGCACCTTCAGTCGAAATCTTAAATTAGGACATTAGTTTACGAGTGTTACGATACCTAGTGCCAGTGGCGTATGGTGAGTGTTAGCTTTGGGTGTGCTGAGTGTGAATTAGGTATAAGGTTGACCAACTGAGCCACAAGCAGTTCACGTTGAAAAACTTTTAACAAAATTCCTCCATTGGTATGAAATATATCCACACTGGGAGCGGAAATGGATTTAAAAGATATGTATCAAAATTTCTTGAAATTTATAAGTAGTTATAATGTTAAAATAAAATGAAAAAATATAAATATTAGTAACAAATAATATAAAAAGTATTACGTCAAAATATAAATGAAAAGTGACCTGTTAATAAGAAATACAAAAGTCAAGAGCCCCCAAGGAACTGCATACACGTGTGTGCTGCAAATAAAAAGGTCGCCTTTCGAAGTTAAAGACGCATACAAAAATATTCACTCCACACTACGCATACCTAGACTGCGCGACTGTATGCAGTTGTATGGGAAGGCAGTCGTGCGCCCGGGCACATCGCTCGCCTTTGCAAATACGATATGCTACCGCACAACAAATATACTTTAAATATGTAAATCGCTTTATGTTCTAGATTTTGCGGGCGTATATTCGTTGCACACCCTGAATATACGCCCCTGCCTGGTACAAAACATTAAAAAAAGACCTAAGGTAAGGACAAACAGTAAATGCTTCAGTGGTAAGCTGGAATGCCGTTCCACCAACCAGTTTCAATAACAACCATTTCTCAAAAAAATACTTTTGAGGTTCTAAATAAGGAGCAGAAAAGAACAAAAAAATATTTACCATAGCTTAGCAGCGTATTCTTGTTGAATTTGAATCTTCTCTGCTGTATCCCTTGAACTTTGGCAATGACTATATCTACCTTCACAGTACATGCGTGTTACGCAACTGACCACTCCTCAAAAGCGATTTTTATTTTGAACTAATCTTATCAAATGTGGCTAATCAAGATAAGACTTATCTTAGCCAAATTGATGTCATTTTTTACCAGTTTAAGAATGATTATCCCTATTAAGCATAATTTATAAATAAAATATATTTTTATTTTAATCCATGACCACTTCCAATGTGGAGCATATGGGGTCTCGGCAGAAGTATTCTGCGAGAACTGCTGGTTACTCAGTTGCTCAAGTTCCTTTTTTTCGAAGAGACAGGACTGAGGGTTAGCTGACCGCTCACGCTACACTTGTCATTTAAGATTGGAGGGGTGGGAGGAAATTCTTAGACATCACAAACATCTATGTCTCTGATAAATCGATTGAAAAAATGCTGTCCGTACTAGGATTTGATCCTGTGAGATACGCCACAAAAGTCAACCATGCTGACCACTGTGCTGCAGACGCGATTGCTGATTTTATAAATGATGAATGAAATTAAATTTGTGATTTATCGAAAATAATGATTTTACAACCATTTGAAATCAACCAAAAAAATACATTTTTCGATTATTGAATTTCGAAAACACGAACATTAAAGTACAATATTGAAGATACAAAATGCTTCTCTACGCTCAAAAGCGCAAGAGCATTGAGTCTGTCTTGAGTCATGGTATTTCTAAAAAAATACTTGCCTAGTAATAAGCATTCATCATTTTACTATTAACCGTAAAATAGATTTAAGCTTTGCATAAAATATCATACTGCTTTAATGTCGTAAAATATTGACGGTTTTAAAAAAAAATAAGATAAACGGATGTCTGCAATTCCATCCCATTGATCCGATCACAAGGCGTAGCGAGATCGATTAGCTTATCACTAGTCGTGTCCTAGCCCTATCCTTCGATCCCTACATTGGTAGCAGACATGGATTAAAAATAACCATCAAAAGATGTGATCATACCAGGCTTGGCAACCCAAGAGTTCAAACAAAAATGTTAAATGGAAGAGAAAAACACAAATAATAAAAACAAATCTATATATTTCTAAAATTAAATTCCTTATGTACAATTTATGAACATATATGAACATTGGCAAGTGTTCTTTGCCGATTACTCGGAGACAATTGATAGTCCTCACGGTGATCTTCAATCAGAATCTCCCGGGATACTCAAAATTGTTCCCGTCATCACACGCAATATATTAAGAGCCCTTGTTGAGTGTCAACGATTGCCAGGAGTGTCTTAGGAGTAACAACTCAAGCCTCAATTGCCTTGACGGGTCTGCAGTATAGTAGTTGTTGGCTTCCATGACAGAGGAAAAACATTTTTTATGTTTGCAATGTCTAAAAATTCTAACGTACAATTAATTCTAATTCCGTACCTAATAGATTGGCAGATCACTATAGTTGAATATATTCCCATTAGGATTTACCGTACCTAATATAAGTAATTAATCTGTAATCAGTACTATCAATGTCTGTATCTTACCCCCTTTCTGTGTCCGGTAAGAAATATTATCAAAGAGCCGAAACACAAAAATTCAAGAATCAAAAAATGGATTTCTTAAATAAATAGGTTGTTTTTTGCACTCCCTAATATTTTTCTCACCAGTCGCAGTCTGAAGAAGTGTTGAGGAATAAAAAAAACAATTCACTTATGTCTTCTTTCTTTCTTCAGCATTCGTCAAGCGTTCTCGTCGGTGTTGTTCTGATTCTTCAAAAATCTGGCTTCGGTGGTCTTCGCATTGCGTATAGCATCGCTGAGCCCTAGCCTGAACTGCTCCAGCGAAGCGACACCGAGCGCGAGGACTCGCTTGGAGCCGTCCGAGTACTGGATCAGCAGAATCACTTGGAGTTTGTTGCGTAGGATCGAATCGCGAGTGGCTTTATCCCGAGGCGGAGAGTCTTGCAGTATTCTTTGACTGCAAGCAAAAAGATATCTTAGATGATTATCGTATACTTCTGACATTTTTCAACGAGAGCTAGGCGTGCATATCGCAAAGTAAGAACTCGATATTCGTCTACGAATATATCGGAATAGCTGGAGCCACATTTACCTAATTGCCGACTAGCAGTCCGCATTGACTTGAATGTGTTTCCAGCCATTCCTATACCAATGGCGAGCTCCTTTATTGTACTACCGTTTTCGGGGATATGTATGCCAAAGTATCTGAAGCTTTCGACCCTCTCGATCATCTGTCCCTCGCTGGTCAGGGTCCTATCAGTGTCATGAAAGGTTTAATTACTCATCACATTGGTCTTACTAGTATTAATTTTTAGACCAATGCGACCTGAGTTATTTCCTAACCCATCAATAGTGTCCTGGATGTCCTCGACAGATTTGTCGAATATGACAGCATCACGGGCATATTCAAAGTCACACAGCCTCAGACCGGGACCAACAGCTACACCTCGATCAGGCAAACTATACAAAATTTAAATAAAAAAGCCTAGCTTATAACAAGCGACATTACCAATAAGAGAGGTCTATCTTCCACTGAAGCTTCACCATCTGCAGTCGCAACCTGACGCTCTGAGGAATGTCTTCAAACACGGTTTTGCTCTTCAAAATGGCTGCCAACTCGTCGCAGCACTCCCCGGAGAGTCTGAAAGCGACAATTGCAATTGTATAACGCATAGTTAATAATGAGATGTAAACTAATTCTATATTACTTTTTAATATTTTTCTAGAAGCTATTACTTTTTTTGCTTTCATCTGTATACATGTGACGCTCTACAGGCGTCGATTCCAGGAAGGAATCGATCCCAAATAGAATTTTACGCTCAATATTATATGATTACCGATTTGATTACAAATGTTAACCTTTTAAAAAATCTTTAATTCATTTGCATCACATAATAAAAAATCGATATTTGAAGAAATAACAAAAATTCAATAAAAAATATGAGAATGGCGATAGATAATTGATGACAAGATACTTCAACGTACAGGTACGACGATATTCATCAAAGGATTAATCAGTTCAAGAATCAACAGCATTATATTTTTGAATCTGTCATATCTTAAGAATCCATTTCAACGGAAGTAATAATAATAGATGTAGGTCTGATCTTATAAACGCATTGTATACAGAGTGATTTTTTTTTATCAATTTATGTTCGATTCCAATGTGGAGCATATAGCGTCAGAATGAAGGTGTGTCAACGGAAGTTTTTCAACAGATAAATGATTTTTACTCAATTGCTCAACTTCTCTGTTTTTAGACGTAGTATAGAAAGTTGTGCTGGGACAGGACTTAGTTTACGGCTCTCGCTACGCCCAATTATTTCAGGATTAGGATGGGATTTATATACATCACAAACACTGATGCCTTGAACAGATTGAAAAAAGTGTTGATCGTACTGGGAACCCCACCATGTGAGCCAACGATGTTTTTTTTTTTTTTTTATTCGATTAACTTGTTTTTCTTTCTGCATCACACCGAAGACGATATCTCCTCAATGATACAGTTAAGATACATGTTTTTAGGCACAAGTTGATAGGCAACAATAATAATAATTAAAAATATAAAGATATTAATAAAGGTTAATTAAATACATTGATTAGAAAAAACACAATATTCCTTTGTACTTCATTCCACTTTATTTAATATGTCAGGACCGGTTTCGCTCATTACGAGCATCGTCAACTGATGCTCGTAATGAGCGAAACCGGTCCTGACATATTAAATAAAGTGGAATGAAGTACAAAGGAATATTGTGTTTTTTCTAATATAATGCCTTTCCACCAAGTATTGACAGTGAACACCCTAAAAGTGATAAATACATTGAATTGGTATAACTACACGTAAAAAAAATAATTAAATAATAATAAGCAAGAATGATAGTTAATGGCACTAATGAAACAACTTTTAATTTTGAAACAGATATGATTAAGGATTGAATGGTGAGGGGAAGGTAAGGTAAACTTTTTCTCCAAAAGAAGTAGCAAATTTCTTGAAGTGACGGAAATTTTCTGGAGACGAAACTAGATCTGGATGCCCGATAGGACCATCACGGTTATATCTACTTAACGAAAACAATATACCTCTTTCAACGGACATAATCGGACAATTCCAGAGAATATGCTCTGAATCTTGATTACTGTCACCACAAGGACAGTGTGGGTTAGGTTTGATTTTAAATTTATGTAGCTTGGCATTAAACGCACCGTGTCCGGTGATAAATTGTGAGGTCCAGTGATCCAGAGAGAGCCAGGTTACATTCTGACAAAAAACAATATCTGGGAAAAAAAAATAGGTAATTCTACCACGAAGGGACTTTGACCATCGACTTTGCCAATTAGTTAAAACGGTTAGTGAGCAGAGTTTTTTCACTTTAACTTTTAAAAAATCTTGTGAATCCATCGGGTGAAGAGTTGTGAGACCAATTTGAGCTGGTTTCCCGTGCAAAAGGTGATGAATTGCAGCACGTCTTTGGACCTCTAGATCCAATGGAGTAAGTCCCAGCATTACAGGAAGACATTCTGTTGAGCAAGTTCGGTAAGCTTTTTTGTAAGGATTTTTTAATTGTATGTTATAAGTGTTAAGCATTTTAATTGTGTAATTATAATGTAATTTGTAAATCCTTTTATTGTTAGTAGTTGCTGACACCCTTTTTATTTCAATTTAACTTGTATAAATAGCACTGTTTAATTTATATGTAACATAAAAGGAGACTATTATTTGCAAGACCGGCTCATTCCAAATTCGTTGAAACCATGAATGCAATTTAGATGATAAAAACAATTTAAAAAAATATGTTTAGAAAGCAGTCTCATGTCTGGCTTGATAACCTACAAAATATCAATCCAAAGTAATGTAAAACTTAAAGTTCTTTCAAAATGTACATCGTTTTACAAAATGAAATTTAAGTTTCATGTTTTAACCATTTTGGAATGAACCGTGTTTGGAAGTCATAGCCTCAAATATCGATGCTAGAGACTTTATCTTTAAAAGCTGAAATTTTTCGACTACTATTTACTTAAAACTATCAATTTGTTACTTAACAACTTTTGCCAGCATGGTGATGGCATAAACACAAGTGGTAGTAAGCTTATTGCTCTGGATTTACCGTTTTTGGGATCAGAAAAAGTGGACGGGAAGAGCTCGCTTACTTCAAACTTTCCAGATACTCCTTCAACTCCTGTGGATCAGTATTCATGGCTTCGCGGTGGAGAAGTCTCAATAAATGACGTACGGCTAGCAGGTGATATTTTGACGTTGGATTCAAATTGACAGCGTTCAGGTTGAGGTTGTTTTCTCCTTGCATCTCTTCGAGCGTCACTGAAAAAGAATAACGTCATTAGAAATGACATATTTACCCTTCGTAATAATGTGTGATTTTAACGCGATTATCAAAGCTTCAATAAAGATTTGTAAATCGTGGCGTTGTTTTTAGCTTAGTTTGAGAAGTATTTCGTCGAAATAATCCATGACTAGCTTTAACACACATCTACCGTGAAAAAAAAGAGTGAAAGTGAAAAGGTGGGTATGAAATAATCAATGTACGTTACATTTGACGTAGGGCCGAATTTCTTCTTTGCGTATCTTCGGAAAGAATCTGGCGAGACGCTTCATCTGCGGGTCATCTATGAACTCCATTTTGTCTATGAGAGGAAATTTTACGATCGGCTCCATTTTAGGCTGTGTATATAGACTTGTGAATGATTTAAAAAGTGCACTGCTGATGATTTTCAACAAGTATGAAATTCTTCAATTGTTTTGACAGTACTCGTTTGTTTTTAAAATGTTGCCAGACGAATGATTAAAACAATGCCAAAAAGATATGTTTACAAGTATGCAGAATGTTTTTCAATACAAAATAGTTTTATATTATTTATATTAGGTACATAATTTATTTACTGGAAATTTGTTATAAATAGATCTGTGGAGTCGGGTAAAATACAGGTTAATTCAATTGTCTATTTTTTTATGAAATTAAAATATTTAAAGTTAGTTGTACATTGTAGTAATCAAAGAGTATTTTTAACGGAGTTGGAGTCACAGTATTTTTTAATGACTCCACAGTTGTGGTCGTAACATCGTTTGTAGTATTTATATTATTGTTATGTACTAAATATGATTCTAAAATTGAAATATAAAAACCAATATTTTTAATGAATTTAAACTTAACTTTGTGGAAATTGATTTAATGAGAAGTTAGATAATATGATCATTTTTAACTCCACTGCTATGTTTGATAATCGTGACAGGTGTTTCGACTTTTTGTGAAGCATCTTCAGACTCTGTTTATATACTTTTTTCAAATAAACATAAAATACATAGTGCAAACATTTTCATCGTCTTTGATCACATCTATTCCATAACCACCTTCCAAATACTATTGTTGGTATACATAGTTATTTTTATTTCGTCAAAATTTTTCACATGGAACCTTGTAGTACTCGGGTCACGACATTTTTTTCATATACAGAGCACAATATGGTCAATACGCGAAGGATTCCTGTTTTCTGCGTCTCCGCAAGGTCGTTAGGTGCCACGAATCGCTACACTAATTCAGCACTCGTGGAATATTTGTACACATTTAAATTGTGATTGACTTTGTTTGCAAAGCTTACGCGTTTGAATCCAACTAAGAGCAGTCTCATAAATTGGTTTTTAATCGATTTCTGATCGTAGACATGTAGTTTTGTGAAGCTTACAATTCTTTTCCACCATTCCTCCTATCACGAAAATGAAGGGCTGCGAAAGCGTTTAGTTGATTATCAGTCCTTCTAGTGGCGGATTAAGAAAAATTAAGGCTCCAGGCGTAATTGAATTTGTAGCATTTTTTTAATCGATTTATCAATTTTTGTTCGGAGGCATAAGTGCTTGTAATATTTTTAAAACTATACTCCAACTAGCGATAAGCTAACCACTTTTCCTGTTCTAGGCTATCGCTTAGCCATAAAGTGACGTAAATTACGGTTTCTGAAAATTATAATACACACATACATTGTGTATTGAAATCTGTTAATATGAATAAAAAATATTTTAGTTCTACGCAAAAGTTCAATTGAAATATGTGATGGTCTTTATACCCATATTAAAAAGTATTTTTTGTTTAATTTTAAGTACCGAAATACCGATATTTTTGCATTCAATCGAATACCTATTATTTTTACTATTTTACCTATTACCTAAACACATTTTGTATAACAAATTCGTAACACAGAGGTTTCCTGTCAAATGCGATTCAAATTTAGAAAATGATGTAAGAAATATCGATCCAATCATTCCATAGTTTTTCGCTTGTGGAAAAGCACTCTGAAGCTAGAGAATTCATTTTTACACTGCTACGAAAGTATTAATCCTTGTCTGTGAACAATTCCTACAAAACTAAACTAAATTAGACCGAATTAAACGTTTTACAAGAAAAAGTACGCGAGTTATACGTCGTGTTAACGTATTTTACATTTCAAAACACAGAAATCCTGCGCCATTATCAAATCGGTAAGGAAGAATTATTTATTTATTATTTTAATTTTATTACCAGAGTATATCACGAAGACATGCCTTTACTTTACTAATAATAAATAATACTATCAATAAAAAATATTTAAAAAACACTTTCACGCTATTACGTTTGATTTATTATTAAAATATAAACTTAATTGAAAAATTAGGTGCATTGCAAAACATTCGCCAGTGTAATTTAGTTGCTCATTTTTTTCGGATACGTATTTTAGAACATTAAAAAGTAAATATGTTTGACATGTATTAAAATCATTATAATGCTGCTAATTACAATGTAAATCTGTAAAAAAATTAACAACAAATAGGTTAATGCCAAACTATCATATATGTAAATCAGGGAAACCGATAATTTACGTAAAATATGAATAAAATAGTCAGTATAAAAAGTCAACATAATATGTCACATAGAACTCTTTAGAACAAACCATAGAGAAAATTCGAAATATGGCCGACAAGTGTTTCGTAATTTGCATGAATTGTCGGTGTTTTTTTTTGCGGGATTTAGTCATTTTAAGAAGGAGGGAAAGAGTGGAATGTTGTAAAGCATGTGTGGCAAACCTTTTAGCAGCCGGGCCAGATTTTAGAAATGAGATTTCCTACCGGGCCGTTTTTTTTCTTAAATTTCTTTTATTATGCAAAGCAAACAAGAAATATATTGTTTTTTAAGATGATAGAACAAAAATGAGAATCAAACATATATATTAGATTAGAGTTAGGCAATACAAATAATAATAATAAAAAATAAACAAAATATAATAAATTTTAGTGAGACGTCTGATTTTGTTTGACAGAACAAAGTGCATCAATGTTGATAACGATTGATGTTGTTGCTACACGCAAACAGTTTTCCAAACGATCATCAGAGATTCGTGTTCTCGTTTGAGATTTAATATGCTTCATTCGGCTAAAAAGCTGTTTCCAAATAGCGAGATCATCGATTAAAGCATGTTTGTAAAATACAAGATATTTCTCATTTTTTTTTTGTTAAACTTTTCCAAGCCAACCTGATTGAATTTCTCCTTAACTGTGCATCACAACACATTTCACAAAGTCCCATTTGTAAAATTCCTGGAAATAAATTAACGTCTACAGAGGATGGGGTTGCAAATGCAGCAAAAAAATGTCACAATAGTTGAATCAATGTATTGAGATACTTCCTTAAACGAGATATGATACGAACTACGCACGTTGGAATGTTCTTTTGGTGGTTTTATGTACACTGAAAAAAAAAGTGTGCATATGCTCCGCGGGCCACAAGTAGACACCCAGCGGGCCGCGGGTTGGCCACCCTTGTTGTAAAGCATATTTGTCTAATTGCGTATTGTTAATAATTAATAAATTATGGAATTTTCTGATAATATCGTATTTCTGATTGAATAGTTTTATTGCATGATTTACCTTCACGCAACTATATTATAAAATTACCGTAACATTTTTTTTATAGAATATTCTAGTGTTAACTGATAGATAATGTTTAACTTTTCCGGTTCTAAGCTCAAGAAATGCGACCCCAATACCCACATTTTCTTAAATATCTATTAAATAAATATAGGTGATACAATGTTTATAATTAAGGTATTCTTATATCATAGTTTTTTGGACCTTTTGTAGTTTATATAAATACGCGATAACGAGATAAGCGCCCGCTTATCAGCGATCGTTTGTAAGATAGCTAGGCTGAACGCCGATGAACGCGTCAGTTGCAAATTAATATTTGCACTGGAATGACGTCTTTTTTTTACGCGCAACTTAAAATATGATTATTTATTAAAAAAACCACGGATTTTTAAAAAAAAAATGTATGAGGAATGATGCAGAGAAATATTTTAAAGCTCTAAACTACTTTTTTTTTGAAATTCATAAGAATAAGACAATAACGAGGAAACCACTGGGGTCCCTAAACGACCCCATAGGTAGAGAAGTAATTTTCTAGTCTCTGAGCCGCAAGAGTTAATGTAAATCATTTAATACTGCTCTCATAGAAAATGCATTTTTTTCACTTTTAATGTGTTCACTGTCAATACTTGGTGGAAATGAATTATATATTATATTTAAAAAAAAACACACACACTATTTTGTCATATTTTCACATTTATTTAATAAAATGATCAGGACCGGTTTCGCTCAACACGAAAATTTTCAACTTGAATTCAACAGATAATATGAATTAATACATGTAGAATTATGTACTACAAAAGAGTGTTTTGTTTTTTTGGATTACTTTTTATTTTTATTGGAAACATTATAAAATAGCTACGACAAGACTAGCGGTAAGCTAATCGCTCTCGCTAAGCCCCATCAATCTAAGATCGGATGAGTGTTTGGTGGTAATTTCAGATATAAAATACATCTATAGATCAATTGAAAAAAACAATTGTTCATGTTGTCCATACTGGTGATCCAACCGCCATTTTAGCCAACGACGTTGTCATTGGATCACTTAACCGACAGTAAGATACGCATTTTAGTAGACATTAATTAACCTAGGATAAATTTTGTTGTATACCCAAGCCCGGTCCTAATATGAAGCAAATGCCTTCTAAGCTCGAGGTAAATTGAAATCACAAACACCCATGTATTAATTAGGTCTCAAATTTAATTTTAAAAAATCCAAATTTAGAAAAATACAAAAAAAAACCCAGACACACTTGGTCGGTAGAGCAAGCTCTAACCAACTATACCAGTGCTTCTCATTATTTTTGTGCGCGTGACCCTTTTTGGGTGTCTTTATTTGTCTTCCTATAAAAAAATCGAATTTCAAAAACTCAACATTGCGAATTTCCAGAATTTACCAGCGCGAGATCTTTTTTTTAGCTTCTTCCAATCCAAAATTACAAAAAACTTGCTCGTGCCCCCCCCCTAAACTGTGCTGTGGCTCCCCAAAACAAAATAAATCTCTGTGCTCCCCCCCCCGTTGACAAACCCTGAACTAGACGACAGCGGGCGAAAAATGGCTAGATTAGCTAATCGTTTGAGTTGGGCTTCGTTATTTGAAAATTGTGAAGGTGGTAGGGAATTTATAGACACCACAAACACCAACATCTTCGAACAGAAATCAATTTTAAAAAATGCGGTTCGTACTGGGAATGATGTTTTCACTGCCGTGTAGATTCTTGAAATAATTTAAGACTTCGACTGAAGGTGGTTGGTAGAATTTCAATATTAAATTCGAATCGTTCAAATTATGTACATTCTCACAGATTTTGTCACTAACGACCCGGGTTTCGCCTTTTGGCATCTTCAGGCGTTCAAGTGCACGGATGAGCTTGAACTGAACGGATGAACTTAAACCCGGGTCGTTAGTGACAAAATTTGTGTGAATGTACACAATTTGAACGATTCAAATTTTATATTGAAATTCCACCAAGCACTTTCTTTCAGTCGAAATTTTCAGTCAAGTCAGTTCAAGTTCATCCGTGCACTTGAACGCCTGAAGATGCCGAAAGGCGAAACCCTGGTCGTTAGTGACAAAATCTGTGAGAATGTACATAATTTGAACGATTCGAATTTGATTCTTGAAATTTTGGGTACCAAAGGATAGATTGCGTTTGGCGCTCGGGCAGTGAAAGGGTTGAAACTGATATCCAGGAATATGCAAAGAGCATGCACTGCAGCTATGCTTACGGGTAGACTTTAACAGCAGTGGCGAACCCGTGACCTGCGGGTCAACCGTTGACCCGCGAGACAACGTGAATCGCTGAATGCTGAAACGTTCATAGTCAATTATTATTCAACGGTATCTGTCTTTTTTATTTAATAGTTATAAAATACTCTTGACTGTTTTTTACACAATATACCTTTCAGAAAAAACTGCGAAAAAAATGGTTCCCTACATTTTGATATAAAAAATCGCGTAAAAAAGAGTAATAATGAAGACACAATAAGTAAATTACGTGTTTCGTCTCTTTGAAAAGCATCATCACACTTAACCTTATTAAGGTTTACGAATGAATCTAACTAAAAGTTATCAAATTAAATTTTATATTGAAAATGAACTGCCGCAAAGTTGTCGCCGAATCCATTGAAATGTGACAGGGCATAATTCGCTTTCATCGCTAAAAATGTCTGACATGTTAAGCGTGTTAGGATCTCATAAAGCCTTTTGTTTGTTACTACTGTATTCTGCTGTTGAATTTGTTATTATTAGGAAATCCGTTATGCGTTTCTGTGTTTTTTATTTGTCTAAGAATACAGTAGGCCCTCGACTTTCGCACATAATTGTTTTCTGAAAATGTGTGAAAATGCTCGAAAGTAGAGGGATGTAAAAAACTGTATGGGGTTCGGTATGCTTATGTCACGGAATAGTAGATATAAAATGAGATTGTAGCGAAAATTAATTTGCAAAAAAAGGTATACTTCCCTGCCAGGTTTACAGAAAGACATTACGTGTTTCTACGAGAATTGCTTGTAATTAAAAACTTCATATAAAAAAACGTAAAAAAATACTTTGTTCCCTTTGTGTTTTGAACCATGCTTTGAGATTTATGATAGCCAAGAAAGTTCTTTGTGTTTTTTTTTGTTCAGTCTAAAAACAGTGAAATAAGTATATTCGATAAATAAAAAAAACATTAATTTAAGCTTTTTTAAGTTTTATTTAAAAAAAATTGACAACCCCTTGTGCGAAATAGCGAAATGTGTGAAAGTCGAGGGCCGCCTTGTATAGTATTAACCCTACAAGGACGAGCGTCACCATATATGGTCACAGTAAACACCGTTGTCTATTGATCCCACTATTCATCCCTTTTCTACCTGAATATCGCTGCTTTCACTTATATTTGATTAAGAAGGGTACAGACTTCAGTAAGTCATCAGCAGCGGGGACAGAAACGGCCACCAAAAGCACATGCGATTTTTTGAATTTCAGTTTTTTTAATGGAATTTTTGAAACCAAATTATTTACAGTTCTTTTGCCAATATATTTTTATTGAAATTATGTTGATCTAAAGAGGCTAAATTGTAAATATTTTTAAAAAATTCACGTTTAGCTATATTTCAACTCAGAATGTTTGCGTGCCCATACGGTCACGCTCGTCCTTACTACTGTCCGTACACAATATTACACGGTAATAAAAGGATGATAGGAATAAAAGTTATCCGTGATTTCAATATGGCTTAAAAAATATTTTTTTTATCGAAATAAAGCTCTCGTTAGCTTAGTTAGTTAAACTTTTTGGTGGACCGTGTTATTTCAAAACCGTGTAATATAAATCGAGTTGGGAGAAAAATATATATCAGACACTTATTTACATATCGACCGTGGAAAGGAAAAAGGACGTAACCCACATTTTTTTAAAAACAGCTATTATTCGATAATCACAAAATGACGATTAAGTATTTTAATTTAGATTTTATGTTTGAAAAAATAAGGGCTGCGAAAATTTTGTTTGTTAAATACTTGAAAAAGGTTTTTTTTTGCAAAATTAATTAAATTTATGTAAGATAAAGTCAATTAAGGACCGGCTTAACCGTCTCCGTGCACTTCAAGGTTGTGTACATATATTTCATAATTTGCCTCTGACCCAAAATCATCAAAAAACGTTTTTCGTGTCCCCTGTAGAATTTGTTATTTATTTATTGTTAAAAAATAAAATTGTAGTACTTGACATAACAGCTGACGCCAATTTGCCATGTACTTGACAAATATAATGAGACAATATATATATATATATATATTTTTTTAACCATGTCCGCTCCAAATGTGGAGCATATGGACTCCTAATGGAGTTTATCTCAACAGAAGTGTTTCTACGAGAATTGCTTGTTACTCAGTTGCTCAACCTCTCTTTTTCCAAAGAGAGTAGGAATATAAGGAAAAGGGCTAGGACAGGACTAGTGGTTAGCTAATAGCTCTCGTTACGCCCCGTTCATATGATAGGATGGGTGGGAGGGGGGAATTCAAGACATCACATACATCCATGTCTTTGAACAGAAATTCATAAATCGATTGAAAAATCAATTTATAAAACTGCCCGTACTGGGATTCGAACCCGTGACCTCCGTAGCGGTAGCCAACGACGTTGACCACTCAACCACACAGGCGGCAAATATATAATAAAACTACATAATACATCAAAATCAACACACAAAATCAAGAAATAAAATAGTAAAATTTAACAAACAGTTCACAAATACTATCACTAAAAATGTCCACTTCTCTAGGCAATGAGTTGATCAATCGAACGGCCCTAGGAACTGGTGACTAGGGTTTCCAATCCCGGGATTTCGGGATTGGTTAATTTTCAATCCCGGGATTGGAATTAAATAAGGGATTGGACGCCCTACTGGTGACTCATACCTCCTAAGCGAGGTATAATTTTTAGACTAGAAATAAAAGTTTTTGTTATGTTTGGGTTACGTCCTTTTTCCTTTCCACAGTCGATATTAATTGAGAATTTTTCCAAATTCTAGATTTGGTTATTTTGTACTTGAATGAAATCATTTCGAATGATGTCTCAATTGAATGACGTCATTTTATTCAAATCAACAAAAAAATATTCACTCTTAATGGTGGAAAATCAATTTTACAATAATAGCACCTTCCAAAGTCGCTAGATTCGTACATGCAAAAACCTTGGCCTATCAGAAAATTCTGTTGACCTAGGGCAAAAAAATTCGACGTAATAAATTGCGCAAATCGATATTTCATTTTGTCAGAAATTCGCTCGGATTTTAGGTAGGTAATAGGTAAAATTTTAGTTTTTATATGCCTAAGTCAATTGGCAGAACTCCATTTTTTTCGTTAGTTAAAAATATGGATCGCAATACCGGTTTCCTAGTGATGTGCTGTTAAAATTTCATCAACCGGCTCGCACTTTGGTAAACACTGAGGTATCCAATCCCGGCCCTTTTTTTGATGCCGGGATTTCGGTATTCGGAACACTCAGCATAAATTGCTTTTCCATGAATTTTCGAATGCAAAATCACAGGACTTTACGGGCTTACTTATAATTAGGGCTTGTCGGTTTTCAAAAACCGATTTAAAATATGGTTTTTTGGCAAAATTTGCGACTTTCGAAAACCGGTTTTTTTCAAATGCGTAACCGGTTTTTAATATATTTTTTATAATTTTAACTCTCGCGGCTCGGAGACTAGAAAAATACTTCGCTGCCGATGGGGGTCGTTTAGGGACCCCAGTGGTTTCCTCATTATTGGCCTTATTCTTATGAATTTCAAAATAAAAAAAATAGTCTAAGGGCTTTAAAATATCTCTCTTCATCATTTCTCATACATTTTTTTTTACAAAAATCCGTGTTTTTTTTTAATAAATAATCATATTTTAAGTTGCGCGTAAAAAATACGTCATTTCAGTACAAATATTATTTGCAACTGACGCGTTCAGCCTAGTTATCTTACGAACGATCGCCGATAAGCGGGCGCTTATCTCGTTATCGCGTTATCGCGTATTTATATAAACTACAAAAGGTCCAAAATACTATTAATTATAAACATTGTACCACCCATATTAAAATAGATATTTAAGAAAATGTGGGTATTGGGGTCGCATTTCTTGAGCTTAGAACCGGAAAAGTTAATAAAAACGTTAATATTTTGACTTGATTTTGTCACGGTTTCAAATAAAACAAGATGAAATATATATGTACTGTACATAGTTTATTATTCAGTGTACAATGTAAAACCTTGAAGTGCACAGAGACTTCTAAACTGGTGTTTAATTGACATAATCTAATATTAATTAAAGAAATTGACAAGGAAAAGTCTTTAGTCTTTTCCCTTGGTTTTAATATTTTACAAGGTCATCTTTTTGAAACTTAAAAGCTAAATTTAGATACTAATTCGGCATTTGCAGCTTGCATCCTTTTGATAGAACGTGTATCAAGTTTGATACATTGTGATATATTGATATTTTTATCAAGAACTGCTTGTTACTCATTCGCTCAACCTATTTTTTTACGAAAAGAGTAGGGATGATTGAAAGGATAGGGCTAAGACAGGACTAGTAGTCAGCTAATCGCTCTCGTTATTTTAGAATTAAGCGGGTGAGCGGAAGGTAATTTTTAGATATTGAATTGACATTTACTTGGTAAAAATTCATTGCAATAAAGTAAAAATTAGTTTTACAGTTTAAAGCTATTTCATCGTGCGCCATCGTCAGAACTATGTTTAAGCCTACATTTGCTCAGCTATATATACTGGATTAGAAGAGATACACGATACATCTTGTTGCTTACTCTAACACCCTAATTTTTATTACAATTATAGTTTTACATTTATTAAATATGACTTTAATATTTGTGTGTTTCCAATGACGATAAGCTAATGAAATTTTAATTAGGATAAATTAAACTGATATTTATTATTAAGTACATTATAATTGTAATATGAATTGGGACGTTAGAGTGAATAACAAGATGTATTGTGTATCTCTTCGGAGGCGATATACACTCATCCCCCGATTTACGCGGTAGATACGTTCTTCAGAAACCCGCGTTAATAGAAACCGTGTAAAAAAGGCGTATTACTTTTAAGTGGTTCAGGATTTTTTTTTGTATGCCATTGCCAAACCATCTGCTTTCCCAATCTACAATTGTGATTTTTTTTCCAAATTTCTGGAACTGTCAGCGGTTGATCGGCGTCTACTTCGGTCAAAATGGTTGGTTTGTTTTCTGTAAATCCATGTCCGCTCCCAATGTGGAGCATATAGCCACCTAATGGAGGTATCTCAACAGTATTTTTTTCTACGAGAACTGTTTGTTACTCAACCTCACTTTTTTCAATGTGAGTAGTAGGGAAAGAAGGATAAGGCTAGAACAGGACTAGTGGTTGGCTAATCGCTTTTGCTACACCCAATTATTAAAGGATCAAAAGGATGGGAGGAGAGGAAATGATGTGAATTGACATCACAAACACCCAGTCTTCGATCACAACATTGAATTGAATAATTCTCAAATTCACTGCGATCTGACCGGGAATCGAACCCAGACCTGCGTGAAAGGTAGAGCAAGCTCTAACCAACTGGGCTACGGCAGGCGACTTTTTACACAATTAAAATACATAATATTTTTATCCTTCCATCCCTACTAAGATTACTCTTCGATTATTTTTTTTTGTGAAAATGAGTAACAACCAGTTTTCGTTGAAAATCTTATGCTGAAAATATCATGACGAATAATATTCATATTAAATTCACGTAATCGAAGCCGTCTGTGTCGATCGCCTCGATTTAAATCACCCTGCAAAGGGGATGAGTCACTTTCGTGACACACAAACTCCATTTCCACGCAAATGTGGTACTTAGTAACGACACTGCGTCATTGCCGGGCACTGGAAGTATCGATTCAACAAACTTACATCAAAGTATGTCACAATAATTTTGTTGTGCTGTGGCTTATGACGTTTTTTATTATTTTAAATTTCGAAATCAGTACAAAATTATTTCATCCATAGACAAAGTTATTTAAATTTTATCTATTTTAATAAGGCACTATAGTTCAAAGGCATGGGTGCGTGTGGTGCCTAAAAAATACCCCCCACTCTTCCATTAGTAAACCACTAGTTCTGTTCTAGCCTCTATCCGTTCATCTGTAGAGATAGATAAAGGAATAGAAACTGAGTAACAATCACTCCTCGTTGGAAAGTTTTTTTTTTTTTTTTTAATTAGGGTATAAATAATATTAAGTAACATGTGTCGGATCCTATGGCGCAGCGGACTTCACGGGTTCGATCACTAGTCCCGTCCTAGCCTTGTCCTTCTATCCCTACTACTCTCTTTTGGAATAGTGAGGTTGAGCGAATGAATAGTACTTAAACAGTTTTTGTAGAAAAACATTTGTTAAGATACCTCTATGTTTTTTTTTACCCTCTGTGAATAGGGTTGCCACCTTTTTCTGGGACAATTCCGGGACAAATAGCTCAAAACTGTTTTTTTTTTAATTCACCGAGGAATTTTAAATCCCCGATTTTGTATACTTTTTCCCAGAATATCCCGAAAGACCTTTTTTTTTTAGCTCAATTAAATCCTCAATTAGTTCAAAATTTCCGGGACAATTTAGCATTCATCCGGATCGATCCGGGACAGCGCTTCCAATTCCGGGACGATCCCGGCCATTCCGGGACAGGCGGCAACCCTATCTGTGAAGCATATAGTCTTCTAATTAAGTTATTCTCATAAGAAGTTTTTTCAACGCGAACGGATTGTTAGTCAGTTTCTCAACCGTTTTTTTAAAGAGAGTAAGGATAGAAGGATATAGCTAAGACAAGACTAGTGGTCAGTTAATTTAATAAATTAAGCCGCTGATCCGTGACTAAAACTAACAACCTTGACCACTCGGCTACGAAGCGAAAGAGTTTATATCGTACTGATTGAAATGCATAATAAATCGGCCACACTGTCGCGAAATATGAATCGATGACGTTCCCCTGTCTCCCAAGGATTGTCAGGGAAGATTCAATAAAATAAATCATCCTTATATGCAATTAGAAAAAAACACGTATTATTAAAGATCAGTACAGAACGGGTTAGGACGGGGGTGGGGATCCTTTTCCTCTCGAAAGGCCACATTCATTTTTCTGATTCGACATAAGGCCGCAGTAAACATTGACTGGGGAATCTTTGGCCGGAAACAGGAATTTACGGTCAGAATATGTCAGGAATTTACGAATTTACATAAATTTACAGAATTACAAAATTGGCTAGAACGCCCCACCAGAGTAGCCAAAAGGCCGCAGTTTCCCCACGCCTGGGCTAGAAACTAACTCAGGTCGCATTGGTCTACAAATTAATACTATTAAGACCAATTTGATGTGTAACAAAATCTGTCATGACTCTGATAGGACCCAGACCAGCGCGGGACAGATCATTGAGAGGGTCGAAAGCTTCAGATACCTTGGCGTACATATCCCAGAAGACGGAAGCACAAAAAAAGAGCTCACCATTCGTCTAGGAATGGCTGGAGCCACATTTGTATTCGATTAAAACTAAATGCCATATGTTCAACGCTGACATTCTGCCGGTACTGCTTTACGGTAGCGAATCATGGCACTTGACGAAGACGTATGCTTAGCTTCAAAAACATATGCTTGCGTCGGATGATGGGGGTGAGGTGGTTTGATTTTGTGAGGAATTCGGAGATTAGGGAACGTACAAGACAGCGCCCCGTCACGTCAGTGGTTATTTATTTATTTATTTATTTGTGAAAAAAATAAAATTACAGTGCATGACATAACAGCTGACGCCAAATCGCCAAGCACTTGAAAATTATAAAAAGACAATATATAAAATAAAAATACACAGTACATCAAATTCAACATAAAAAATCAAGAAATATAATAGAAAAATTTATCAAACAGTTCACAAATACAATCACTAAAAATGTCCACTTCTCTAGGCAATGCGTTGATTAATCGAACGGCCCTTGGAACTGGTGACTCATACCTCCTAAGCGAGGTATAAGTTTTCAGAAATAAAAGTTTTTGCTCATAGTTTCGCCCACGTAAGAATAAACTGGGAGCATGTAAATTAATAGTCGTGAGAATTTCAGGATTATTAACTCGGCCCCGAAGAAGAAGAGAAAAATGCTTTAAGCTTGAAAAAGATCTTCGAGCTTCAAGAGAGTGAAACGATAACATTCCTAAAAGAAATTTAGTGGGGTAGTATTCCTTTAAGGAATTATCAAAGGGAAAGAATTTAAATTTTTTGAAATAATAATATCTTAGAAATTTCTTATGGACTCTCTCTAATTGCAGCTTGTATGAACTTTCATATGGGCTCCAAATGATGGATCCATATTCAAGCGTACTTAAGACCAAAGAAACATAAAGCGTGCGAAACACAGTTGGGTTTTCAAAAGGTTTACTTTGTCTAACAATAAATCCAAGGAGTTTGCTTGCACGCAGTGCAATAGTTATGTAGAGACGTTGGAACTGGCTGGGTATCGTACTGCGAATATGGTCAAAGAAGAAGAAGACATAATGTAGTGATTTAAGAAAATGCTTTCCACCAATAATTGTCACTGATTTTTTGCATGACCCCAAATGTTTAAAAAAATAAAAAATGTTTATATTTAAAAAAAAATTAGGTGTGTAATTATTATGAATATATTTTTTTGTTTTTTTTCAGATTGGCGTCGCTCCAGGGCCCTTGTAGGGTTTTAAAGTGCCCATTTAAAATAAATATCAAATAATAAAATAAGTAATATTTTTCTACAAAATATCTATAAATGAGGGAGTAAATATTTAATTTAATTTAACCACGACTGTACTGATATTAAATAAAATTTAATAAGCAAATATTTTACCTTTTTTTTGTTTTTTAGAAAAAAATATTAATATGTAAATTTTTGATACAATTAATCAATTTCGCCTGAAAGAACATTTTTTATTAAAAATCGTGAATAATTGAATAGAAAGGAGGGGCATTTTATAAGTTCAGGGGGGGTGTGATCGCTCCTCCTATTTAATTGCGAAGGAAGAAGTTAATATCACAAAAATAGGTAAGCCGGGGACAGCGTTCGGAAAGGGGGGGTCGAGTCCAATGAGCAGGGTGTCCTGCCCAGCGTCGATCGAGCATGTTACTATAGAGGGTGGCGAGGGGTGCGAGCGCGGCAGGGTCAGCCGTCGGCGGTGCGTCAAAGGGACTAAGTGCAGCCATTACGTGTTTGTGGACCAGTGCTACGAGTTCGGTCTTCCCATTTCTTTAGCGGGAGGTGTTGGGGCAACGTCAGGATGTCGCTGCCCAGGGAGTGGAGCTTCGTTCAGGTAACTGCCCTTTACATTATTACAGACTTGGTTTACAGATCGATAGTCCAGTTCGCTAGTCAGACTTCTCTTAATAATCGAAAATTGAGTTGAATATGCAGTCATATTGTGTAAAATCTTGCGCTCTATTGGGTCCAGGAATCAGATGTTAGTGCCGATAAGCATCTAAAGCAGTGGATGGAAACCTGCGGCCTCGTGGCTACTCTGATGCGGCCTTGATCAAAAAATAATACCCAAGTGTTTGAGAAAAAGAGCGTAATCAACTATATAATACTACTAATCTATACGTAAGAGACAGTTTTCTGAATACCATAAATGGTATTAAAATTGTACTTTTTGTTTCCCGAAAAATCTACACTTAGAACCTTTTTGTTCTAAGTTTGCGATTTGTGTTCTTATATCTTTATTCGTTATCCATGTTGTTACAAAAATATCTTCAATAATTAATCTCGGCTCGATTGGGACAAGCGGAAAAAAACGGGGCGCACTATCAGCCTGGTACCGTTGCTCCCATGTTAATAGATTCACGTACAAATTTGCGAATAGTTGTTTTTTAACTTTGCTTTGGGTAAATATAATACGATTGCTTGGTCGATAGACCGAATAATATTTGGCGACATGCGACGCAGTAATTTTGCAAAGAAATACTTATTTTTGGATACGTTTATTGTTAAATTTGGTATACACTAGGGCAGGGTTTCTCAATCTTTTTCTGTAATGGAACACTTTAACGCGAATCAGGAAATTTTAACGGCAATTTTTTTTAAGTTGGGTAATTCATAATATGTAGTATGAATACAAACAAATATTTTAATATGGTGTGGTGTTCGGTGATTTTAATTTCTTCCTTGCAAAATAAAAAGGAAATATTGCTTCGCATAAATAAGTTGTGTAAAACTGAAGTAAAACAATAATAACTTATATTGACACATTTGAAGATTCTTGCGACAAACCCGCCAAGAATGAATTGAATGACATCTATGTCAGAATCACTGATGAACTCCATCAAATATTCATAACCATTTGCGTGGAATGCTGCATAAGCATGCTGGTATTGCTGTCACCGAAAATGGATTGCGAATAGGGCATCCAATCCCGGGATCCCGTTAAATTTTCTGATCCCGAAATCCTGGGGATTGATACGGTCGCGATCCCGGGATTGAGAAAATTTGAGGAAATCCCGAAAATTGACATTGGGAAATTGTGGATTTCAAATTTTGGGAAAAAAATTCGGGATCTCGGGATTGATTAATTTTCAATCCCGGGATCCCGAATGGAAAAAGGCTCCGGTATTGGACACCCTAATTGCGATCTAAGTAATCATATTCAGGTTATGTGGACCACCAGTGTTCCGCGGAACGTGGTTTGGAAAACCCTGGAAAAATTTGGAAGAACAGGTCTTCGAATTGCAATATTTTCTAAAACTCGGTTGACAAATGCGAAATCGGCATATTGATTAAAATACCAATAAAATATTTTTTTTTTTATCATAAACAATGCTTTCTTTTTTTAAAAAGGTGCCGGAACTCACTTTTTTCTAATTTATGTCAATATATTTCCTATATGCCGCAGCGTAACAACGTTGCCACACCGTTAATAAATAAAACTGTCTGAAAAAAAAAAAATATGCCATAAAAAAAAAACACTTAATATTTATAATACGACCTGGCAATTTTTTTCGCGCTTGCGAAATCTAAAAAAAATATTATCTAAAATTGAGTATATACCCCCCCCTCGCAATCTAAAGAAGATTATTCTTCATCCAGACTGTCAACAGGTAGGTTGTGTTTTCCGCTGATTTTCTTTTTTGATTGGCTAATTCTAAGAATTGGTTGGCTTTTAAATTAATTTCTCGGTCGCATGATTTTTAGGTTTTGACGGATCAACAACGACTTTTCTAAAACCAATGACGACTTCTTGTTGGCGCATCCCTCAATTTACCTCACCTAATAAAAAGAACTGTACAGTTGTTTATTTTTTAAGATTTACATTGCTGGCTTTTTAAGAGAATGCAAGGTGTTTTTATTTGGTTTATATATCTTATCACTTTTTTGCCATACTATAAAGACTTTCACTGAGCAACGAGGACTTGTTGTTAGTCTATCACTCTCAGCATTTTCTAAAATATACTATAAATGAGAAGTTGTTGACTACAATCGCTTAAAATTGATGAATAAAAAAAAATGATTTAGCGATAAAGAGGACTACCTGTCAGTCAATATCATGGTTGGCTTTTTAAGAGAATGCAAGATTTCATTATTCGGTTTCTCAGACTTTTCTAAGATATACTACTATAAATGAGAAGTTGAGTACAATCGCTTAAAATTGTTGAATGAAAAAAAAATATTTTAAAGAGGACTACCTGTCAGTCAATCACATGGTTGGCTTTTAATGAGTATGGAAGATATCGTATCACTTGTTGTGCACAAAAAAGGTTTTGACAAAACAACGAGGACTTGTTGTTAGTCTATCACATGGTTGACTTTTTAAGTTTTATGCAACTGTTAGCTTTCTATATCGTAAAACTTCCTTGACAAAATACAATGATTTTGATAGAGTAACGAGAACTTGTTGTTAGTCCATCCCTCTGAAAACTTTTATGAGATAAAAGTATGCAAGGAGTTGGTACAGTTGCTTAATTTTTTTTAAATAAAAAAAATAAGATTCGTAGAGGACTACCTGTCAGTCAATCTCATGGTTGGCTTTTTAGGAGAATGCAATATTTCATTATTCGGTTTATATATCTTATAACTTTTTTGGTATAGTAAAGAGACTTTCACACAGCAACGAGGACTTGTTGTTAGTCTATCCCTCTCAGACTTTTCTAAGATATACTATAAATGAGAATTTGTTGAGTACAATTGCTTAAAATTGTTGAGTAAAAAAAATGATTTAAAGAGGACTACCTGTCAGACAATCACATGGTTGGCTTTTTATGAGTATGCAAGATACCATATCACTTGTTCTACACAAAAAAGGTTTTGACAGAACAACGAGAACTTGTTGTTAGTCTATCACATGGTTAACTTTTTAAGTTTTAAACAACTGTTTGCTTTCTATATCGTATAAATTACAACATACAATGATTTTTACAGAGTAACGAAAACTTGTTGTTAGTCTATGCCTCTGAAGGCTTTTATGAGATAAAATTATTCAAAGAGTTGTTAAGTACAGTTGATAATTTTTTTTAAATAAAAAAAATAAGATTCGTAGAGGACTACCTGTCAGTCAATCTCATGGTTGGCTTTTTAGGAGAATGCAATATTTCATTATTCGGTTTATATATCTTATCACTTTTTGGTATAGTAAAAAGACTTTCACACAGCAACTAGGACTGGTTGTTAGTCTATCCCTCTCAGACTTTTCTATGATATACTATAAATAAGAAGTTGTTGAGTACAATCGTTTAAAATTGTTGAATAATAAAAAAAGATTTAAAAAGGACTACCTGTCAGTCAATCACATGGTTGGCTTTTAATGAGTATGGAAGATATCGTATCACTTGTTGTACACAAAAAAGTTTTGACAAAACAACGAGGACTTGTTGTTAGTCTATCACATGGTTGACTTTTTAAGAGTATGCAGGATATACCTATTTGGTCAATATAATATCACTTGCTCAACCTCATAAATATATTTTGACGGAGCAACGAGGACTCGTTGATAGCCCATCCTTGGGAAGGCTTTTCTAAGATTATACTATTCAATAGTTGAATGTAAAAATATGTTTAGATTTTTGGCAATATGCAAGAAAGACTTATTTGGTATGTATAATTTATCACTTGTTAGACATTGTAAACAGATTTAGATGGAGCAACGAGGACTAGTTGTTAGTGTTTCACTCTAAGTGTCTTACTAAAGAGTGAAAGATACTGAAAGTCGCAGGATGTTCCACTATGCACTGGTATTACCGTATGTTTTTTCTCCGAGAACTATTTGTAGTCCAGTTGCTTTACCTCTTATTTTCGAAGGGGGTAGGGATATAAGGAAAGAGCTAGAATAAAATAATGGTTAACAAAGCATAGATTTACCGAATTTAATTTGTTTATTTCTTATAAATATTAAAAAATATTAATAATAAATTTTGTAGATTTAATAAGAGTTATAAACTTTTTGTCCGCTCACACTATGGAGATTTTTTATTAATGTATTAGACGCCTCTTAAGACTAAAACGAACTTAGTCCTGTCCTAGCCTTATTCTTCTATCCTAACCCTCTTTGACATAACAGGGCTGAGAAACTGAGTAAGAAACAGAGGAAAAACTTCTGTTGACATACTCCAATTACGAACCATATGCTCCACATTGGAAACGGACATGAAAATAAAAATCATCATTCAAGGCATTAAAAATAAATTTATTATTTCACTTGGGGGTACATGGTCTAGTTTTTGCTTTGAAAGGGGTCCATGAGCATAATAGGTTTGGGAATCACTGATTTAAATAAACAACCAACCAACAATTTGCGCGATTTTTTTATAATTGACTTTAAAAAAATACAACTTTTTAACCACTGCGCCATATTTATTTGGGTCAAAGAAGGCTTTATTAACAGCAATATTTAGCGAATGGTTAAAATAGGAAGAATTTTGCAATGTGAATGCTCCCCATAGGAACGCAAAGGTTAAAATAATCTCTCTATTATTATTTTCTTAACCTCGCATCTAAATACGTTGAATTCGCATATATGCATGCAATTATGCTAAGAATGAATGTTTATGAATGGTTGGCCCCATCCTTGGCTACATGGCTACACCCATCCTTGGCCTTGGCATGGCTACACCCATCCCTCGATTTACGCGGAAGATACGTTTCTTCACAAACTCGCGTAAACGGAATTCGCATAAAAAGACAACTTAGTCCACTGTATAAAAGTTGATTTCATATTAAATTTGGAGATGTGTTCCGTGAAATCTGCCTAAAAAAGGCAAGATATTTTATTTTTAAACTTTTCTTTGTTATAACTTATAAAAGTTATTCATTTTGATTATCATTGCTGTCTTTGGGTAATTGCTTTCATCATCATTAGAAGATACAGTCAGTTAAGCTTAGTATATTTCTTCATATTGAGCACTAGTATTTTATAAAGTGAATCCGCATAAAAAAAATTACCGCGTAAATCGAGGGGCGATATATCCGCCAAGGTGTCGGATATACTGGAAATTAAAAATTAGCTAGTTTTTCAAAACTCTACGGATCAATCTTAGATCGATGCATTGCGTGAGCGATTAGTTCATCACAAGTCCTGTCGTAGCCTTATCATTCTATCCCTACTACTCTCTTTGGAAAAGAGAGGTTGAGTGACTTAGTAACAAGCAGTTCTCGTAGAAAAAAAAACTTTTGTTGAGATATCTTCATGAGGAGGGAGCGGACTTGGATAAAAAAAAATGAATAAGATTTATCGATCCCCTTGTTAATATATTGGCAGCCCACCGCTGCATATGTAGGTACTCGTACGTGAGTCACACGCGCGATTGATTTCAGAGATTCAATTCGTAAATTCCTGAGATTTTTGGATTTGAAAATTCCTGGAAGACCAACAAAAAAAAAAGGTACCACGTTGCTAATTTGGTCAAATCCGTATATTCTTGGAATTTTCGATGTCAAAATCCTTGGAAGACCTAAAAAAAAGGTCCCATGCTGGTAATTATGGGAAATCCGAAAATTTCCGGGCTTTAGAAATTAGCATGAAATTGTTTTCCTAGTCAATGTTTACTGCGGCCTTAAGTCGAATCAGAAAAATGAATGCGGCCCTTACAGAAGAAAAGGTTCTCCATCCCTGTGGGCAGCACACTGGTTATACCGGCATTGCATAGTCGATGTCGACATATTATTTAATTTCAATTTAAAATGTGAGATAATTTTTATTCATGTTGTGTATTTTTGGATTCCGCAGCAAGGGCTGGCGGCCAATAGCACCGGCTCCGACCAGAAGCAGGACGGATCCATCGGAGAGTTTCCAACATTGTCAGTCACCATACCGGCAGACGAGGTGAGAATTGACTGGCCCAGTGATTCTTCCGAACACGAATTCTCCCCGTACACTCTTATTAAATACCAAAACATTAAGCGCGTGGTAGACCCCAGGCGCAATAAAATTTGGAGGCCCTGTTTTAAGGGTAACATAAAAATCTAAGTATAGTAATATAACGTACAGTCGAACACGGTTACTATCACTGAAATAGCAAGACCTCGGATGTAACGAGGAAACGTTTGTTGTCGTTTTAATTTATGGTTGTCTCCGTACATTTGTTCACTTTTATAACGAGCTACTTTTCGGGCATACCGAGTGAAAATATCGTCAAAATTTTTCTTTTTGCTCAGAGCACTGAGACCACCCAAGAGTCTTTTAATGGGTCAGGTATTTTGAATGGATATTTAAGAACAGCGAGAGAGAAAGCAATGAAGCAAGAATCAATTTTAAATTTTACAAGAAAATAAATGGATTGACAGAAAAATGTATTTTGTGTGTAAATGAATTCTAATTGTGTATTTTTGTGCTATGTGACCGCTTCAGACACTTCATGTCTTCATCCGATGGGTATGTTTGTAATACCTATTCTCTGATATAACGAGTAATGCTTATGACGAGCAAATTCAGTCGGTCCCGTCTTCCTCGTAATAACCAAGTTTGACTGTATTTAAAAATATGAATATACATGGGCTATATTTTATTACATTACACGAGTTATGTTGTATTATACATTGTTGTTTTTTACATTGGGGCAGAGTCATGTCACGTCGTCGACCTTTCTCAGGGTACACACTGTTGGAACCGTCGCCACCCGCCAAGCGTGCTCCGTAGCAAAGCGTTGTTATTTTTAAAGGGTCAACTCGTAACCGTCAATTCTCGGAGGAAAAGCATTGTATTCGTATAAACAAAATCACAATAACCGGTTTCGCCGATTGCTATCACTTACAACTGTTAAAAAAAAATGGATAACACTCGACTCTTTTTTCTACACGGTTTCAAAACAACACGGTCTACTATAAAGCACGAATACTATATTTTTACACAAATTATTTTTTCTAATACGATTTCATGACAGATTTTCAAACAAAAGGCTTCATTATATCCTAGCACATTAGACGTGTCAGACATTTTTAACGATGAAAGCGATTTATGTCTAGTCACTCATAAAAGTCCCCGTATATAATCAAGTAGCGATGAATAATGTTTTGTGTATCTATCACTAAAATTACTTTTTTTACACGTTTTTTTATTAACGGTTTTTTTTTTAAACGTAAAAATAAGTTGAGTTTATTTCCATAAAATCATTTTTGCATTTAACACGGTTGCGATTTTTAAATTTATTTCCTTTGCGATTTACCTTCCTCATAAAAGTAATCAATTTATAATGAGTAAGTATAATGAGTATAAATGAGTAATCTCTGCGTAAAGTAGAGAGGGAAAAAGCCCCAACGTTCATTTTGTAATTTGCAAGTTGAGTAATAATTAGAATTAATTTTTTGTTTATTCGTATTTAATAGTAGGCTATGTAACAGTATGATAGTTCTCAAAGAGGCGAAACACGTATATTTATTTGTAAGACGAACTGCGGGATAAAAAATGTTATCAAATATTTTTGGGGCGTTTACAGGTGGTGGTGCCGATGGACATGATGTCCAGCTCGCTGCTGTCAGTCCAATCGGCGCCCGCTCTGGAAGTCAGCACCCCTGCCGCCAGGCCGCAGCACCTGCCCATCACAACGCACAAGGTACCGTCACCCGCTACGATAATAAATGGTTAGCTAAAATTTATTAATTTGATGGTCTTAGACTTTCTTCCGTGTTTTTTCCTCCCACCCTCCTAATCTTAAAATAAAGAGGGGATGTGCTTGGCTAACTAGTTCTGTTATAAACCTATCCTTTCTATCTCTATTCTCTGTTGGAATACATCACGGAAGAAAATTTTGAAAAGATCATTTGTAAGTTATAGTAACACCGTATAAAGTGTACAGGAGACACAGGTCCTCTTTGATTTACTCAAACGTTCATGAAGAATCTAAAAATGGAGGCAATGAGAGCAATTAACTAATCACTAATCCTTTCTCAGCCGTATCATTTTACACTTACTTTCTTCAAAAAAGAGAAATTGAGCAACTGAGTAACAAGCAGTTCTCATAGAAAAACTTCTGTTGAAATAAACTCCGTTAACAGTCGAAATGGTCCACATTAAGACCGCTCCCACAGTTTATTGTCTTAACGTTTTCATCAACGAGTAACGGTGAATAATACAAAATTAATTTGTTGTCTTCTATTTAAGCCTTGCTATCTCCAAAGCCCCCCTGACACGAATCTGGAAGAAGAAGACAACCTGCTGACGATATCTAGTCTAACGGCAAGGCCGCTCATTGCCAGGTCAAAGTCGTTGAGGAAAGGACCAAGCACCAGCCCGAGGTACTTTATTCCTAGATATTATTTTGAACCATTTTCTAACATTATGGCCCAGTCGGTACTGTGACCAGAGCAGAATAGATTTTTGGGAAGATCTGTTTGTTCAGATACCTTGGAACACCCCAGAAGGTCCTAAAACAAAACAGAGATTGATTTCCATAATTCTGTTAGAGAGACTCTTATATGTATGTTGGGTCACAATAAAAAAATGATCAATTAGGTCACATGTTGGACATCACTGTTCTAATTTATGGTGTTTTTTTCAAATGCTTGTTTTTCGAATTACCAACACTATTTCCAACGACAGCCAATTTGTGGCGGGCGCTGTGTGGCATGTTGCATATCGCCAAGTCACATGATCTCGGAGGCCAATTCACAGGTCCATTACGCGAAGTTGTAGGCTCATCAAATTTTTCCTTCAATAAATTGATTGTGTGTAAGCATGTTGCGCCGTCTTGTTGAAACCACAGTTCTTAAAATTAATGCCTTTCAACCGGAGAGGGAAAGTGTCGGCGATTATGGATTTGATTTATTTAATTAATTAACATTGCATAATATTGATAAATTATAAATTTAAGAATTTTACAATGAAGAAAAAAAAAAAATATTACAATGGATGTGTAGCGCTCTCAATTTTCTGTACCGTTCTGGCCGATATCATTTTTGAAGAAAAATATTTGCACAATCTTTTTCAAATGGCAAACCAAAATGAACAAAAATCAGCTGTCGAATTGGCTGTCGCTGGATTTGTTTACATTAATTTCTGTTTGTGTCTCAGCCAAGAAGAAGCGCCTGACGGAGGATTCGGCTGGTTCGTGGTCCTCGGCGCCTTCCTGGTGCAGTTCTGGGTTGCCGGCCTCGTCAAGTCATACGGAGTACTCTACGTGGAGGTCCTGGAGACGTTCCCGGGGTCGTCTGCAACGATGGCGTCATGGGTGCCTGCCATTCTGTCCGCACTCTGTCTGGCTCTAGGTAAAGTTGGAAGTATTTCACTCTTCGAGCCAATTTGACAGATCACGCAAATCCGCTCTGCACTCAACAATGTCGTGTTTTATTTTTTCATTTGCAAGAATGAACTAAAGGTGGAGCTATATTTATCGGTTCGGTGGTCTGCAGTGACGCATGGGACTTTAACCCTGACCAGCTTGCTCGCTAGGGCAAATCTCTTACCAATTAGAACAAAGAGGGCGATATCTAAGGGCAACGCGTCAAGTAACACTGTCTTAGATTATTTATTATCATTTCAGCCCCCGTGAGCTCCGCCCTCTGCCAGCGTTTCTCGTGCAGGTCTGTCGTGTTCATCGGCGGACTATTCTGCACGGCAGGAATGGCGTGCAGCTACTGGGCCACCTCCCTTCTGCATCTCCTGTTCACGTTCGGTGTTCTGACAGGTATGTACAACCTGCAATATATTGCATTTGATACGCCATATTGTGAACGCGACAGAATCTCAGAATGTCAACAAAATCTTGTGTAATCGTCAGGGGTTCGTGAATGAAAGAGGAGAGATTCAAAAGTCTCAATCGACAGCTTTGTTATTCTACTAATTATATGGTTGATGCAAAGTCTTACTGAAGAATATTCGGCCCAGGGCTTATGATATTTTTTAGGGCCAACTTCAAAATTCAAAAATTTAGGACAGATTTTTTTTTTAATACATGTCCGCTTTGAATGATTTGAGTTTATGGCCATGTATTTCAAAAGAAGTTTTTCTACGAGAACTATTTGTTACTAAGTTGCTTAACCTCTCGTTTTCAAAGAGAGTGGTAGGGATAAAAGGACTAGTGGTGAGTTAATCGCTCTCGCTACGCCCAGTTATTGAAGGATTGGAAGAGAAATTTTAGACATCACAAACACGCATGCCTCCAAACAGAAATCAATAAATCGATTGAAAAAATGTTCTACGAACTGAGAATCAAACCCGTGAGATCTGGCACGGAAGCCAGCAACGCTAACCGTTGCACCATATTGTTATTAGTTGTTTTTAGTATTTTTTTTTTTATACATGTCCGCTCGCAATGTGGAGCAATTTGGCCTCCTAATGGAGATATCTCAGCAAAAGTTTTTTCTACGAAAACTGTTTATTACTCAGTCGCTAAACCTCACTTTTTTCAAAGTGAGTAGTAGGGAAAGATGGATAAGGCTAGAACAGGACTAGTGGTTGACCTAATCGCTATCGCTACACCCAGTTATTAACGGATCTGAAGGATGGGAGGTGAAGAAGTAATGTGAATTGACATCACAAACACCCAGTGTTCGGTTACAACTTAGAATTGAATAATTCTCAAATTGACTGTGATCTTACTGGGAATTGAACCCAAACCTGCGTGATCGGTAAATCAAGCTCTAACCAACAACACAACAGAGGGTGTGTTACAATCACTCCTATATTATGTATAGCGAGTAGACATAAATACTTTAGCACACATTTAGTGCAAAGTAACAGCAAAACACTCCTGGCAACTGTTTGAAAGTGTGTAATGCTGTGATAGTCTTATAACCAATTTAATGTTATGTATTTGAAATCATTTCAGGAATTGGTGGAGGGCTTTCGACCACACCCGGGATAATCATTGTTTCCCAATATTTCGAGAAACACAGGTAATAATACACTCAGCACCATCATGCATACTCAGTACTTTTTCTAGCCTCTTCTTTCAGCCATATCCGCTCTGTAGTCGGAGCATATGCCCGAAGATTCTTCTTCCAAAAATCTTCTTGCTTCCTCCCTGGCCACTTCAGCGCTCCGTAGCTCGGCGACCTTGATGACGCTGTCGTGTTTTGTAGCCTAACCTAATGTTATCTTAAAAATGTATGAAAACAACATATATTGAGATGGAATTTCAATATTAAGTTTTGTCTCTTACGACCAACGTTCCCTCTAAGCCGCACAGCAGTTTGAAAGCCCCGTGCACTCATTCCAGGTTGGCGCGCACTACAAGGCAACTATTCAATTGAGATTTGACTGGTCCGCGCAGCCTTTGAAATTTTGGCGCAGCTTACCTCTTGTCTTACGTTGTTATGACCCGGGTTTCGCGTTTCGGCATTTTCAGGCGTTATTGACAAAACTTGTGTGAATGTACAAAATTTAATCGATTAAAATTAAAAAAAAATACTAAATTAATTAATCACTTACAAGGAGGATGGGGAGATCATCAAATCTCCGGTCCGATTTGGAGCATATGAACTACTAATGGAAGTGTTTCAACAGAAGATTTTCTACGAGAACTGCTAGTTACTCAGTTGCAAAGCATTTCTTTTTTTTTGGAAAGAGTATGCAGTGATATAAAACAGTGCTTCCCAACCTGGGGTCCACAGGTTTTTTGCGATAATTTTCATTCTATTAACATTATTTGTGATAAAATATGAACACGTGAAATAAAAAAATTTCGACAGTCCGCAGATTATTGTTTTCAGATTTAGGGGTCTGCGGCATGAAAAGGTTGCGAAGCATTGATATAAATCACTTTTAGGGTGTTCACTGTCAATACTTGGTGGAAAGGCATTATATTAATAAAAATACAATATTCCTTTGTACTTTATTCAATTGACAATGCTCACAATGAGCAAAACTGGTCCTGACCTTTTTTTTTAAATAAAGTGGAATATAGTACAAAGGAATATTGTGTTTTTATTAACTGATATAAATGATAGGGCTAGGACAGTACAAGTGCTTAGCTAATCGTTCTCGCTGCACCTCGAGCCTAAGATAATCCCTTCGAAAAGAAATCGATTACTTGAACCTGTAAGATTCGCCACGCAAGCACATATGATATACACTAATTGTGTATGTTTGTCTCTTTCCAGGGCATTGGCAAACGGCATATGTGTGAGCGGGACGGCGGCAGGCAGTTTCGTCTTCCCTATGATTATTGAACACCTTGTCGATAGATACGGATTTCACGGAACGATTCTGCTTTTGGGTGAGTTACTTATTCTATGCTAATTTATTTTAGCTATATTTCAACTTCGAATGTTTGCGTGCCCATACGGTCACGCTCGTCCTTATTACTGTCCGTACACAATATTACACGGTTATAAAAGGATGAGCATGACCATATATTTTCTATACAACGACTTTTTGATTTTTTTTTTTTTTTAATTTTTGTTAGGAATAAAATTTATCTGTGATTTCAATATGGCTTAAAAATATTTATTTTACTGAAAAAAAGCTCTCGTCTCTGGGGGTTAAAAAAAAAGTCATTGGGAGTGGACATTTGACAGCGGATAAAATTTGGCACTAGAACTTTTTTTGCTCTCGTCTTCTACTGACATTGATTCCAAGAAGGTCATAGACCCGAAATGGAATTTTAAGCTCAATATTATATGGCTACCAATTTGTTTACGAATGTTGATCTTTTTAAAACAATCTTTTGTTTATTTGTGACAAATAATAAAAATAATGTGTGTCAAAAATTGTAGATATAATTTTTTTTTTATCCATGTGTGAAAAAATAATGACAGATCAATAAAAAACATGATATAAGATAACACAACATTTGGACGCACATACGTGGCGATACTCATCGAAGGGTAGGCCGTTAGAGGAGTGAATAGATCTACATATACCGACCTTACTTTACATTACACTCCTGTGCTGAGGTTAAAAGTATGTCCATACTACATTACAGAAAAATGGCGCCAGCGTACGTGTGCGTCCATATTTTTTTTACCATGTCCGCTCCCAATATGGAGCATATGGACTCCTAATGGAGTTTTTCTCAACAAAAATGTTTCTACGAGAACTGCTTGCTACTCAGTTGCTCAACCTCTCTTTTTCCAAAGAGAGTAGGAATAGAAGGAAAGGGCTAGGACAGGACTAGTGGTTAGCTAATCGCTCTCAATACGCCCCGTTTATAGGATAGTATGGGTGGGAGGGGGGAATTCAAGACATCACATACGTCCATGTCTTTGATCAGAAATTCATAAATCGATTGAAAAATCAATTTATAAAACTGCCCGTACTGGGATCCATGGTGCCCGTGGGATGGTGCGTCCATACTCCTCCTTAACACTTTGTAAGCGGGCGTTTTTTAATGATTAGCGCAAAAATATATTACATTCTTAAAATCAACACAACTTCTAAGCCAAACAATATTTTTGACTGAAAGTTTCAAAGAAATCATACGCGACATTTAATCATTAAAAATAAAATGAAAACATTCTGAATACATCATAATTTCACTACTTTTCTAAGCTCCACTCAATAGATACTCCAGTAGATATCACTTCACTTGTTATCAATATGAAATATTAAAAATATGCTGTATAAAAAATAACATTAATCCATACCATACAATTATATAAATAATTATAGTATAAAGTCCTCATTCCTACAAATTTACAATCACTGGAAGTGTAAAATCTGATGCCCTAAATATTCGAGAAACATGTGTCGCCTTTTAAAAAAAAAAAAAAATTGTGAATGAACATTCAGGGCATAATAAATTATGATTTATATTGCTTATTGTCAAAAAGGGTCACTTGCCGCGGCAGTTATATACCTACGCAACGGACAGTCCGCGATAAACGTATTTTTACGTTTCCCGCCTATAATGTGTTAAAATCGATTTTCAATTTTACAAGGTGGAGGAATGCTTCACGTTTGCGTCAGCGCGGCCCTGTACAGACCCGCGCCCCTGCTCATCAGCATCGAAGAGCCAAGGCAGAGGACCCCGGGGCCCCCTTCGCACTGCTCCACCGCTACCACGGACACCACGCTTCTCAGCTTCAGCAATCCGGACTGCAGGAATGTCATGGATCCTAACGGTGAGTGTCTCAGAATGATTCGCCGCCATGGGGGGAGGCAAAGCTATTTGAGTTTAGGTGAATCTTCTTTTTCGCTCTCGATGCGGAGAATGCATTACCTCTTTGGAAGAAGTTAGTAAGTGACAAAACTGGCAGAAATGAGTTATGGGAAATTAAAATTAATGTTGGTTTAAAGGCAGGCATTTGTCTCTGTCTATTGATTTTAAACTCTTATTTGTGTCAGATTGGCATTAATGCATCTAAATTTTGATATTATAATCATCTACGTCAGTGTTTCCCAAAGTGTGGTACGCGAAGCATTTAGTGGGGGTAAGCTGCATGTTGCTTGGCGTTGCATATGCTTACTTTTTTTCGATAATAAACATAGATATTTTGGTGTTACGAAAGTTATAACAGGGGTACACAGATGTTGAAAGTTTGGAAAACACTGATCTATGACACATAAAATATCGCTGCCAGAGGCTTTTTTCTAAAAGTGCAAACTTTTCATCTGCTGTTTTTTCAGATCTTTCAATATTTACTGACTTCAGCCGTCACGGTTGACTTAATTAATATATTTTTGTAATTAATAGCATAAAACAAACAAAATGGAGTTCTACCGAGATAATGACAAAAAAATCATGTTTTCCAGACGGCATGAAGGTCAACAACCGTCTCGAGAGGCTGTTCCTCAACGACCGCCTCAGCGACATGGACATCTTCCTCAACCAGAAGAACGCGCTATTAAACGCGGAGAACGACAGCAAAGTCAACTCGATACACGCTCACAAGATGGCTGCCGCCGACAACAAAATGGCGGGAAGCGAGCTAAGCCTTAAAGTGCCAGGGTCGCCTAGGAGTAATCTCATCAGCGATCTGTTCCATCCCAGTCTTATAGAGGTACTTTTTTCATGTGTTATCGCATGTTTTTCTACGAGAACTGTTTGTTACTCGACCCCTTATGCTTCTAAGAGAATAAAGATAGGCGAATAGAGCTATTTTAGGACTAGAGGTTAGCCAATTGGTGTTGCTTCATCTTGTTTGTGGATTGGAGGGAGTTTCAGATAAAATAGAATTCATTTGAAAACATTTGCTCCATATTGAATAAAAAATAAATACGTATATCGATGCACACGTATTGTCGATATCCCCTTTCACCCAATGTCCTTTTTAGTGACTGAATAATAGTAAGATAAATAATATAGTCGGTTCTCGCAAAAGAAACTTCTGTCGAAATGCTTAATTTAAACGCTTAACTTTTGAAGCGGGCATGATTCAAAATAGCTACAAAAGCTTTTATTCACGAACTATTACAAAGTAATGTAACCAACCTCACATATGTAGTCGCCTCCACATGCTACAGATTTGCAGCTGTACCAAGTGATGGCGAGTTGCGTTAAGCGTTTTCGAATGATAGGCAGGAGCGTCTAAGGAGTAGTTGCCTAAGACTTATAAGTGTAAGGTTTTATGTACTTCAATAATTTTGATCATCCCTAAGGTGACTAAGCCACCTCCAGCGCTGAACTGCGACTCCGACGAGTCCGAAGAGGAGAGCCAGGACGTGCTCGGAGAGGGCGCCGCGCACTCCCACTGCAGGTGGACTGGGCTCAGGGCCACGAGGTCCTCTGGACGGCTCCACAGTGTTGAAGATCTATCCACCGATTCCACGTGCGTCTACAAGGCCAGGCACCGCAGCAGGCCCATCAGCAGGTGATTGATTCGATCTAGTTTTGTTGAAAAGCCATTGCGACTGATATTTCAATATTTTTTTAACCCTCCAAATGGGGTGTGCACAGAAAAAACATAGTTCGTTTTGATGTCCGTTTATAATACCAAAAGTACACCGATTTTATTTAAATAACTTATAATGGTATGATTGAAATCATATTCTTGTTAATCAAAAAATCTGCTATTAATTAAATGTGAATTAGCCGCTATTTCAGGCATTCGTGCTTGAAGGGTTAATAGATTGGCTGAGAATTTTAAATTTATACATTAAACTGCGAGTGTCTCTGGAGAGCCTAAATCCTGCTTGCCTCTTCTATGGACTGGTGTCCTGGACAACAGTGAAGGGAGGAAGCAAAGCAATTGGCAGGAGACACGAAGGTGTCTCATAGGGAACGAATATCGTCAAAGAAGAAGAGGAATTATGAATAGCAAGATCTCGGATGTAATGAGGAAACTTTCGTTGACATTTTAGTTTATGGTTTCCTCCGTACATTTATTCACTTTTATAATGAGCTACCTTTCGGGCATACCGAGCAAGAATGCCATCAAAATTTTTCTTAAAACTGTTAATGTGTTGATCGTTTAAAAACCGTTTAAATAAAATCTGACCGGGCAGTTAACTAGACCGATGCCGCCGGGATCGGATTACGTTCATGACACTAGTTAAGTGTCTGAGTACATAATTGGTGTTTTCGCTGACAACATTGAAAAAATATCCTTAAATATGGTTGAAATTGCATGTGAAAAATTCAAAAATCACGATATATTGCACGAGCTAGTTGAATTTTTGGCACAGAGCACTGAGATCACCCAAAAGTTTTTTTAATGGGTTGAGTGCTTTTAGGGGAAATTTAAAAACAACGTGATTATTGAAAACAATGAAACAAGCATCAATTTTAAATTTTATAAGAAGAGCGGATTGACAGAAAAATGTGTATTTTTGTTTGAATTGCGACTCTTTGTGTTATGTGACCGCTCCAGACACTTCATGTCTTCATGTGATGGGTGTGTTTGTAAGCATTCAAAAATACCTATTCTCTGACTATTATTAAACGAGGAAAATGAGTCGGTTCCATCTTCCTCGTAATAATCAAGTTCGACCGTATACGAATGTGTTGTCAAAATATACATTTGAAATATAAATAATCCGTTTGACAGATCGATGTACATAAAGCCGCCAGCCCAGCAAGCCATCGCTTCGCTTCACAAAATGGCCGCCTCCGCGAACAACATGTCCGATCTGGACAAGATGGAGAGGCAGGACGACGACGTGAAGGTCGTGCCCGACGACGTCAAAGTCACTTGCTACGACAGGATTGCGAGGTACACCATTTTGTTTACTTCGTTACTATCTAGCTATGTTTTCACAGGAACTGTAACAAATATGGGATTGTTAAGTCGTCTTCAAAGCAAATTTGATAACACTTTAATGATTATTTTAGAATTTTGACTGAATATGCTTGATGGAAATTTAATGTCAAATTTGAATTATTTTTATTTTGTACACTTTCATAATTTATTTTGTCGATAACCACTCGGATTTCGCCTATTGGCATCTTCTGGTATTATCCAATAATAACATTAGCTATTTCTAACGGCTTAAGCAATTGCAATGGATTAATCCAGAGTTACCCAAACTGTGCGCTGCGGCGCTATGAGCCACGCTGACATTTTGGGCAAATTGGTAAATTCCTGGGAAAAACTATTAGTAACATAAGGTTTGCCACAAGATAACCAATAGTTTGTCTTAATTAAGCTTAATACGTCGAGCTGTGTGGACGTGTTTCTAAGCGCTCTATACACGATAGTCTGACGCGAGTGAATAATACAAATTTACTAATGTCTTTTATTAGTGTCTTACATACATAAGTTTTCTCTTAGTTACTATTTACAATCTTTACAAACTTTACAAACTTCATAAACTATTATAGTGTTAAGTTACAGCGTTATATATTATTTGTGTTAATCTACGCGTGTTCATTATCCTGATTGGTAAGTCCTGGCCCTCGGGCCAGTAACTCCTACAGGAAACCTCCATCCAGGACGGTTGGACTGATCATATATAAAAAGACTAAAGTAGGAAAAAGACTAAAGTAGAAAATATATACATAGCATAAAGTGAATTAAAACTATTTGTGAACGCAATATACTGTGTGGCTAGGATTGTTAATTAAGCCGTTGAAATAAAACTTCAATTAAATTAATGAGCTGCAGGTGTGCGAGCGATTAATGACAATTTGCTACTGCAATTAATTTGCAGCCGCAGGTTGTCAACCTGACCTTCAAGCGGTCCGCACAACAAGTTTAAAACATTAAGTCTGTTTTTGTGTGTGTGTTTTTTTTTCTTTCTTCTTCTTTCAACCAATTTAACTCTTGATGTAAATTAAAAACAGTTCAAAAATGGCGGACCGAGCTATTAGTAGTATTACAACTCGGTCTACTCAGGAGGTTTGCCAAAAAGAAATCTGTGATGTCTCACCTCAAGGCACAAACTCAAAAGAACCAGATCTATCATCTTCAACTTTCATTAATGAAATCAGGCGAATGACAAACGACATTCATTGTGCACTCAAATCTCAGACCAAAAAAGAAATGTCAGAAATAATAAATCCAATCTTGTCTGAAATAAGCCATGAAGCCGCAAAGATGGCGATACAGCTAGCGA